>LNAC01000023.1:7327026-7367533 GCA_002007465.1 Ailurus styani | reverse complement strand
GTGTGTGTGTGTGTGTGTGTGTGTGTGTGTGTGTGTGTGTGTGTGTGTGTGTGTGATATTCCCATATGCTCAGTTGAGGATATTTAATTCAGTTTGGACAGTTGTACTAGTTTCTTCTATGACTTGGTCAGAATTTGGGGGAGTCTTTTCATCAGTTCAAAGGTTCGGATGATCACTTTCGGTGTCCAAAGAGGCTGGTGGAGAGATTAAGTTCCATATTCTTGCTTCCCACTCAGCCCGTCCCAATTAAATATTCAAAACTCTGCAGAGTCCCCACATAGACTCCTTGGCACCTAGTTCTCAGCTCTACTCACAGTACATCAGGGTTGGAAAAAGCCATCATGTAATGATACTATCTATGGCAACTTGATGTCAAGTCTTCCTGAGTGCAAGTTTTCATGTCTGCTGTGTCTGACACTCTACAAAGTTCAAAATAGGCTGTTCTTGAGGGGGATAAAAATAGGACCAATGATGCTGTGCATCTGTTAACCAGTCATTTGGATATTATCCGCCAGAGCTTACAAAAAGTTCACGATAGAGGTGCACTAGCCAGACACCTTTATTATTTTTTAAGAGCCCCAGAATTTAAAACAGATAATATGATCTCATTGGTCAAGTGGTATAATGTTTACCAAGATATTGTTTATAATTTTAAAGAAATCCTAATGACTCCATGGGGATAGAAATTTATTCTCCTTTTTACGCACAGATTTTATAGATGGTTCCTTTAAAGGAAATTTGATGGCAGAGAAATAGACATTTTTCCCCCCCAAATTTGATTTTCTTCCACTGAGATTGAACAGACTCTATAAGTTCCCTCTGGGATGCTAGGACTTCTCCACCTGTTCTCACCCAGGCTCCTCCAGGAGAAATGTTCCTATACCCCAGTATCTCAGGGGACGATGTTGTTATTCAAGGGTGTTTCAAGATTTTAGACATTTCCAAATATTTCTAGATCATCGTCCCTGACGATGTTAGCACATATCAACTCTCGCTCCAGTGNCTAGGACTTCTCCACCTGTTCTCACCCAGGCTCCTCCAGGAGAAATGTTCCTATACCCCAGTGTCTCAGGGGACAATGTTGTCATTCAAGGGTGTTTCAAGATTTTAGACATTTCCAAATATTTCTAGATCATCGTCCCTGACTTGCTAACATATCAACTCTCGCTCCAGTACAAAAGTAGTTAGTCTTCCCAAGAACAAAATGGAAGCATTACTCAGGCCAGAAAGAAATATGGAATCAAAGTGACTTGCTCTGTAGGAAATAAAAACAGTGAAAATTTTTAGTTTTCGCCCTGTCGTTAGACTATATTAAATTAAACTCACACAGCCACAGACATCAGTTTCCCTGGATTATTTTGGATTGATGCTGATGTACAGTTTGGGGTTTTTGTTTACTTTGTTTAGGAGAGGGCAGTGTATTAACGCGTGGAGGTCTTGTGGAGCTGATTGGAGTGATTTTTTTTTTTTAAAGGTCCTGAAACGCATCTCTGGGGCAGCAATCACGTATCAGAATCAGAGCGGAGGGCGGTAATGCAGCCAGCAGTGTGTGATTCAGTGACTCTGCGAGACTGCTTTACCGCTTAGGTAGTGAAGCACGCCAGGGAATTCCAACCAAACATGAGTCAACACTCTGCCAGCTAACACCTGAGATGACCGAACGACCCGTTACGGAAGCATGGGGGGAAGCGAAGCGGTACATTACTCCTGGGTCGGAAAGGGTACCCCAGGTTCTTTTCCCCACCACTTCCTGGAGAAGTTGGCCCAGGGTTGTTTGGAAAAGGCACGGGGTTTGCAGGCCTTCTTCAAACTCCTCATGTTGCCCTGAGGATAGTTGGGTTTTGTTTTTTTTTTAAATCTGAAGACATGCAAACCAGGCTGATACACACATAAGGCATTCTCAAGTAGAGGAAATTGCTTTTCTTCACTGTACACTTTTTAGAAATTTGCTCTTTAATTACCTGCTGCCTCTCTATCGCTTGGATTTCCTTCAGGATTCAGGGGGAGGGTTGGGAGAGAGATTTCCTTTGCGGATTAATATAATTATTCATAATGACTACATATGGTCATTTTATAAGTTCCTAATTATTTTAAGTGATTGGTGCATGGTCATTTGCATAGGCTATTTAGCAGAATACTCATTTTGTTCAGTGACTTACATATAAATCACCAAATATTCTGTAGGCAGGTGGGAGAAACGCCCCCCACCCCACATCATTCATGGCTCCAGCGTACGCATTCCAGAATGTTTAATGTAAACCATAATAGCAGTTTGGATTCAGTGCTCTTCAAATGGTTATGTGGTTGATGTAGGGAAACATGTTTTAATTTTTTCTTTCAGTAGCAGATGGTGGATGGATTATATTTGATTCAGGCACTGCTGTCCAAGGAAATTGTCAAGGATTCCCACTCCCCACCCCTGTTATGAAAAAAGAGAGAGATGTAAAGCTTCTGGACCAACCCATTCATTTTATAGATGAGCAAACTGAGACCTCAGATATTGAAAGATTTCTCCAAATCACTAGTTTTTAGACAGAGTGAGGGCTAAAATTCGCATCTCTTGATGGCCAGCCTAGTTTTCTTTTCTTCATACTTTTCTCTTTGATAGTTTTCTCTTGGTAGTTGATATGATATATGCCACTTAGAAAAGGGGGGGAATTCACTTTGTGGTTATATTTTACCTACCTTCCTCTTCTGAAAGCCACGTTCCACTGATTCATAGTAAAGGCCAGATATTTCGCGGTGCTAATTCCATGCCGGGTATAATTTGTGGCTTCTGGCTTACCCACTTGTGTCCACATTCCTCCTGAATTTGTTAGCTTCCATGGTCACCTTACAGAAGGCGCCTTGAAAGTTCATCAGATTCAGTGATTGTTCTGATGCTAATTTGCAGGCTGGTGATGCACTATTCCATTTCTCCCTAGTCCAGAGAGAAAAAAAAAAAAAAAAAAAAAAAAAAAAAAGCAGAAGATAAATCATTGTAGGGAGTTTTGTCCTCCTCGGGAAAATAAGGAAGGGTGCGTATATGCCAGCTTTCCTTTTCAATTACCCCAACCCCTGCTTCGTTCCCTTTATGCTCACATGTTCTCATGTGTCTACCTGTCAGTGAAATCCAGAAATTAAAGACCACTGGGACATGGAGTTATTTTCCAGGAAACCACACTTTTAAAATGTCATTTTACCACATTTATTTTCAGGCTAAACCACGAAATGAGGGGATTTGAGCCCAAATGCTTTAAACAAATAAAACCTCCCTGTTCACCCACTGCCAAATCAACATTCTAGGTCTTTTCCCACAATCGAGAAACAACTCTTTCTCTATAGATAACGTGAGAGATGTTGCTTGTGAATTCACTAATTGTTCATCTACCCACTTGAGCTTATCTACAACTATCAGAGATACCTCACAAAGGATTGACCTCTCTCTTTCTAGCTTTAAAAGTTATTTATTGTGATTTTTTAAATGTATCCAGACATTACTTATGGGCTACAGGTTTTTTTTTTTAGATTATTTATTTATTTATTTGACAGAGAGAGACAGAGAGATCACAAGTAGGCAGAGAGGCCGGCAGAGAGAGAGGGGAAGCAGGCTCCCCGCTGAGCAGAGAGCCTGATGTGGGGCTCGATCCCAGGACCCTGAGATCATGACCTGAGCTGAAGGCAGAGGCTTAATCCACTGAGCCACCCAGGCGCCCATGGGCTACAGGTTCTTATACTGTGAACTCCCTCACCTGGGTGCACATTTGTGATAAAAAACTCCCCATGGAGATGTGTCAACTTCCCAACTTATTCTATATCCCTTAGTTATAAATACCAACATTTTTTTCACTGATGATTTTGGGGGATGATAGGGAAAAGATAATGAGTTGTGCGGTTGCCATTTGTGTTGTCATTGATAAATGAAGCTAGATCTCCATCAGCCACTTTCTTCTAACATCTCAAGTTGGAAACCTTCACCTGGAAAGAGGGAGGAAACAAGGCATCACGTAGTGGGCACATTTAAGGTGCTGTGGACAACCTAATATGAGGATTTGGACTGCTAGTCTAAAAGGTTTCCATTCTCTGGGATGCTCCAGTGGAGCAAATAAAGTAGCACATCAGTCCTCCTGGTGGTCGAAGACTCTGCTGTCCATGGGATCTACAGATTAGCAGCAGCGATGGCAGCTTTTGGTGCCAAGGGGGAACCTGAACCACCTGTATCTGCTAAGGAATCTCTGTCTACTTTTGGATCCCTTTGATGGATATGTGTATTAGTCTAGACTCCCATCCTTGAGATCCTGGTCAATCTCAAATCACTAAGAGATTTAAGTTTGACCTCAATGAATGTGAGCAAGGTGAAAACATTTTGAGGCAGGAGTGAAAGTGTTAACAAGAAAGAGCTGCTTTATTGCTAACACAGTATAATGCAGAATAGCATGGAGGTGAAACAGTTAAATTTATATAATGTACACCATTTCCCCCAGCACACGCTTCACGCGTTCCTGATTTCAGGTTCCTCTGGCCTGATGCAGGTACTGCATCCATCATGCTATAGTGGATCAGGAAAAGCGTTTTCATAATGCTTAAGTAAGAGCTATTACAACAGCAGCAGCAGAATCAACAGCAAACTAGTCACTGTAACCATTGTCTTTGGTTCTGGGAGAGACCTAGAGATTTATGAATGAATCAGACCACTTCATTCATCTATAATGAAATTCCCATGTTTTTGAAGTATGTTGATGCTCGGGTCTATCATGCCTGGCTTCACGCACTTAACACTCAAAACTGGTGAGAAGTAACTTAGCTTAATGTCTGAAACCATGGGCTCCAGAACCACTCTGCTTGAGTGTCTGTCCCTTTTCTACCAACTGGTAGTTGGTCAAGTTGGGGACAGACAGTCTTTCCAGACCATTGCTTCCTCATCTATAAAATAGGAATAATAATGACAATGACAGCCATGACACCCAACACGTAGTCATCTTGAAAATTATAAATACACGCCACACCCTTAACAGTGCCTGACACATGGTGGACAGTTAATAGAGATCTTCCCTCCCTGTGATCAGCAGCATCAATCAAAACAGGTCTTCTCTAAGTGTTCGGCAGGTCTAAGAATCACCTGGGGGAGCTCCTTCCAGAGAAACATTCCCAGATCCTACTTCACACTTCCTGAATCGCTGTGAATTTTACCTGTGGATTTGCACTTTTGATAAACTCTCTAAAAGTTTAAAGCTAGAGAATCAGTGATCTTGAGGGAAGGTGAAAAACATTCTGAGACCAAAGGAATGGAGGCCATCACCAGGTGGTCCTGTTTAATAGATAGGGAGAGATGAGAGGCGCTCTACTCCTTAATTCAGAGTGGCAGGGAGCTGAAACATTGCCTAATTCTGAAGCAGCAACAACTCCAGACCCCTGATGTTTAAATAGGAAACCCAGATAACACCCCTCGTTCTAACTGCAGCCATGCTAACCAAGATAACAGCTGTCTTCATTCAAAGACACATATATCTGTTCTTGGTGACTAGTGCCTTTTGTGACTGTGGCCAGAACAAATGTGCCTTTGTGGCTTTAATTTTGCACTCTTAACTAATTAAATTGTATATGTGAACTGAAATATTTATATGCCCAAGATAATAAAAATAATCCATGATAAATAGAACAAATGGAGTAAAAGTAAAGTAGATTTAGTGGCACCAGAGTTTACTGAGCATCTGTGATTAGATTGTGTTCCCTAGTATGCTTTGGGGACTGTAATTCAATCTGCAGTTTGAACTGATGACTTGTTTTCTGTAGAGGTTTAGGGGAAAAAGGAATACTTGTTCTTAATATCTCTTGTTTCTCTTTCAGTGGCCATTTGTTCAATCTTGAGGGTGGGAAACGAAGAATGAGTTTATTTTGATGTCGGGGGGGTCAGAGAATGGAGGGGGGCATGTGGGAGCACACAGTCTAGGATATGAGTGTGAAGATAGTGGAGGGTGGCTGACCATCCTCATTTGCCTGGGACTGTCCTGGTTTTGGCACTGGGCACTGAAAACTCAGCATGCTGGAAACACTTTTGTCCTGGGAAAAGCAGAAGGGTCAGTCACCCCCAAAGTCAAAGAAGTACACGTTTGTTGTTTATGCACTAACTTAAGGAAGTGGTTCTTACACTCTACGGTACTGCTTCCCACATCTTATTGTGTTTACATATTACTTGGGGATTCTGCTTCATTTGGTATGGGTGGGTTCCGGAGATGCTGCATTTGTGACAAGCTGCTCATCCATGCACTGCCTTTATTTTATTTTATTTTATTTTTTTAAAAGATTTTATTTATTTATTTCACAGAGGGAGAGAGATCACAGGAGGCAGAGAGCAGGCAGAGAGAGAGGGGGAAGCAGGCTCCCTGCCGAGCAGAGAGCCCGATGCAGGCCTCGATCCCAGGACCCTGAGATCATGACCTGAGCCATAAGCAGAGGCTTTAACCCACTGAGCCACCCAGGCGCCCATGCACTGCCTTTAAATACCAAGCTTCCAGAAGCCGTAGTGGTAAATTGGTAGGCTTGTCAAAGAGCAAATTCAGGACTCCCGTTCATTCTAATTCTCAGTTCTTTCCCTTTCTCTCCCCTGAATTGTGCCTTTTAAACAAGCACCAGAGTTGAGCCATGGACCATTCAGTTTTAACCAAAAAGGCTCTGGTTACCTTTTGGATAAAATACTAACTTAGGGTCTCCAGAAACTAGTGGATGACAAAGTAGCTTTTTAAACTAAAATCTCAAGTGAGTGATTCTGTATAAATGGAATACCAAATGGAGGGATTTTTCATTTTCTTCTGGTTATTTTGCCATGAAGTTAGAAGTTATGTCACTTCTTCAAGTGGAAATCTTGAAAGTAGTTCACTATCATTCTTGTCCCTGTTTGAGTGTCTCTCAACGGTATCTGACAACTGTGTGGGCCGTCAATAAATATTTGTCAAATAAATGGAAAAGTGAGCTCCGGCTACTGGGTGGCTCAGTTGGTTAAGCGGCTGCCTTAGGCTCAGTTCATGATCCCAGAGTCCTGGGATTGAGCCCCACGTCGGGCTCCCTGCTCAGTGGGGAGTCTGCTTCTCCCCTCCTCCCCATGTGCTCTCTCTCTCTCTCTCTCTCTCAAATAAATAAATAAAATCTTAAAAAAAAAAGAAAGAAAGAAAAAGTGAGCTCATCTAAGAGCAGTGCTTCTCAAACTTTAACGTGAAAAGGAATCACATGGAGATGTTGTTAAAAGTGCAAATCTTAATTCAGTAGATCTGGGGATTGACCTGATACTCAGCATTTCCAACATGCTGCCAAACAATGTCAATGCCATGGACCACACTTTGAGTAGCAAGATTCAACATGCAAGAAAAGTTTAAAGCTGTATATTCATAATTATTTCGCTGTACTGTTAAATTACTGGGACGTGTAATAATAATTTTGACATTCAGAACATACAGATGGCATCTAGAGCTGAAAGAAAACCACGCGAGTCTCTTGGTCATGGTCAGACTTGTGTGTTGAAAATGTAATTGCATGTAGTTTATTCCAGCTCCTTTTACCAGGGATCTTCCAATTTACGATAAACATGCAACACACACACACACACACACACACACCTTAACAGTTAGCACATATAAAGACTATTAAGCCAGTTCATGGTGACCTGATAAAATTGTCTGTCATGTGTAAGGGAAAGTCAGTGCCCTTTAAGTTTATGGTGCCACAAAGGTAAACCCATAATTGGGGTGGAGGTTGGAGAGAGGGCCATGAGACATATGTGTCCACAGTGAACCAGCTAATTGTGCTGGAAAGGGTTCTGTTGTGCTCCTCAGGGGAAATTCACTGCTTGGATGTTACTCAGTATTTATTTTTAACAAAAAGCCAAACCCAATAGCTTCTTGCTTCAGTTATGGCCACATTAAAAGAAATACAGACCATCGGACATTAAGAGCAAATTGCATTGTCCTGGCATCTCTCAAAGGATGTTTACAAATGAGGAAGTAGATTACTAATGTATGCTAAAAACATTTTTAAAATTCTTTTTACCCATCTTGTTTACTCTTTACATCCTTCATCCAGTGTCCACTGCTACCCTCAGAAACCAATTCCCAAGACTCTAACACTCAAGCTGTGGAAAGCTCCTTCACATCCTTCTAGTCTACCTTTTTCTCTGATAGTGAAACTTGTTTTTTTTTCAACAGGAACCTATAATCTTTTCTTTTCCAGTTCTGCTTTTTTTTTTTAACCCATTGCACTAGTTCTGAGCATTGAATTTTCAAAAACCAAGCTGGGAAGGAAGGAGTTATTTTTTTGTGGGCTGGAGAAGAGAAAAGCTGTGAATATTCACATGCTAATAATATCTCCTTGCTATAAACTATATAAGATATCATCGAGCACCTTGGAGAAGTGTATGGCTCACAAAAATGACCCATCCAAGGACCAGTTAGAATATTTAGATGATTTAGAATAGAATTAATTAGAATAGAAATTACTATAGAATTGTCAAGGTCACGATATATGAGAATAATTAGTGAATTAATTAATTGGATGCTGTTCTATAGCTAGTATTTGTTTTAAGGATTTTTATGAGTACTTTCTTTCCTGAAAGCCATTATAAAGGTTTATATTAGCCTGGTGATGTTGCATACTTAGCTTAATATCATTCGTAAAACCAATATTTTTGAAAAGTAGAATGGGAAACTGTCCTATGCTAAGGAAAATCCAGAACTGTTATAAGGTTCTAAATATTCATTTGCATTCTTTTCAAATTCATATGCCAACTTGAGCTAATAAATGTTAAATAATTTCAGAAAAAATCTTTGCTGGGTCTGTTCTGAGGAGTAAATAAAACCATTTGTATATGTTCACCACCTTAGGTAGTGATAGTCTTTTGGCAGGGGGAAGACCTTGTTAAGGAATCTGGGTTTGCTCCCTGCAGACATTATCATGGTATTGTTTTCTGGGTTTTTTTGACATATCCCTTGCTCATATATCATGCCAAATTTGGATTATGCCAAAATGGTCAAGTTTATATTAATGAGATAACATTTTTGGGGGGTATTACCAGAGAAGCATCTTTCTAACCTTATGATGTGTGCCTGCATGTGTGTGTGTGTTTAATGAAGCTCTGGTTACAATGTGAGAAACAAATTAAAAAATGGACAGAAAAACCAATCAGATTCTGTTACAGTAGTTCAAACAAGAAGTGATGCCATCTTAGACTAAGATGTTGCGGATGAGGGAGAGAAGTGAATTGAGAATAGATTCAACAAATCCAAGGCATCCCATCAAGATAAACTGATGACCGAGTTGTAATGGGGAGTTTAGGGAAAGACGAGGCTACCATGACTTTTGCCTTTCCTGGTGTGTTTGAATGGGTAGTGGTGCCATTCACTGAGATGGGAAATTCCAGAAGAATGTTGGGATTGAGTTCAGGGTCTGGACCCCAAGTTCACGCACTCATTAACTGTTGTGGATTTGCTCAGCATATGATGGTGAGATGTATATGTAGCCCCAGATATGGCTCTTGCACCCGGGTGTCGACTGGTGTCTTGCAGGTAGTCTCCACATCTCCTGATGCCTCCTACTGTCAGAATTGCCCCATCTCTTCCTCTCTTCTTCCTTGCTACTATCACCCTAGCCCTGACTGCCTTCTGATTCAGTCTACATTACTGCAGCAGACTTTTAATTCTCCTTTTGGAGGAGGACTTTCCTAAAAGCTATGGAAGTAGACTTCCTTTTCTTCAGGTGAAGAAACTACATCCCAGTGAGCTTACCCCCTGCTTCTCTAATGAGTAACTCTCAGCTAAGAGGACAACAGCATTGCTTTTTTTCTGAGATTCTTAAGTGGGGCCGCTACAGATACTCAGCAAATATTGCTTGATGAGGAATGGTCGCCAAATTCGTCATCCCATTTTGGGGTTTGTGGTGTTTGTTGTTACTTTGGTTTAATTTAAATATGTAATAGAGATCCATTCATATGGATCTAATTTCCAACCGCTGGCCTCAAGGATGCCTAGTTCTCTTTCCAGAGACAAACACCCTTAACTCTGCCTGCAACTCCTCCAAGACATAAGATAGACAATTTCTAAGATACAGAAAATCACTATCCTTTGCAATGTATAGTCAGACAAGTAAATATATACTGTAATATCATTAGTAGGGGACAATGTCAGGTAAGTCCAAATCAAGGGAAGAAAAAAACTAATGTATATTTTCTGTAAGTACTAAGAACCGTGTAGTACACTTTTTATATGCTTTTTTGTCTAAGTGATGAGATAGGTACTATTTTATAAGAGAGACAACTGAGGCTCAGAGGTTGAAGACATGGTGGGGAAGTAGAGAAAGGAAAACCCAAGTCCATCTGACTCCAAAACTCATTCTCTTCCCCATCTGCATCGGAGAGCGTGATTCATTTAGGAGGCAGAGTATAGTAAGTTTCTATGCACCCGAGACCTTATTCTATTGTGCATAAAGCCTTAAACCAAAAGTGGCATGCACCTTGGTACAGAATTGCTACTCCGTCAGAAGTCCTTAGGAGCACAGTGCAGAACAAACTGAAATTTGAGAAGTTTAGATGAGATTTGTAGAGCTGTAGAAAAAGAGTTTTGCATTGTCTCTGAATTGGTCATTCTCCGCGACAGAGTCATTTACGAGATGGGGGCAATCATAGAAAGCAGTGGCTTTTAAAAAACACTTTAGCTGCCAAAAATCTCGTTCCAGTTCTCTGGAAGAGTGCCGTCGTACCAAGTGTAATTCACCAGCCCGGTGCCTTTCTGGAAGTTGCGAAATTGGAGAGTTGCTTTTGTCCAAATGAATAAACACCACCGAGATGAGCCGACCGGCTTGTCCTCCGTTGAGCTTGATATGATCAGACATCTAGAGCTTCTTCCCCGGGTTGTCTCTCCGGGATCCCTCTCTCTTCCCTCTTGGCCTTTCTCTGTCTCTCTCTTTCTTAGCTTTTCTTCTTTCGGTAACTGAAAAAGGTTAGCTCTGAGGGAGTCCCAGGAAAAGAAATAGGTATCTATCTTTTCTTCTTTACAGTATTAATTACCAGTCATGGAAACTCACACCAAATATGCCTTTTATGTGTATCATTAGGGATTATGGATCAAACCCTCATTGGCATACATATGTTCATCCATACAACTTGAGTAGATTTTTGGTTTTTTGTTTTTAGCTTTTCAGAAAAGAGCCTTCCTTCCTTTCGTTTTTTATTTTATTTTGGAGAAATTACCTTTCCACCACACTGTGCTCCAAATGGACCTGTCAGTGAAGACTTCTGACAAGATGAACAGGTCCCCTGTGGGCCATACACACAGCTTCTGTGAGTTCCTTCTCCTTGACCAAGTATGGTGAAGAGGTGGGCAAAAAAACTAAGCCTGGCTACTTGTCCTCTCTCCCCTGGGACCCTGGCTCTTTAGAAGAATGGCTAAATAATGATGAACCAATGGCATTTATTTCTGCATTTATGGTACCCTTTTATGAGTCTTGGTTCTATAAATATCCCCCCTGCTTCCTGTCACTCCCCCTTTGTAATAAGTTAACCAGTTATGAGTTCTATTGCTTGCTGTCATAGGATTACCAGATAATTCACCACATCTCATTCCAAAATGGATTTAAACAGTCTCTGGACGTAATTAAAAGATAGAAAATAAAAAAATTAGGATGACATCATAATGAAAACAGCTGAATACTTCTTCCCGGGATGCTGTAGCTCAGATGCTTATACTGGAAACACAGTTTTACTGAGGGACTTCTGAGGTCTTCCAACTCTAGGAGAAGTGGTACTGGGGCTCAGAAAAGAGAATTGCACAGAACTGCCTGTATAGGAATTGACTTAGGAAAGAGAAAGCCTCAGATACCTCTAAAGCAAATAAAAGAGAAAAAAAGATGAGGAGTGGAATTATCATTTAACTCTATGATAATAGAATTGGACCCAATGATGTTGGACAAGATGATGAATGGCATTGGATAAAATCACTTCTTTTAATATGATTAGGTTTTAGCCAGGTAACATTTAATATTTTTATCTTTTATTAAATGGAATAGAACAGAAATATTTCATTAAATAGAGTATTTTTTCTTTCTCCATGAATATCATAGAATTTCTGCATGCACAGTTCAGGAGAAAAGGGTATGTAAGTTATTATATAGCTAGTCCTTATAAAGTTCCCAAATTAGCAAGGCCTTTTCTGGTTTGGGGAAGATGAACAACCTGGGTGTTAACATTTATAAGATACAGGAGAAATGACTAAAATAGGTTACAGACCAGAACTTTGGAACTTCCTGTATATATTTGTTTTTCTCAACATAAATGGAGACAGCCATGCCACTTTCTCAAACACATCCTGCAACACAAGTTTGCTGCTTGTGTTTTTGTATCAATACCTAAGGTTTATTCCATCAGTCTCCATGGGAGGTAGCATTCATGAGAAACATGCTGTCAAAGCAAAGTCATTTAAAATTAATTAATTAATGACTTTCCAGTGTAAGACCTCAAGGGATAAATTATTTTCCCTTCTGTTAGAATGAATGCCTGTAAATATTAGGACACTCCTTGTATCTCCTGTTTTGTTTGGAAGTGTGTTTGCAGTGGAGGTTTCTCCTATACGTAGACTATACCAACAGGACGTTAGAAATGGCAGTGTGGAAAGCAACGAGCCGTTTGCACTTTCAAGTTTCAGCTCAGTTTTTAATGCCCAGATTTTGCCTGTGTGTTTTAGGAACAAGTATGGCTCAGTCCTAGCTGGAGACCTGGTGGCCGGTCCCTCCTTTGTGCATCTTGCTTTTGCCACGGAAGGTCTCCCATGATGGGTCATGGCAGATAGGACACCACAAAATGGTGGAAAGTCTCTGAGTCCTTGGCCAGTCATTGCTGTCTTGCTTGGCAAGTCCTTGCTGTCTTTCTTTGGAGACTGGAGCAAGTAGGGAAGGAAAAGCGGAAATTAAAAGGTTCCTTTTCCAGATTCTAATCGACCACACTCAGGTATCTGCTTCTAGAGGTTCACCATTGCTACTTCTTCTGCTGAGAACTCTTGTACATTCCCAGAGGTCATCTTTGGATGCTCCTATGGCTCTAGTTTTGGGACCCAAGACCATCCTTAGGTTTTCTTTAGAGAGAGGGAAAATGGTCCTCTTTCCAGCTCTATGCTGTGATTTGTCATCTTGTCCCCAAATTAACTTTGCCTGTGCTAACATTAAGTTTGCCTTTCATCTTTTGCATCTAAGCCCCTCTGTCCCCAGGTGGCCCAAAATCCACGGCAGGAACTGAGTAGGGAGTGGATGCAGTTTCCATTCCATTTTGCAAAGGTCCTCAGCACCTTTGCAAGCCCCAGACTCCCACTCCCTATTAAAATCTTCTCCCTCCTTTTCTAGTTATGAAATGAAACCTTCTGGGCAAGCACACGCAGAGTTTTGGAAAGATCAGTCTGGAATGAGTGCAGAAAAAGGCAGAGCAAGGAGGTGCTTGTACTCTCAAGGCCTGGATTTCAGCTCAGCCAAAGCCCCTTGCTACGTAAAAGAAGAGAAACAGTGGCCCAGACTGGTTGCATTTCCTCCCTGAAGTTACCCAGCAAATTATTAACCAGGCCCCACCCCTAACACTCTCATTTTGGTACAGGCAATATCTGAGGTGCGGTTCAGTGATCTATACAAAGGGAAATTAGATTCAAACAAACATAACAACTTGTCCTGGAGTGAAAAGCAGATGCATAATTTCTCTCATTTGTCCCTACTTTATTTAATAGCCCACATAGGGAGCTTATTTAAAACTACAAAACAACAACACACCAAACTGGCCAATATTATGAGAAGATCTCATTGAATCATCAACGTCATCATCATCATAATTATTTTCTTCTGTGATGTAATAACCTAGAGGGAAAATCAGGGGGGAACCTGAATGAGAGAATTGTCCCTTTGTGCTCTTTAAGTTGAAAGCAAGAAAGTTATTTAAGATAGAATTTGTGGACACATCCTAAGCGTTCTTCTTTTCTGTGACAGTTTATTACATGCTTTTAGTCAGTAACTAACTCTTGAATACCTACTGTGTGTTGGGCCTGATGCTGCGCATGGGCACAGTCAGGGAGCACATCAGACATGGTCTCTGCCTTCATGGAGCTTAGCGTCTAATGCGAGGGTGCTTGGGAGGCCAGGTGTTAAATGAATAAATCAATAATTGCCATCTTTAATACGTGCCATTAAGGGAAGTTACAATGGGGCCATGGGAGTAGAAACCAGACACAACTGGGGTGTCTGGATGGCTCAGCTGATGGAGCGTGCAGTTCTTGGTCTCAGGGTTGTAGGTTCGAGCCCCGTGTTGGGAGTAGAGATTACTTAAAAAATAAAATAAAAATGAAAGTCTTAAAAAAGAAAATCAGAGAAAGAAAGAAAGAAACCAGAGAGGATGGATGCAAATGCAGGGAGTTTTTTTCTCAAAGAAGTGACATTTTTGAGAAGATATCTGAGGGATGAGTAGGGGTTCACTAGGTTAAGTTGGAAGAAGCCTTGCTGGAAGGGAGAACAGCATCTGAAAAGGTCTTGGAAACCTGAGGTCTTAGGGCCACACAAAGCATGGGAGGAGAGCTGAGCAAGGGTACCTCAGGTTCTGGGGTGTGCCTTTGAAAGACTTTAAGTAAATGAGCGCTGTTGGTTTGCATCTTTTAGCCATCACTCCAGGAGGCTCTATGGCTGGCATTGTGCAGTTTCTATCCACAGAATGAGTAAACTGCATATTGCAGACATTACGTGATTTCCTCAAGGCTACCCACTTAGGACTTGCCAGAGGCACAATTCACACCAGGTCTGCAGACTTCCAGTGCACATTCTTAAGCTTTACACACTGTTGCCTCTGGTGCTAAGAAGAGCTCTCCTATTGTTTGTAGGCCAACCTCACTCTAATTCTAATTACCTAATATTTCCACTCTTACTAATTACTTTAGGAGGAAAAAAAAAATTCAATCATCACCAAATTTGTCAAGGCTGTGTCTATGCCAATGGATGTAATTAGAAAAAATAATTTCATTCCATTGATGCCCACGGCAATGTTGAGCCGTTGGAAATAAAATGCTTGAAGACCTTCAGATCTAGAATCTTAGCAGTATTAAGATTGGGAAATGTTTTTGGGGAAAAGAGTTCCTTTCTGGGTATTATGCCACTTTAAAAGAATCATGGCATCTCTGCCTCGATTTGAAAAGTCTAAGGAAGAAAGAGAGAAGGAGAGAGAGAAGGGAAGAAAGAAAGAGGGAGAGAGAAAGGAAGGAAGGGAGGGAGGGAGGGAGGGAGGAAAAAGCCTTCTAGATGGAAGTCAGTCTTGGGTTTTGTTGTTGCAAGACTGGCCCGAGTTTATCTTCAGAGTTTTTGTCCACTGATGAACTGGAGTTCAGATCTAGGTGGTTCTGGCTTTCGAAGGAAACCTTGGCCCTCAGGAAGAAAACTTTGCGGTGGTGGTATGCATATCACTGGGTAGGGGTTCTGAGTAAAGCTAACCCCTTGACTGGATCTGTAATACATCAAACTGTCCATGTGATTGAAGGCAAGGAACTTTGTTCCCAAAGATTTTAAAGTGAAAACAGACACCCAGGTAACACATTTCTGACTGCCTTAATCTGTCATGACCTCAAACACACTTAACCAGAACACCTCTTTCATGTAGGAGGCTGCTGCTTAGCTGTCAGCTGCAGGCATCCCTTCTTCTACTGTCTCAGGATGGAAATAATTCAGTTTTAAAACTTAGTTTGGAGCAAACCGCACTGGAGTTGGGCATCTAAGCACCTTTCTATTGTAGGAGGCTTTTTCTTAATTTATTTCTGGTTACAGAAATTTTATAACTGACAGTCACTTCAGTATCTGTAAAGTCCTCTTTGCAAAGGATTCATATCAGACAACAGGGACCCCGCCATCCATGACGGCTTGCCTCAGACCTCGTTACTGCACCATCTGCCAGGAACCTCACTGTGTCCCGTTACCGTGCTTTAGAATTAGTTGACCTGGTTTTATTTTTTTTAATTTTTTAAAAGATTTTATTTATTTATTTGACAGAGAGAGAGAGAGAGATCACAAGTAGGCAGAGAGGCAGGCAGAGAGAGAGGAGGAAGCAGGCTCCCTGCTGAGCAGAGAGCCCGATGCGGGACTTGATCCCAGGACCCTGAGATCATGACCTGAGCTGAAGGCAGAGGCTTTAATCCACCGAGCCACCCAGGCGCCCTGTTGACCTGGTTTTAAATCCAGCTCTGCCATTCTGCTAAATGATCTTGGGACAGTTGCTAAATCTCTTGTCTGTTTTCTTGTCTTTAAAATGGGAATAAGAATATCTTAGGTGTCCTGATTTCAAAATTTTCATCCTTTGCTCTCTTTATGACCTTTGCCATGTGCCTCTCACTGGAATGCCAGAAACATCTTTCCTGCGTTCATGTATGCTGGTCTTGGTCATTCGACTTCTTCGAGCAATGAAATGTTAGAAGACATGATACAGGGACACCTGGGTGGCCCAGATGGTTGGGCATCTGCCTTCGGCTCGGGTCATGATCTCTAGATCCTGGCATTGAGCCCCACATGGGGCTCCCGGTTTGGCGGAGAGTCTGTTTCTCCCTCTCCCTCTGCCTCTCCCCCAGCTTGTGCTCTCTCTGTCTCTCTCTCTCAAATGAATAAATAAAATCTTTAAAAAAAAAAAAAAAAGAAGAAGAAGAAGAAGACATGATACAAGCAAAGGCTTTAGAAGTGCTGTGCAGTTGGGTTCATCCTCAGGTGTTTCTTTCGTCACCATGAGGATAATGCTGTGTAGATCATCCACTGGCCTCAGGAGACCCAGCGATCGCCCTCAGCTCTTACACAGTCAAGGCCAAGCAGAGTCTAGTTCAGCGGAACCGCAGCTGACCCACAGATGCAGGAGTGAGTGACAACAGTGCCTGTTGTTGAATGCTGCTGAAGGTTTTCAGATTGGTTATGTAGCATATGTGTGACATAATGCAGGTAGTTTTGAGATTTCTATTCCAGCTCCCTGTTCTTCTCTGACATTACTGTCCGCTCTCATTTTACCCATTACGACACGTATCCTTCAGCCTCTGTGATGGACCACTGTTGCTTTTCATGCTCAGCTTTTATTTTACCTTCCTCTGGGGAGACACCTCACTTTTTCTCTCTGAAGAAGTCCTCTCCTGCAGTTTCAGTCTGTGTCTTCAGGTGGGGTCAACTCCCGGGGCGAGCATGAGATCCTTTCCACCTTCCTGAATTCTTCCCTTGGCCCAGGAGTGGGTGCGTGACCCAAGTTAGTCCACTCAGGCCGCCTCTCAGACATTTAGAAGGAACGTTCGGGAAAGAGATTTTATTTCCTGCAGAGATGCTGAGCTGGCAGAATGAAAGTCTGGGATTTCTAGAAGCCACCTCTGGTGTGAAAGCCACCCGTCTGAGAAGGAAGCCAAAACAAAAGAAAATAGAAAGGAGACGTAGACATGCAGATGCTTCCTGCATTATTGCATAAGCACCTTGAATCAGCTATGCATGAATTCAAACATCCATAGACTTAGAGTTTGATGATCCAAAATTGTATTTTGGGTGCGGTCGGTTTATATCTTGTATTTGACCCTTGCACACTTAAGAGTCCTGAGGTTCTGTTTATTTCACTATAGATTATTTTCCCCCTTGTGGTTGACAGTCAGTCTTGTCTCATTTAGCTTTTGTGTCTCCCAATGGGAATGGCACAGTTCCTTGTACATCGCGGGTGCTTGCTTATATTTGAATGGCTGGTTAAATATATTGGTCAGTGGTAGATATACACAGAAGTTAACATGGCTGTATGGTTTGTTTGAATGTTTATTTCAGTTATTTGGGGTATATGCCTCGGCATGTGTAACTCTTTAAGGAACTGCTGGCCTGTGTTCTGCAGCCCTAGCCTTTGATTTGGTTGTCTCCACTAGGTGGGGGTTGATGATACTTGGCTAGCATACCTTCTGTGTGGCCAGATAGGGCAGACGGTTGTATCGAATTGAGAAGGGGTCATCGGACTGCGGGCACTGCCTGCTACATGGTTCTCCGTGGTTTTTCTGCAGCCACTGGAGGAGATGGGCAGGGAAGGGGCAGATGGAGGTAGACAGGAGCTTTTGTCAGGCTCAGAGTGCAGGCAACGTTGAAGGAGGAAAGGACCAGTGGATGGATGACAGTCGGTTTGAAATGCTGGTGTGGCAGGCTTAGCCTGAAGATCCATGCTTAGGAGTTGTGCTCGATGCCTTTCCCAGTCCATCACCGTTATTCTTTCTTGGACACGTGCATTCTTCAATGCCTGTTGACTCTCAGCCATCCCGTGGTCTGTTACTGTCACTTGCAGGAATTTGGCTGTCAGGGAAGATGCCAGCAGGCCTTTTAAAAGCCACTGCAAACTTTCATTGCTAACTTGTAACTTGGAGGAACTTTGAGAGAAGGGTTATAAATAAAACGCATGCATCAATCTGGGTTTCGCAACAGGAATGCAATTCCACTTCGTGGCTAGAGATAAAACATGTCTTGCCGTGCACAGTGAGCTCTTCTCCGTGCTTGCATTTTATTTCCCATCACAATCTAAGTTATGGCAGATGAAGCCGCTCATAAGGTATGAGGTTAGACAACCCCATGTTAATTCACACTTACACATTATAGTGTGTTTTTAAAGGTCCATGTGCTGCTTTCTTTGGAAACTAAGGCTTGGAAGGAGGGAGAGGGGTTAAAAGACCCCCAGGGACAGAGGTGAGTATGGTCTGACTCTGCAACTGGGTCAAGCCTTTTGAGAAGGATGTCCGAGTCTTAGACCTCTTGGTGCCTTAAAACGCCTGGCAGAGTCATCCACACAAAGGGCAGGGACTGGTATTAAGGGGTGTGCTATGGCTGCCCAGAAGTGTTCTGATAAACGTTAAAATTTAGAGCCTGAAAACAAGGAGCCCTGATAGCTCTTCAACACATAGACACTCCGTTCAGTGCTTTACAGGTGTGATTCTGATTCCACGTTTGTAATCATTATATGAGTTTATGATGACCGTTATTTCCATTTTACAGATAGGAAACTGAATATCGAGGGGCAGTAAGTAGTTCCTCTGTCAAGCTTTTGGCTGGTAAAAGGCAGGACCAGCATTTGGCCCCAGGATGGGCAGGGGCCCATGTGAACCACCCGTTCATCCTGCCCTGCTCATCCACCTCCAAATGCCCATGCGGGAATATTCTATCTTCCTCCTTCTTTATCCATATGTCCTCCCCTGTCCTCCTTGCCTTCAGATTTCTCTATTCTTGATTTCTTGGGGTCAGCAGAAGCCATTCTTGTTCCTGTTTTCATTCACGTCTGTTTCTTCTTTCACTCATTGAGTCAGTCCATGTTTTGAATAACTGTTAAGTATCAAGCACTGTTCTGGTTGCTGCAGACACAAAGATGGATCATAGGACACCCCTGCCTTAGGGAATGGAGAATCAGAGAAATAGAGGGCGCTGTGTTGTGGCCTGGAGTTGAGAGAGTGCCAGGATATCGCAGGAAGGAGCACACTGAAGGTTTGCCAAACTAATCAGGGCAAGCAGCAGCATCCTGGAAGAGGTGGCATCTGAGGGGTGAGACTTGGTGTACCTCTGAAGGATAAGGAGCCGGTCATGTGAATCAAAGCAAGGATAGAGTATTTAGTTCTCTTTCCTCTGAATTTCCAAATCTTTGGTACCCATTTCACTTTAAAATAATAGAATGCTTAAGAGAAATTTCAAGACTATAAATAATTATTTTACCAACAAGGCAACAACTCCAGATGTCACTTTGCTTTAAATGCAAAGTGGCGATTTCTAGTAAATTCTGGTTTTTTTTTTTCATTAACATGCTAAACACATCTCTTCTATTTTTGTTAGTAATCATCATAACACATAATAATAAAATTCTATAGGTTAAAGTTGTCCTGTTTTGTCAGCACAATACTGAGAAGAGAAAATGGACCAGTTCCCGATCAAAGGACATTCCTTTTTGGATTCATCACCCACTACCCTGAAAATAATCTTTCTTGGATTTACTCTTTGTTTTGCCTTCCTTGAAAAATTTCACTTAAACCTTTTTTTACTGTTTCCTAAAGAAAACATTTAAAAACAATTCATCTGCTTTTTTTTTTAGCTTTGTAATAATATTCCAGAAATAACAGGTGTAGAGTGCAAAGAGAAGCTGTTAACTGTTCAGAAGCAAAAATTAGGAAGCGATATTATCTTCTGTCCCTTCTCCTTCCCTGGAGCAACTTCGAGTGTATGCTACATCCGGGTTTCTCTGCCTCACCCCTGCACCCCTGACATTTGGACGCAGATACCTGCGTGTTGATAGGGCTGCTGTGTGTATTGTAGGGTGTGTAACAGCACCCCTGGGCCTCCAGCTGTTGGGTGTCGGAGCGCCTCCCCCGCCACCCCAGCTGTGACAGCCAAAAATATCTCCAGCCATTGCAGCCTGTCCCCTGGGGGCAAAATTGTCCCTATTGAAAACTACTGCTCTAGATGTTTTAAAATACACACCTAAAATGCGAGAATCAAGAGAAAAGTCAGAAATTACTGGGTACTTGGAGGGGGGATTTCGAAAAGGAAGAGGAAAAGTAATTATTGGAAAAGGGAGTTATGAGCTTAGGAGAAGTAAGTTGAGAATGGGGAAGGAACCTTTGTTTTTTATTTATTTTATTTTATTTTATCTTAATATTTTTTTTAAAGATTTTATTTGTCTATTTGACAGAGAGAGACACACAGCAAGAGAGGAAACACAAGCAGGGGGAGTGGGAGAGGGAGGAGGAGGCTTCCTGCAGAGCAGGGAGCCTGACACAGGGCTTGATCCCAGGACCCCGGGATCCTGCCCTGAGCTGAGGGCAGATGCTTAATGATTGAGCCACCCAGGCGCCCCCAAATCTTTGTTTTTTAAATAGTCTATTTTGATAAGGAAGGCCTAAATACCTACCTATGTGAAGCATGTTGAATTCCATCTTACTCTTCCTTTTTAAAACTGCACTATTGGGCACCTGGGTGGCTCAGTCGGTTGGGTGTCTGCCTTTGGCTTGGGTCATGGTCCTGGGGTCCTGGGACTGAGTCCTGTGTGGGGCTCCCTGCTCAGTGGGGAGTCTGCTTAGCCTTCTACCCCTCCCCCCTGCTCCTGACCTCTCTCTTCCAAGCTCTCTCTTCCTCTCTCAAGGAAATAAATAAAAATCTTAAAAACAAATAAAGTAAAACTGCCCTATCATTCCCCCGTTAGAGGATAGTTACTCACTGTGTCCTTGATCAGCACAGGAGGAGAAAACCTGCAAGAAGGGAGTGAGGTCGGATGGTCGGTGGGAAGAGAATGCGACGGGCAATCTCAAAGACTCTGGCCCCTAACTGAGGGGGCCGGGGGAGCCCCCACGGTGGAGGCGATGCCAGTGATCCCACTCAGGAACTCGGATCTGCAGACCCGAGCAGGGCATGTACAGCCAGACCTGGCCTCCCTGCGCATGCCCCCCACGAGCTGTTTATTTCAACTTGACCTCCTCGTCTCCTGTCGGCCATCTCACTTTCCCCACCTGGGGAGGTCAGGAGGCCTCTCACCCCAGCCGACTGTAAAGGTTGAGTCAGTGCATGTAAAATGGCTCACAGTAAGTGCTCGCTAATTGTTAGCTGTATCATTACCACTCGAGTGTTTCCCATTGGTTGTCGTGAGACTCCCAGATGGGGACAGACTGGCACGTCGCCTGGCCTACAGCTAGCGTTCGGTAAACAGGAGCGCCGTGTAGCCTTGCCCTCCCTGCTCCTCCCTGTGTGTCCCTCCGCCTCTTCCTTTTTTATCTTCCTCTCTCTGCTTCTTCGCTACAAGCTTCAGAGCTCAGGAAAGAGAACTAACCCTAAGACCACGTGATTTATTTTTCTCACGCCCATTTCTGTTTTAATAATTATCATATTGACTCTGAATTTATTACACTACAAGAATGACTTTATGTGGAATCTCATGAATTTAAACATTAATGTAAGATAAATTAGTTTTAAATTGAATTCCTCGAATGCAATTCAATGTGTTTCCGTATGATGAATAAGGAATTTTCCAAATAAAATCTAAATCTCTGATGTTCCATTTTGAGCAGGTGGAAGAAATATGTGGGGATATTTGATAAGGTTAAAATATGATTGCTCTGCAATAGATTAGGCATGCTATAAACTAACTTTTTAGTTTGGGGAGAAAATGGTCTGGGGCCAGAGTTAAGTAGATAAAATGTGAAGATTTCTGTGGACATATTTATTAAGTCTCTTAGTTACCTCCAATTTAACACCAGTTATTATAAGATATAAGACCCTTCTAAAGAGGACACCTTTTTTTTCTTTTACATTTTTTAATTAATCAATTGTTAGAGGTTAATTAAAACAAAACAAAACAAACAAACAAAACAAAACCCTAGCATCTGCTTTAATCCTATTTTCTCTAAAAGCTCTTCCTTTCAGTATGATCTCCAAAGGCCTGAAAATGCTCTTCTCGAAAGCAGGCCAAAAAGCAAGTGGTCACAGATGAAGAAAGTAAATCCATTAAAGAAGAAATGGGAAAACGTGTTCTGCCCCTTATCAGGCCCAGAATTATCAGTGGATGAGAAGTGCTTATAGGGGAGGAAGAGAAGTTTTGCTCAGTTCATGGAGGCCTCTGTATAGTGACTTACAGAGTATTATTGGTCACGCTTCAGCAGGGGGATCTTTTCAAAGCCCAAATGTGACCACGCCCCTCCCTTGCCTGCCCACCCCTTCCAAATAAAGGTAAAACCCGTGGCTCAGCCCGTGAATCTCAGAGCGTGCCCTCCAGCCCAGTCCTCTGCCACACTCCACCTCCCTCCTGATCCTCCGCCTGCACTGAGAGCCCTTCTGATCTCCAAGGGCCACCTCCCCTCCCAGCGGAGGGCATTCACATTCGCTGGGCCGCAAGCTGGGTCTCCACCACCTCTGTCACCCTCGCCCGGTAATTCTTCCTTGGCCTTTGGATCCCAGGAAAACTTCCAATCCTTCCGTACTGCTGGCCCTGAAACCCCGCTGTCATTCCACGCAGAGCGTTGAGATCCTCTCCTGGGTGTCCATGATTTCACCTGTAATTTCACGTGTATTTCTAGTGAGTTTTGATTAATGCCTCTCTCTCTCTCTCTCTTTAACCACTACACTATATGCTTCATAGGGGACAAATCTTGTCTGGTCTTTGCTCATAAATTCCTCCCCACTATATAGCTTGATACTGGCACATTGTAGACCTTTGAGAAAATAAGAGGCTCTAAACCATGCCGATCTAAAGACCCAGCAGAGAAGATGAGTAGAGCGCAGGAATTCTGTTAAACAGCCTACAGATAGAAGAGAGCCCTTGCAACAGATTTTTCTCTGCCAAAATGTCAACAGTACAGAGGTTGAGAAACTCTGCTATTTGCTGGCTTCCCGCTCTTCCTGTTCTCGTCAGTTTTTGGAGGATGAGATCCTTTGTTGTGATGGCAAGGGGTGGAAAGACTTACCAAGATAAAATCTGCCAAGACCGCAGGACACTCTGGCCACTCTCAAAAGCCATCAGGATGGTAGCTCTGCCACTTCTTTTGTCCCTTGGGAGACAAAATCATCTTGGTGGAGAACCATTGGCATAGAAGACGCTTTGATGCTGTCTGTGTTTCTGGGTTCTTCCTCCCAGGGTTCCTGTGACCTTTTTCTTCATTTCTGCTCCATTTTAGATGCTCGATAAAAATGATAAGTCAGTGTGTTACGGATCCAGAGATATTTTAATTGTAGCACCTAAGAAATTCTCCCAATGTTGATGCTCTATAGCCATCTGATTTACCTAAACCTTTCCCCAGTGCATCTCACCCTCTGCCTCTGGTCAAATTTATCTCAAACTCAGCCTTACCGTAGAGCTGGGCAAATCTGCTCCACTGTCACTGAGCTTCACTTTATTTGCAGTAATCTTGCTCGTTATAATTTCATTAGCATCGTCGGCGGTGGGAAACGAGAGAGGAGTCAGTGCAGTTTAGTCTTACTTTAAGTCTTGGTTCAGTTTCACTAGAATTTAAGTATATTCTCAGCTCACCCAAGTCTTATGGTCCAAGATGTAAAAATTCACAAACTTCCTTTTCTTAGACTCTGGTTTCTCCCAGAGCCTTGCTAGATGACACATATTCTCTAGATTTTACTGAATTAACATATTTCAATTTTATTATCTAAGCAAAAATAGAAATACCCTGAAACATATTTAACCATGTAATTATGCCCATGCAAACCCTTTAACCAAATGGCTATTATATACTTTTTTACTTAGCCTGATATATTTCCTTTATCAATAAGAGATTGGGATAAGAGATTTCCCCTTCTGATTATTACATCCAGAGTGGGGTGAGTGTTTAATACAAGTACCTGAGTAACTCAGGGAAATTATTTTTTACCCTGAGTCAGGGTTGTGGAGAGTGTCCTCAAATGGAGGAAAGTTAAGCACATTTTATACAAAGAGGATTACCAGCAACTCAGTTCCATTATTCATGACTTTTGTCCCTTACGTTCATCTCTTGGGTTTGAAAAGAGCTAGTTCTTTGGGTAGTGTATTTATCCCATTTCCACGTCTTTGGGAAGAAGGGACACTGGGTCTAACAAGACCCAGAACTTGGGGGATTTTTATAATCATCTAGAAGTGAATGCTGAGGGAGCATCATTTATGCCATGGAGGGAAGAGGAAAAGCAAAGTCTCACTTCTGAAAGAGGACGTAACACTCTGTAAGAAGAGGTGGAATAAGGTAATTGTTGTAAAAACGGGAAGGTTTTGCTAATATACAGAATAGTGTCACTAATTACATAAGGTGCTTGGGAATTAATTGACAGCCTGCACTTAAGAATATAATTGCATAGTAATCAAGCATTTGTAGACAAAACTTAATGCTATATATTAAGTAAGGATAAAACTTTTTCCTGATATTTCAAAGCCAGGGATTTGACTTTGTTCCTAAATTCATCTCCAGAAATGAATATACTGTATTTGTGTTTGAGGAACCCAAGTGAATAAATAAGTAGGAGTTTCTGAGGGGAACAACACAGTGGGATTTATCTTGAAAAGAGCAATTGCAGACATATGTCATCTGTCATTACCGGAGAGTTGGCGACAGTATTATTCATTATGTGGTTTCAGAGTGTTCTAAATTAGAGAAATGGATTATTGGAAGTGGATGATTTCCCCAGATTGCTACTTAATAGTGACTGAGGGGTCTGCATTACTCATATTTGCAATGAAAATGGTGCCAAAACCCAGCAGTGGTTGACTGAAATGAAATGTAAGGCCTATTGGGTATTATCTTGAGATGCTGCCTAATTTTATGCCTCTTGCTTAGTATAAATGTGCCGGGGTCTCAGAGGTTGGGGTGCTTGCAGCAACTGCAGATGGGAACGAAGGTTTCCAAGCTATTTACCTCTTGTTTCTCCCTGCTTCCTTGCCGCCCGTATGCACACTGCTGTAATTACTTTACCAACTAAAAATAAGATTCTCCGCTGCCCTTTTCCAGTACCGGAAAGTGTCTACCTTTGCAGCTGTCCGTGTGTGCTCCTGCCTGTTTTGAGGTGCCAGGCTTCCATCCGAAATGAGCAGCCCGGCGACAGTGTTCATTCACGAATTCATTAAACAGAGGCCCAGTGAAGTGTCAGGTCCTGTACGAGACCCTGATAGTGGAATGATAAGCAAACTGGTGTCCCTGCACCTCTGTTGCCCAGGGCTTTCAATCGCCTGAGGAGACGGATATGAAACATAAAGTTGTACAAATCTGTGTGTAATTCCTGCTTACCTGCTGCGTGCCATCACTTGCCACTTACTCTCTAGGTCACTGTGCTCCAGGCAGACCAGCCTCCTTTCTCTTACTTGGATATTCTAAGCCATTGTATACCACAGGGCCTTTGCACTCACCTGTCTCTTCCCGGAAAGCTCTTCCCCGTGCCTGCCTCCTCCTTATCCTTCAAGCCTTATTTTAACTGACACTTTCCTTGACTACCCAGTCTAGAATGGCACCTCGTTCAGTGACTCCCCACCTCTCACCCTGATTATTTCCCATTGCCACACTTACAAAACCCCCATTATCTTGCTGAATTACATATGTGTAATCTCTCCCTCCCTCTAGATGGTGTGCATCATAACGGGATTTCGTCTTCCTTGTGTTTTACCATCAGCACCTAGAATGGGAGTGAGTGCTCAATAAGTGTTGGTTGTTGATGGACATAACTGCCAGCCGTGACAGGTGTGATGGGAGGAAAAGACCAGATGCCGTGGAAAGTTAGAGTGGAAAAACCTAACTCAGGAGGTTGCTGGGGAGCCCTCGGCGAAGGACTGATGTTTACATCGATGGATCTGGTGGGATAGGTAGGAAGATAGAGGGGGAAGGAATGGTGCAAAGGCACAGCCCAAGGAGGAAGGGAGCTTGGCAAGTTGAAGGAATTGACAGATGAGTCTGTCTGGAGCCCAGAGGGTGAGGGAATTGGGGGGGGGGTGCGAGAAGGTGTGGAGACGTTGGCCTTGCAGGCTGTAAGAGAATCTGGACACGGAGAAGCCACTGGAGAAATTTTCAAGGATCGGAGTGACATGACCCTATCACTAGTTTAAGAAGATCTCTTTGGCTCTTGTGAGCAGGCTAGTTTGGGAGAGGACTAGTAAAGAGGCCTAGAGCTTTGCCTGGCACAGAGCAAGCGCTCGGTAACTCTGAATGAATGAATTGATGAACAGGGAGAGGTCTGTAGGAGGCAGCTGGTTCTTAAAAAAAAAACCCTTGACAGAATGATTTTTTATTTGTTTGGGATTGGGAGGCAAGGGGAGAATGCTGTCCCCCATAATTCTAAATAATATCTAAAGCTGGGCATCCCTCTTTTGCACCTGAGACTACTAGGAAAACTACTACTACTAGTTTCATATATCACCCAGGTATCCCTGTCTCCCGGAGTCATTCTTAGAGGGTCTTTCTGGTCCTTGTGGTCTTGTCCACCTGGGAGCCGAAGTTGATTTCGGTCAGTTGACTTCAAAAGCCCATTCTTTGATGTAAATAAGGCTCTATCTGCAAGCCCTATGGACCAGCCTCCGCAAACACAGACTGCCGTGGTTGGTTCTTTTCTTTCCCTTTCTGAGGTTCCAAAGAAAACCATGATGCAGGCATGGACTGGTCTGTGTTTTATTCTGCATAATTGAGAAGGGTAGGGCTAATAGTGATGCATGCTTCAGTAACAAACTCCCACATCTCAGGGGCCGCCCGCAAGTCCAGTGTCAGTCTTCTTACCTGGAGCTCAAAGCAGGTGTCCCTGATGGATGGGCAGCTCTCCTCGAGGGAATGATCCAGGAACCCAGGCTTCTTCCATCTGTGGCTCCGCCATCATGGTGGCCCAGGAGAGGGAGGATCACACAGGGACCAAGCCTAGCATGACAGAGTGGCACCCCCACTTACATTCCACTGGCCAAAAGCAGTCCCATGGCCACACCCAGGTGCAGTCTCTGTCCTCGAAGGTTGGAAACCCAGTCTCTCTCCCTCTTGGAAAAAGGAAGCCTACGAACAGCTGGCCAAGCCCTCTGCCACCCGGCACCTTCCATAGAGACGAGGGAAGCACGGGTTTCTCTTGTACAATTTACAGTCTTCCCTGGCCGAGCTACTTTACCTGGTAAAACATCACTGAGTGTGTTAGGCATGTGTTTTTTTCCTTGTTAATTCCGGAAGAAAAGAATTTGTTCCGCGGTTCTGCCTTCCCATCAGCTCTTTAGCATCTGCTTTATAAACAATGGAATAGTTAAGGATTTCAGTGCTGCAGCCGAATTAAGAGAAAGTAGACTTTGAAGTTAGAAACTAAAACACACAGTAGAGGAGCAACCAGAAATCCTATAGGGTTTTAACCGTGTTTTGCCATATCTCTCGGCAAACTCCTGATTTGTTTCAGGATTCTGCTTAGCTCGTTTCAGAGGTATCCTGGATTCTGTATCACTTTAAACCTTCCTTTTGTGTAAGCTAGCCTTGGGGTGTGACCAGAATGGCTCCTCAAAACAGGCACCTTTTGTACCTGCAGAAGTTAGATCAGCTTTCAAGACTGGCTTAAGGGTGTGTCTTCCATGAAGTTCTTCTGGATTTTCTCTCCCCCCTTTCAGACATAACAGACGGTCTCTTTCTTGTGTGCCTCCATGATAGCTCATCTGCTCCTGTAATGCAGTTCTTTGAGCTTGTTTTCTTTTATTATTTATTTATTTATTTATTTATTTGACACAGAGAGAGAGATCACAAGTAGGCAGAGAGGCAGGCAGAGAGAGAGGAGGAAGTAGGCTCCAGGGAGCCCGATGTGGGACTCGATCCCAGGACCCTGAGATCATGACCTGAGCCAAAGGCAGAGGCTTAACCCACTGAGCCACCCAGGCATCCCTGACCTTGTTTTCTTAGTAAAAATGTAGCACCTGTTCCTTGCAGAACATTTAGAAATAAAATTTTTAAGAAAGCAAGGGAAAAATCACAGGATTCCGCTACACTCAGCAGCAGGAACTGCTGTTCCGCGTTGTCCGTGTTGTTGGCTGGAGAGAGCATGTTGAAGGCAGGATGGTGTCTCCCTCGTACCGTCCTTGTTGAACCCCCACTGCTGAGCCACGGAGCCTCAACATTGCCAGGAGCATGGAGAGATGGCTAGATGGACGGCTAGGTGACCCAACCAGCTAACTAGTCACTGCTGCCTGCACTCTTTTTCCAGTAATCCGAAGACCAAGGTAAGGATGAGCTGTAAATGGCATGTATCAGTCAGCCTCCTCCAGAACAGTGCTAAGATTAGAATTCCATAGTTTGCAAACCAATCAATGGGAAATTCCTCAGGAATGTTGGTTTTCTGAGTTTAAGTAATTGTAACATCAGGTTAGGCTGCTCTAGGTAATACACAGGCTATCCATCTCAATGCTCTAACCCTTTCAAGCGTGTCTCTCACTCAGGTAAGAGCGTGGCAGGGCTCTTCTCGCAGGAGGGGTGTCAGTATTCACTCTTCTTCCTTTCTGCCCCTCCACAGTCCGAGTCGAATCTGCAGGGTCAGGCCGACTCAGAGAGCTGATCTTGGGCCGTCCGTGGTAGAGGTGGCCCCCACTCCGAGGCCCTTGCCAGACCTAGTCACCTGACTTCATCCAAATTCAAGAGCCTTTGAGTGACCAGAAATGCTAGGAGGACTAGATGCGGATCAATGCTGGTGGCATCTTACAAAATAACCAGGCCTTCGATGGTACTAATTCTTTAGGGGATGGCGTAATAAAATGGGTCAGACTGTGAGCCCTGGGTTCAGACTGCCTGTGCCTGAGCCTTCAGTGGGAACAATCCGTGTCACCTTGGGCAAGTCACTCGATCTCCCCAAGCCTCACTTGCCTCATCGAAATTGAGAATCATAATAGTTTTAATTCAGTAATATGCAGATTGGCGAACGTGGGCATTGTTTAAGCTCGCTATATATTAGTTACCTTTCAATGTTCATTAATACTTAAAATAATCATCATGATTACAATCCTGTTGGTAGTAGTAACACATTTGCCTTGCCCCTCGGGTGCTCTCCATTAGGGACACACATGGACACCCCTTGAAAGGGCATACCAAAAGGTGTCACTCTCAATTTCCCCAGGCCCTCCACACTGAATCCACCTGCCCATTCATTACTGAATACCATGCAAGATAGTGCATGCTTTTTTTTTTAAAGGAAGAAGAAGAGGGGTTATATCCATCATTTTCAACACAGCTCCCTAAAATGATCGCACCGCACGCCACCATTAACCCCGTGGACTCCGTCCCCGCAGAAAGGTTGATGAGGCTTTCTGGGCTGCAGGGCTGTCCCACCCCACCTGACTCGGTCAACACCCTGGAATTTCACCTGCATCTGCTGTCTGCAGAGCGCCTCTGGGCACAAATAGGTTTCTTTTATTATGGACAGAAAGGCCAAGTGAAATTTTAATCAGACAGACAAGGAGGGTATCAGAGAACACTGAAATGCCAGCCCTGCTGGTATTTCCAAGATATTGAACTTGTCTTTTTGGGGGCCTTTGCAGCTATTTCAATTAGCTCTGAGACACGCAGCCTGTGTTTTTGCAAACTCTCCTCTTTTTAATTAAGCTGCTGTTCACCAGGATGTTAGGAGGCACACAATTCTTCTTGTAATATGCAGACTATCAAAGAGAAAATTAAGCAGTTGTAACACTGGGATTTAAAAGGTGCATGGTTATCTCGACCTAATGCAGTTGTAATACTGTTCTTGCAGGAAAGTCTGGACATTTTCCCCTCTTATCCCAGATTTCTTGGCCTTCAAATTGTATTATTGTATACACATGCTTTAACACATGGTGAGCCTGCCTTTTTTTTAAATGATGTAAGACTTGGTATAAACCATAGAATATGTATAACAAATATGGACATGGGTAAGCATGGTAAAACAAAAATCCATGAATCTACCATCCCACTGAAAAAGTAAACCATTTATTAATGCTATTGAAGTCATTTGTTCCTTGGTGTGTTTATTTTTCATGGAAGTAATCAAGCACCGTTCCTTCAGTTAAGGTGCAGAAAAGCACCACAAATCATTAGAAAAGCTAGAATAAAAGGAGGCATTTCTTTAAAATGAAGCATTGCCAATTTATTGATTGTATGGAATACATTGAAAGTTAGTTCTAAAAATGAAAAGGCAACTTCAGGGTGTAAGGAGCTGTGCGATCATCTCTGACATTGATTCATTGACTCGTTCTCTCATTGGCTCCTGCGTCTGTGGAATCCTGTGCTTGTATTTCCCTTCCTTCATTAACTATTGAGGGCAATCCCAGCTTTAAAATATAATCAACATGATCATCATTATAATGTTTAATTATAGCATAATTGTAATATCCCGACTGACCAGAATACTGGGCTTCTTCTGAAAATTCCTCTTGAGACTAAAGGAGGACCTGAAATTTAGTTGATGGACAGATGTTTTCAGGAAGCAAAATTTCCTTCAGGGTGTCAGACAGGGGTCCACTTGAAATACCCCTGTTCATGCTGAAAAGGCCAAGAAGCAACTGCAAGGTGTTTTAATTTCCATCCTCTTTTCCAAAGCTTTCATCTCCCTTTTATTTGCTTGAAGGTAAAACCCTCATGGAGGATGCATGGAACTGTAGAGACAGTAATTCTGTATCTCTTGTTGGTCTTCGGAGCTGTGTCACCTCAGCTAATGAGGCAAGTCTTACCATGGGCGTCCTCTCCAGCAAGCTGTCCACCCACAGTTCCTTAGCTAATTTTACTCTCAAAACTCGCACCAAGACTTTCGGTTACTGCTGAGTCTTGAGTAGTACGGAGTGCCGTACCCTCTGGAGGAAGCAAGGGAGGGAACATCAGGGCCTGGAACCTTCCAGGGAGTGGATGGCCTCCCACCTGCGCCTCCCCAGGAAGGTGAAGCTTCAGTGTCCCTCTTTCAAGCCAGCAAGCTTCACTGTCTTTATTCGAGTGTTCTTGCAGTGCAATCATTTTAGCACAAAAAAACCACAAGTGAATGTTAGCTGTTTGAATAATCTCGGAAAATATCTAAGACATGGTATAGCTTCAGCGGTATGTCTTCATTAAATAAATAAAAGCACACATCATTCTTATTTTTTTCTGATTAGACAAGCAACACCTGCCTATCGTTGCAAGAACACATCCTCCCTACATATATAGAGGAAACGGTTTCCTCCTCATGTAATCCAGCCACGCAGAGATTGTTCATGCCTTGGGACAACTTTGCTGACCTTATTCTGTATACATATATACATGTGTATGCACGCACGTGTGTAGAAAAAAAAATGAATCCTGTATTTCTATTCGGCCCTTTTATTTTTTCTTTTGGTTTTAGTGAGGTATAATTAACATACAGCACTGTAGACATTTAAGATGTGCAGCATATTGACTTGACACCCATGCTGCAAAACGATGACCCCAGTAAGCTGGGTTCACCTCCATCATCTCATAAAAATACCAGGAAAAATTTTTCTAGTTTTTTTGAAAACATATTCTAAGCACATGATTTCAAGGTGAGGTTTTCTGTTAGAGTGGATGTCTCTTGGATCTAATCGGTCGGTGAACAATGGTTTCTCCTCCTCTTGTGAAACATTTGCTAAGTTTGATGGAAGTATTGCATTTGCCAAGGGAGGGGGTTGGCCAGAGGGGTTATTGTCGGCCTTATGGAAGAAGCAATGATTAAGAAAATACGTGTCGCATGAGGAAAAGGAGCATTCTATAATTTCAGGATGGCTTGGGGCACCCGGGTGGCTCAGTGGGTTAAGCCTCTGCCTTCGGCTCAAGTCATGATCCCAGGGTCCTGGGATCGAGCCCCGCATCGGGCTCTCTGCTCAGCAAGGAGCCTGCTTCCCCTTCTCTCTCTGCCTGCCTCTCTGCCTACTTTTGATCTCTCTCTCTCTCTCTCTGTCAAATAAATAAATAAATAAAATATAATTTCAGGATGGCTTTAGTACTTTCAAATAATAAAGCTTTCCTGGTAGCTCCTCGTTGCATAGAGATAAGTTAAATTAGTGGATTTGGGACCACATGCTTGACTTTTCTGCTTCACGCCCAGTCAGAAACAGGAGCAGGATCTGAATCCCAGGCTAGAGCCTTCCTGTATTGCTTGTTTTCTTAATACCTTATAGCCCTCGATTTGTCTTCAGTGTCTAAGAGTAAGAAAAAAATCACCCATGTTCTCATCTGTCCCCTGCAAATCACAAACCTTTCTTGGGTCATGTTGTGTAACATTCACCATTAACAAAGGATGGACCATTTTTTTATCTATACTTTTCCCTATTCATCTGCCCACTGCTCATGTGTTCTTTCTCTCTGTCTCCCTCATTTACTTTCTCTCTCTCCCTCCTTCATTGAAGCTACCATTACCTCATTCTCACATAGCTGAGTGGCCTCTTCTGTTCCCCCTACCTCAATCCTTGCCCCTAAGGCTCATCCTCCCCATGACTTCTAAGAGAATCTTTTTTTCTTTCTTTTAAGATTTTTTAAATTTGTTTGTTTATCTGAGAGAGACAGAGAGAGAGAGAGAACAAGTGTAAGCAGCAGGGAGGGACAGAGGGAGAGAAAGAACCTCAAGCAGAGTCCCCCCTGAGCTTGGAGCCCGATGTGGGGCTCCATCCCAGGACCCTGGGATTATGGCCCGAGCTGAAACCGAGAGTTGGATGCTCAACCACCCGAGCCACCCAGGCACCCCCAGAAGCATCTTCTTAAATCATACACTTCATCAGGTCACTCTTGGGCTTTTAGCCCTTCAGTGGCTTCTCATTCTATTTCGGGTAAATTTCAGAGACCTCACTAGGACTTTCTAGCCCCCATTTCTCCAGCAGAGCCTCTGCATGTCATTCCCCACCCCCAGCTGCTGGGCACAATGGTCTTTCATCAGTCCTCAAATAAACAATGTTCTTTAGTATTTCAGAGACAGCAACTAACTGGTCTTCACCCCCACTGGGATGATCTCGGCCCCCGTTTTGCATGAATGTCCTCTTTCATTCTTTTTCTCACCTTACATGTCGCCTTCTGGAAGAGACTAATCCAGTCCTTATCGTTGAGTATACGTGCTCCGTACACAGATAGCCTTTTTCTTTTTCTTTTTTTTTAAGATTTCGTTTATTTATTTGACAGAGACAGAGACAGAGAGAGCACAAGCGAGGGGGAGCAGCAGGCAGAGGCAGAGGGAGAAGTAGGCTCCCTGCTGAGCAAGGAGCCCGATACAGGACTCAGTCCCAGAACCCTGGGATCATGGCCCAAGCCGAAGGCAGCCGCTTAACCGACTGAGCCACCCAGGTGTCCCTTTACTCAGGTATCCTTGATGTCAGGCAGCATCTGTTGCCTCTACTACTCACATCACAGTTTGTACTCTGTGACCTTCCGTATTTTCCATCTCCCACTAAAATGCAAGCTCCATGAAGATAAAGTCCACATGTTTCATACTTACATGACACACGTCGCCCAGGCCAGTGGCTCCTGTATAGCTGGCCCCCAATAAGTATTCGCTGAACAGAGGACTGGAGAGGAAGAATGGGAGGTGCATTGTTTCTGAGTCTGTGTGGTGGCTTTACCTGTTATTAGGGGAATGTGCCCGATGATCCCCAAGTCTGTGTCATCAGAGAAGAGAGGGGGATACTTCTCAGGTCTTGGCTCACTTGGCCAATAGAGGGTGGCCCCCAGACAGCAAGCTTTTCCAGTCACGTCCACGAGTGCTGGGAAACCAGAGGCTGTATTGTGTTCCACGAGAAGACAGCTGGGTCATAATCAGGGAGAGAGAAAGAAGCCCCCAGCAAGTGGGATATAAAACGTGTGACGCGCCAGGTGGGGGAAGAACCAGGGGAGCTGTTCTGAGAGCCGCCTCAATGCAGGGCAGGAGCTGTGATGTGGAAATGCTCGGAGACCTTTGGCCCTATGAATCATGTATCGGGGAAACAGTTGAGCATCTCCAGACGTCAAATAACCAATAAAATTTCATGAATGGTAATGCTTGCCGGACCCAGGAGAATAAGGCTGGCCTTACAACATGATCCGCCAACAAAGTTAGGTCATTTGTCTTTGGTAGGAGATGGCCACTTCCTTATTTTTTATTTATTCATTTGTAAGTGGCTGCTTTAATCAGCCTGCATGATCTTGGATGGCATACTCATAAGTTCTAGTAAAGCCGAGAAGAAAATTACAGAGGGAAAGCCTGCCTTTAAATTACCCCCGAAAAAACAGAGGTGGTCGTTCAAGAGATGCAGTTCTACCGTGTCTATGGGGCAAGGCCATTTCCCTTTTTCTGTGGATTTGCAGCAGAAAAGGAGACGGTCTCCAGTCACAACAGCTACAAAAGAGGCTCCTTTCTGCCTCTCTGGATGAGTGAAGTGTGTCTCCTTCCCAGAGCCTAGAAGTTTCTCTGCCCTTCCGTAATCAGCCCCTCTCACAGTTGGCTCACCCGCACCCATCCCGCTGCTGGTGAACACGGCGTCTTAAACCTCCACCTCCAGGACCCTAGTATCAATCACTGGTTACTGTAGAGCAAGCACAGCCTTTCCCGCCACACCGTTAGCATGGCTGTCTCCCCCCTGTCTGGGTTGGCTGGGGGTTGGCTGTCCCAGGCTGGGCTCAGCTGGGTGGTTCCGCTTCGTGCCGTGGGTCCACCTGCCTCCTCCTTCTGTAGGGGCTGCCTTGAGGCTGCTCTGTGTATGCTCGCTCAGGAGCCCAGACCTGGGGAAGTGGCCATCTGGAAGTGCTGCTTGGCTCTCCATCATCATCCCCCCTGGCAGCAGGGAGGCACAAAAGGATCGGCTAATTCAGCTATTAGCCTATCATCTTGGCCCACGTTTTCTCCCCCAGAGCCAAGTCCCAGGGCTGACGCAAAAGTCAAGCTGTAAGGGGCCAGTAGGGGGCGCTGCAGAGTTGCCTGGCAAATGGCATGAATATGGGGTTTGAAGAACGAGTGCCCATAATTCCAGTCCACCGCAGTCTAACCACAGGAGGCTGATGTGGCTATTAGACATCAGTGATTGTAGTTATTAGAGCACTCATCAAACTGGGAATGCTTACGTGTCTGTATTCTTTGTTTTAAAATAATCGTGGATTACTGCAGTAATTAAGCAAACCCTAATAATATAATTATACCAGGACAAGAATGAAGAAACCAAGTTACTCCCCCAGCCTTTCTAATGCCAAACAAACTGTCATTGATAGTAGCTTCCAAATGGAGTGACTTAGCAAGTGGCTGGCACTGTGGCAAACCGGGGAGCCCATGATCATTCGGGGACAGGGACCCTGCAGCTTTGGCTCTTTGTGACCATGTGGAAAAGTGGGCACTGTGTGGCCAGAACTCCTCATTTGCCCAGAGAAGTCTGGCATCTGTAATTTTCAAATGTAAAATTTCCAATTTTTAAATGTGGCGCACGAATACAAAATTTCATAAAGCACCCTCATGCCAACACAGAATAAAATGTTTTTGTTGACCACACAGCCAGCAGATGACAGTTCCAGCCAATCCTAGGCTGAAGGCCTATCTGCTGTTTTCAACACTATTGATCACATCTGTTTAGATAGCGGCTGGCTAGAGAGGGGGGGGGAGATGGAGAGATAGAGAGATAGCGGGCTGATAAATAGAGAGAAAGAAACTCTCCAGTGTGGAAGGGCATGTGACTAAGTAAAAAAAAGTAGAAAGACCAAAGTAGAAGGACCTTAGTCCCCAGCATTTGAAGAGAAATTTCTAGACTCAAGGAAAAAGAGGGTCATAGGTGTGTGTCAGAGACCATGATCTGTGTTCACTGATCACATTTCCTTGTGTACGAAAGGGACCAGAAAACAACAGGATGGCAAGGAAATGCCAAAGACTTCCTCACCCTGGCTAACTCCACCTTGGCTTCTGCACACGTTTGAGGCAGTTTGGCTCTCAAAGCACGTTTAGCAGCCGCCGTTAGCCAGGCTTCTGTCCTCTGAACCCACAGATTTAGGGAAAACTGAACAGCTGCCCTTACGTGAGACCCTCCCCAGTTTCCTCTATATTCAGACAGAACCTCCCCCACAAGATGAAACAAAGGAACTAAGAAGCTTAATGAAAATTCCGAATATAGAGGGGGGAAAAATAACCAAGTATCAGAGATGTGTGTCGATAGTACGGAGCTTCAGTACTGAATAATTCTTTTCTGGGGCACCTAAAATTTAGCTTCTACAATAGTCTGCTCGTTGACAGGAATTATGTTCATTTTTAAGAGAAATAGATTCTGACGAAAGAGGAGAAGTAATATCTTCATGCTTGATACAGAACTGAAATGCCTCTCTGCTGCGACTAAATGTTTAGATCCCACGAGTCCTTAAAACCCAGTTCAAATGCCATCTCCTCCACCAGTCACCCAGTTTACCCCAGAGAAAGTCTTCTCTCCCTCTTCTCTCTGCTCATGCTTCCTTGTTTTTATTTCTGTCCTGCCTCTTCATTCTCTCTGCCTTGTATTACAATCATTCCTGTATCTCCCCAATCCAATAGGAAGATTACTCAGGTTAGAAACCTCAGGCTTTTATCTTTGAACCTTGCACACACTATTGATTTTAGTAGATGAACATGAGTGACAAATGGTATTTTTTTCTCTCAACTGAATAGAGAAATTCACCCTCTACCTTTTCATAATATTCACCTTTTAATTGAGGCTGGTAAGAATGGACCCTTGAGCAGTTAGCTCCTGAAATTCTGAGTTCCCTCAGCCTTCCCTCCCATTCAGTTGTTCATTCCATGGTTGTTCTTGAGGTTTTATCAGATGCCAAGGACTGAGTTGGAGCAGAACTAGTTCTGGTCTCAGGCTTAATGTCTGGTGTGAAATTTTAAAAAAGTAAATAATTTCTTATATACTTACAAATGGTGGCAGTTTGGGTGAAAGAAGAAAATATCGTGCCCCACAAAAGAAAATAAAGATGGGAGTGGGGGGGGGATCTACTTAGACAAGGCAATCCTGGAGGGCTTTCCTGATGAGGTGATGGGTAAGCTAAGAGCTAAAGGATGACAGGGAGACCGCCTGTGAAGACTAGGGTAGCGGGGCTATAAACAAAAGGAACTCTACATGGCATTTCCCTTAGGAAAAGACCTGGTTGAGTAGGGAACATGAGAGGAGGCCAGAGGGTGTGAGAGGGGAGAGAAGGGAGAGAGAGATGGAGAAATAAATGGGACCAGATCCACGCCCACCCAGCTGAAATTCCTCTTTTGCTGAAGCTTCCTTACCGGCCTCAACAAACCCAGACTCTTGTTTCCATGGCTTCCAAGAGCTTCCTTACTCCTGATTACTAGTTTGGACCATTTCTATGTTCCCTTGTTCTGACTTGCTTTACAGATGGGTACGCACAGATAAAAATCCGTCCGTTGGGTAAAATTAAACACACACACACACACACACACACACACACACACACACACACACACACACAAACAGCAATTACACCAAATCCTGGCAAGGATCACTCAGGCATCCCCAGTGGGGTTTTAAAATGCTGCAGCTCTCCTGGAAGATACTTTGTCATTTTCTTGTCAATCTAAACATGTAGCTACCATACAAGTCAGCAATTGTGCTCCTGGGCATTTATCCCAGAAAAATGAAAATATGCCTACACAGAAACCTGTACACAAATGTTTGTAGCAGCTTTATTTGTAATGACCCCAAATTAGAAGCAACCCAGATGTCCTTCAGGTGAATGGTTAAACAAGCTTTGGTAGGTCCACACCATGGAATACTACTCAGCAGTATAAAGGAATAAGCTATTGACACACACAATAACTTGGATAAAACTCCAAGGAATTATGTTGAGTGAAAAAAGTTAATCCTGAAGCGTTGCTCTTTTGCAAAAGGAGAATAATACTAGGATTTTTTGACCATTAGTGATCATGTATCTAAAGTTCCTATCGTATCAAGTGGCAAATAGTGAGTGCCAAATAATTGTTGGCTATAATTATTATATTATTGTTGATACTGTTATGACGATGATGATGATGATGATGGTGGTGGTGGTCATGATGTAACCATGCATGTTGTAGGCATACCGTAAGCATAGGCTGCATCAAATTGAATTTTAGTTCAGAACGTGGGTAGGTACTGATGGTATTTCCGCTGCCCTTCCTCCAACCATCGGACTTCCTGGTTTAAAAGGCACATTGTCAAGTTGCCTGGGTGGCTAAGTTGGTTAAGCATCCAACACTTTGTTTTGCCTCAGGTCATGATCGCAGGGTTGTGAGACCGAGCCCTACATCAGGCTCCATGCTCCACTGGGAGTCTGCTTGAGATTCTCTCTCTCTCTGCCCCTTCACCCACTCTCTCTCTCAGATCAATTAATTAATTAATTAATTTTAAAAATGCAAATTGTCCTGATGGAGGATGGTACCTACAATATGGGCCTTTGAGGTCAGTCCCAACCTACTTGAGAATCTGACCGTGGTGGATACTCTCAGAATTTGGATTATAAATGGTTGAGGGGTGTTAGCAAATCGGGGCCTCCTCACACTATATGAAGCCATTTGATGAAATTCATTTGCATGGCCAGTTGCAAATATGCTTGGTCTGCAGAGGCTGAATTGGGAACCCGTGGCAGTGTATAACCCCGGTTGGATTTGTTTACCAGGAGGCACATCACTGAGGTGATATGTCTTGCGTACAGAGAAGGGCTGTACCCTGACCTCACTCGAAGAAACCACCATGGGGTAGTTTCCTCCCCGGCAGATGACTGGCATTACAACGTGGTGACAAATGATCAGTACCGTAAATGGTTAATACAGCCAGGACCAGGATCCATATGATTTATGCAAATAATTAGCTCTTCCCGGGCAGTGGCCTGCATGTCTAGGTAACTTTTATTTTTTCAGACAGTCATCTCCGTAATGAGCTATTAGTCTGCAGGCCAGAAAGAAAGAAAGGGAGAAAGAAGGAAAGACCTCAGGCAGTTAAGTCTTTGTTCCTTCCAGAAATCCTCATTTATTTGAAGCCAAATGTGATAATGTTTCCTTTTACAAAACTCCATTGCTCTGTACTGTAAAAGCAACTCAAAGTATGAGGGTCTGACTTTTATTTGTCTCAGTAATGGTTTCTGGGGTTTAGACAGAGCATGCATTTCGTCTTATTCATCTTATTCATCTTCACTGGGTTCCATTAACACAAGGAGAGACATATACCATTAGCGCCATTTTCTGGTTAGGGTGTGTAAGGAGAGATGCGGATCAATATAACCGTATTAGGCAGGAGTCTGTGAGTACAAATGCCAGAACCTGTATAGAGGAAAGAGGTTAATTAGTAGAAGGCTTACGTAAATAAGGGATGTCTTATATAAATATGCGAAGATCTGGGATCCAAATTGTTGGAAATGCAGTGGCATTTCCAGACCTCTAAGACCATGAGAAATAGGAACTTTTGCAAAATTAGGATTTCCTCTTACCTTTTCCTGACTCAGCTTACCTGTTTTACCTGGACACTAGCATCTCTTGAATCTCATTTCATCTCTCTGCCATCAGGGAGAACTAACTTTCTTTTCTTTGTCCCAGTTCATCCATGACAGAGGAAGACCATGATCTCTGAGACTGGAATCTGGTTAGCTAAGAATAGGGTTGTTCCATAGTTGAAAGGGGGGCAGGAGCTCCTGGAAGGAGAGAGGGATGATCCCCAAAGAAGGGAAGGATACTATGTAGACAAAGTATCAACACTGTAAGTTCCGTGAGGGTGGTTAACTATGCCTGTCTTGTAGAAGATGCAATCCCCTGTCCCCAGCACAGAGCCAGGCACAGTGACAAGCGCACAGTGAATATGTGCAGGAGGGAAGGAGATACAGGGAAGGAGGTAAAAATTCTAGTATATGGGTCTCAGATACCCCCAAGCCAGAGTAAGCAAGGTTTTCAGCAGGCGATCACACGAGACAAAAGTAAGAATAAGAGATCTTTAAAATCTGGAGTGACATCTCAGTGATGGAAACTTAGATTGCATTTCCTACATAGTTTGGAGTCTACTGATTGACTAGCTCTAGGGAATTCTGTCCCTTCCCTTTAGGGGATATTGACTGATCGATGAAGTCCCTCCTCCCTTCCCTTCCCTTCCCTTCCCTCCCCTCCCCTCCCCTCC
>LNAC01000023.1:7293706-7326834 GCA_002007465.1 Ailurus styani | reverse complement strand
CTCCCCTCCCCTCCCCAAATATGCTTCGGGAACCAGCTACTCTGCCTGCTGCCAGAAACATTCCAATGATCAAGATAGCCCCCTCCTCCTCATATCTTTTTTAATAGTTCTTTTATTGTTGAGTATGATGAGATAGGAGTTTTATTCCCAATTAATATTTTGAAACTATTTCTGAATTCTGAATAACTCTGGCGATTATAGACTATCCCCTTGGAGCCATTGTTTGAGGTTACGTTGTCATCAGCTGGGCCTTTTCCCTTCTACCTAGCATATAAAGGTCATGATTGCCCCCCACACACACACACACACCCCAAATGGGGGAGTCACAACAATTTTCCCTTATGGATATTCTCTGAGGAGTATTTTGTGTCAGGTCAGGGGATATGTTCCTGACTTTTCAAGAGGTTGGGTACGGTCAAAAATCTGATTTAAGCAGCAAAGTAATTATCTCAGTAGCATACTGCCATGAGGCAATTACAATCTCCTATCTGTCAAAAAGCACCACTCACAACACTGGAAAGATGTGTATAACAGTTTGTATTCTAAGCATTTTGATTCTCAGTCCATTAATTGACCAGTGCTTAATTCAGCTGTAACGTAGCCCTCACAAAAGAAAGAAAGGAAAAAAAAAAAAAAAGGAAGGAAAGAAAGAGGAGGAAGGGAGGAAGGGAATTAGATAGATACTAGGTATCCCCTGGAGTTAGTTATTGAATAAGTCATTGCAAATCCTGGTCAGTTTCATTACCTTGCTGGCTTGTTGCCTTATTTATTTTGTTCGTGAACTGGTTGCTGCAAAAAGCCCTGACCCAAACCTCTGAAGAGTGATTTTGTGTGTGTGTGGTCAAGAATTCTGTGATTTTAACAAGATTTTCCAGTTCTTGCTGATTTGGGACTCCGACGCTCTGTGTGTTGATATCTAGAGCAACGCTCCACCATATTCACGGCCTTCCTGATCTCTGAATATATTCGGGTCTTATTAGGAAGAATCCCGAAGAAGAAGTCAACACCTTTACTGAAGAACTATTTAAAAAGATTTATTGGTAGCATCTAAATAATCACATTATTTTTATTGAATCAGGGAACCCACTCCCAGGAAGCATGGGAGAAACACCCTGTGTACTGACGGGAAGAGTTAAGCCATTTTTCTATTTACATGGTTTCTTTCACAAGTGTCTGACTCATTGGGCATAACCAGCACAGTTAAATTGCAAAATTACTATTTGGTCCCTTTTTTATTGACTACAATTCAAGGCTGCTTCAAGCCTCCCAAATTTAATCCCCCTAGCTCTTTGCCAAGAACATTACCTTTTATTTTCAGTGTTAAACTGTGTAAGATACCCCTAAGGCTACATGGAAAGTTACTCTCTGTGATAGCAGCTAACGGAGTGTATCAATTGTTCATGATTTCCCATTCTCCTGTAAATTGGGAGAGGCAGGGAGAGCAGTGGAATGCGAATTCTGTTCCGTCAGCACTTTGTTGCCCCAGCTTTAGCCCAAGCAGTGTGCCTGTTTTGGTAATTAATTATAGTGTGTTTGTAGCTCTTCATTCTGAGTTACCATTTAGCAACCTGTCAAGTCCTCAGCTAATGAGCCGATCCCATAGAATTCGATGCATTTATTTTATTTTATTTTTAAGCATCAAGACGATACTGGTTTCTCTTAGGTCAGATGGAGTTAAGAGGGAGATTCTAAACCAGTTTATGGGAAGGGAAAGGCTTTTCTCCTCTTTTCACACATGTTCATGCCAAGAATGAGCCTGCTTAGAGCTTTCCATTGACATTTTGCCTAAGAAGCTAGAAATAGGAATATCCCAATTATTCTTGTAATTATGATTTCATATTTGAAGGATGAAATAGCTCACTCATAAGTGATCTTGTCAAAGTGGGGGTAAATATTATATCTGGATTGGGATTTTCATCTCAACGACAGGAAAAACTAGAGTGGATCCAGCGGGCAATCTTTTTTTGTTGTTCCTTTTTCTTTTTCTTTCCTTAACGGTGGACTTGTAGTAGCTCAATAATTTCTTCATAGGAAGGATGTAGGCAGAGCAATTTGGCTTTTCCACTTTTTCAGTCAGAAGTAGGTCAAGAACATATTGACATATTGCAGCTTAACCGACCAAGTCCCCGTGAGGAGCACATATTTATGTAGAGGGGTCAGGAATGGAAAGGAAAAGGACCATCAACGCTGGTGGTTCCTTCTAGACAACAAAGTGGTAGAGATACACATGGATTCCTGCTTTGAATGAGAACATGCCATTTCTTCTTCATAAAGATGCCATCTCTTGAGTGCGACTTGTTCTCATGTTGCCTGTTGACCTGCTACCTGTTCTTGACATCTGATCTCTTTTTATAATAGAGAGTCCAAGATTCAATGTGCAGGTCTCTACTTCGCTCCTCAAACTGATGAGGAAACTTGTATTTTATGATCCCTTAGCCCATAACCAGGATTTACATTGACTCAGAGATCATAATTTCTTTTGCTTACTGGCCATCTGTTCACCAGAAAACTTAGTTCTAAGAATGGGTGCTCGCTTTTGTTCACGTGGGCAGACCTAACGCCAGTGTACGGACACATTTCCCAAATGTAACCGTTTCTCGTGCTGCTTGTAAAAATCTGAATTGAGATGAGCCACCCTTTGTCGGGTATGTTTCAGGGATCCTGCAGTGCCAGGAACGGTCTGTCTGTGTTGGTACCTGTAACCTCCATAGAATTGTCATTGCCAGCCACTAGGTGTTGTGACCATTCGGTTCAATTTTTTTTTAAGTGACTACAACATCAGCAAAATGAGAAAACGTCTTCCAGCCTTGGACTGTGATAATAGCAGACATGTTAATATGAAGTTATTTTAATCCCCCAAAAGGCATTATACAAGTTTTTTTTTTTTTCTCCCGGCCATTCTTGTTTCTTTATAGATTCACACTTTTGAGTATTCAGAGCTTGCTTTTCCTTTCAGTGAGAGGAATGCAATGGAGAGAAGTGTTATTGATGAGGGCTGATTAAGCAAATTAATGAATTGAGACAGCTGAATAGTAAGTGAGAAGAATTTGAGGAGTGGAATTGGTTTTTGCTCATTGACTGTAAAGTGTATGAGTTAAAACCACAAGGGTACCTGATGGAACAAGCTATATTGCTGAGTTAAGTGAAGAAAGAATATTTGGAATTGCGTAATTTTTTTTCTTTACTAAAGAATAGTCATGTGCTGGCTATTCACTGCTTTTCTTGCATATATTTTCTTTGCCTTATTTTCTGAGTCATCTGCAATAGCTTCAGTGAATCCATTTAACCAGCGTGTGTTGGAGGCCCATCATACTCCAGACACAGCAATAGGCACTTAATGCTACTGGTAGAAAGATTCCGTTTAGTACATCTGATTACAGAATATTCTCCATTGTAATAGAGCCAAGTGTCCTGTGCTGGGGGTGTTTAACTGTTCATCTCTGGAAAACATCTCTGGGAGGCATTTATGTCACTCTCCTCAACCTGACAAATATGAAAAGTTAGACAGTAGCACCTGTTGGCGAGGCTGTGGGATCAGTGGGTGCTGAAACGTGCTTCTGGTGGGGGCGCGTCTTATATCGACGCAGCTACTTTCGAGTGGGGGTGCGTCTTATGTCGATGCAGCTACTTTTGAGATCGACTTGGCAACATTACAGGAGCTTCAAGATGCTCCTACCTTTGACTCAGCCACTTCATCCCTAGGGGACACATTTAAGAATATTGATTTTACCATTGTGGAAGCAAAAAGTTGGGAAGAACAATCTACCAAACAAACATTAATTGCCCATCAATAGGGAAATAGAAAATAAACTGTAGCCAAATTAATCTCTGGAATGCCATGCTGTAAGCTATCATGAATACACCAGACCTCTGTGTGTCGGCCTGGGTGGATTCCCAAACCAGAGGATTGAACACCAACAAAATTAATCTGCAGAAGGAGACATGCAGTATGATGTCATTTTTTTTAAAGATTTTATTTATCTATTTGACAGAGAGAGAGAGATCACAAGTAGGCAGAGAGGCAGAGAGAGAGGAGGAAGCCGGCTCCCCGCCGAGCAGGGAGCCCGATGTGGGCCTGGATCCCAGGACCCTGAGATCATGACCTGAGCCGAAGGCAGAGGCTTTAACCCACTGAGCCACCCAGGCACCTCAGTATGATGTCATTATACACATTTTTTGAATTTGGAGAATATCATATATGCTCTTGGGCTCTGTGCACCTGGTAAAACGAGAGAAAGAGGCGTCTGAATGGGAGATGCCAAGTCCCACAGTGACGCCACCTCTTCTGAGGAGTGGGGAAGAGCTGCAATCAGGGAGAGCAACCGAGAGAGATTCAGTTATATTTGTTCCATTTATGCTGCAAGCTGCAAAGTGGAAATATGGCATTTTTGTAGCATCTTCTGTATTTTTATGTCCGATGTATTACATAAGGAGAACCAATGCATCCAAGAAGCTGTGTGCGTGTGCACGTGCATGCACTGTTTTTTGAGCGTCAGACTGCTTTCTTTTCAGATGATTAGATGACCCTCATCATTTTCAGGTCTACAAAAATAATTCCCATTTTAAGTGGAGTGTCTTGGCAAGATTGGGGCAGATGAGCAAAGGGACGGAGTACTCTTAGGACAAAAGCTGGACAAGTGGAGCTTTCCCCTAATGTCTTTGATCAATGTAAACGGCTAATTGAAAGGCATGGCTCTCTTTGCCAAAAGAAATGATTTTCTTCCCTACTCAATTACTGGGATAATTGCTTCAACTCTCAATATTCCTTTAACTGGGCAGATTCAATGTTCGCAACTAATGCTGTCCTTTCATATTAAGCTACCAAGGTGTTCCAGTGAACAACCCTTCTGTTGGGTGTTTCTGTTGTGCTATTACCGACTTAGCATGCACCGTCCTCTGTTTTTCAGTGTGTGTGATGAGGTCAGAGGTGTTTCAGAAGGCTCAGTTATCTTCCAGACGTAGCAGCCCCTTGAAAACACCATCCATGATCAACATTTGGCAAAACATTTTCACTTCATGCCTTCTCCTTATCTTCCAGCCGGTGTCCCCTCTTTTGTCCAGCCTGCACTTTCTCCCTGCCCAAAAATCTCATTAGCATTAACAAGTGTTCTCCTTGGCACCAGCAGGGGTTGTGCAGAGGGAACAGGCGTGGAATGTGCAATGGGAGACATGAATTAGACCAGAACTGTGATGTGGATTGTGAAGTGTGTCAGGCAAACTCAATAAGCAACAGTCAATACCGACAGGGAAAAGCAGGACAAGACTAATTTTGATGAGAACATGTCCGTGAGCTGCAGGGTGGGTTTCGAAAGGGGGCACTCCACACGCAAAAAAAAAAAAAAAAAGAGTGGTTTTTAATTTCACTTGCAAGTTTATGAAGGGCTTGCTGCGTGTGGCATGTTTAGGGACATAAAGTTACGTAAGTACAGGTCCTTACCCTACTGAACTGTTGGGGATAAGAATTCCCTGAAAATCTTAAGACACAGATTCCTGGGCTACCTCCCCCCAACCCACCGTTCCCCGCCCCTCCCAGAGATTGTAATTTAACAAGTCTGGACAGGGACCTTGAGTTTTCCTTCTTAGCAAGCTCCTAGGTGATGCTGATTCTGCTGGTCCGGGGAAGGACAGTAGGAAGGCCCTAGAGTAGGTGTAGAGGAAGAGGGTCAAATTCAAACAAACAAACAGAATAACTCCTTTCTTCAGTGCACTGAGGAGATACAATGGCTGAGTTTTTAGCAATATTGCAGAAACATCGGAGAGGGAGCCAACAAATCTGTCTTACATAGACAATCTGCAGAAAGGAGGTGATATTTGATCTGTGCCTTAGATAATGAAGAGATTCCTAGGCAGCAAAGAGTTAGTATTCCAGATGAAATGGCATAAACAGAGTGCAGGATGTATCCGAGAATTAGAGAGTAGCTTCATATGGATGGAGCTGGAGGTGGAAAGGGAATGATCACACGTGGCGTGAAAAAAATGGGCTGCAGCTGGCTTGTGAAAGGTTTGTAGAGCCTTCGGTGCAATATTCTGTAGTGAGGAGCAATGGAGCTTTCAAAAGCTTTTTTTGTGGGAGAGTAGGGGGAGGAAGACCGACTAGCAGGGACCCAAACTCCAGAAGAGAAAGGACGGTTTGCCTGAATTTGTTCTTGGCGTATGCAAGGACAGGACACAAAATATTCTGACCTAAAGGCAAAACCCTCAAGGTCGCAGATGAAGCATCCTCTGGGCATATGTTGGAGGACATGATCAAGAACGATGGGCAAGGTGCACTTGTGGAGCTGCTCAGAGGCAACCAAGAAAGTGAAGACTCACTAATTGTGAAGAATATCTGACTACAAGTTCAAAGTTCATTACTGAAATTTAGAAAAGATCCAGAAAGTAAGAACCTCAGTGAGCTTTGTCTTGTTATGTTCGTGATGTTGCCTGTGAGAGAACGCACGGTGGGCCTATTAATTACTATTATTTCATGGTGGTGTGGATAAGTAGAAATTTCATTAAAGACATAGTCTGTTTCTGGGTTCTCTCTTTATCATTGTCAGATGAAGCTGAAGTAAGAGGCAGAGAGAACGGTATCAAAATATTAAGACTTGGGTTTTTAAAACTGACCCCAGGCACAAATTAGAAATGAGGACCTCTCTCTGCCAAAACCAGATAGAACCGTAAGGGGGAAAGGAGCCGTGCGGTGCCGTCTCAGGAGGGTGTGTGATGAAAGGAACCAAGTCTTTACTTGAAATACCAAGTTCTTTACTGGTATTTTGAATATTTATTAAAAAGTTACCCGTCTATTCCTGTTTCCTTCACACCTGTGCTTCTCCATTCATCTCTCTCTCTCTCACAGAATCCCCATGCATTCTTCTGTCTATCCCTCCTCCTTCTGTCTGGATTTATACCTTGCAGAACCTCTAATTAAGCTCCCTAGCAGGACTGAAACTGCCTTGGAGTATGGGGTGGGTAGAACACGAAACTGACAAATGAGAAAGCCAGGATTCTCTTTAACAGACAGAGGACAGGTCATTGCAGGAAAACTATTTCGGTAATCCTTGTCCCAGCACATAAACAATTCATTATTTTCTCGTCTCAAATCAGTAGATTCCTAGACTTTACTCCAAAAGTACATAACTCTTCCACTTTGAGAGTTCAAAAGCAAGAAAGTACCCATGAAACTTTTTTCTTTAGTTATCTAACCTAGTGATTTTCAGATGAGAACACATTTCAATAATAATAATAGTAATAATAATTGCAAACAGGATCCAGTTTGGGGAGACTATTTGTTTTACTTTAAGAGGTTCAGACATTTTGCAAAATCAGCAACACTTTACAAAAGTAATGACATTCTCATGCCCAAAAGTGTAGGGAGGATATAATCTCAAAATAAAAGAAAAAAATTAAAATTTTAGGTTTAGTTTGAAAATCCCCTACTCTCTTCTTTTTTTATGGACTCAAATATATGTCACACAAAGTATATGGTTCAAAGGAGGGCATTTGGAATCAGTGATCTAAGTCATGTATTTTATTTTGCTCATGATGGAAAATTCTGAACCGACTTTTAAAGCCTTTAGATGATGCATGAAATCCTTAACAAAAGGTTGCCTCCTAGCAAACTTTGTTATGTTCAACCTATCTTTTTAAACTTATTTTTACTGTAAGGTGGGCTTGAAAATAGTAAATAGAGGCATTTACTGCTCTGAATCATTGTTGGGAGCCAATTCCTTTTTTCTGATGTTATATAAAACTCTCATCAAAACAAGAGGCACATTTTGGGTTTTTCCTCTTGGTAATAAATTCAGAACATTAGAGTCTAAGGTTAACTTTCTTACTCAATTCCAGTATCACTGTTGGGGATGAGTCTTAACAAATACCTATAATAATGACTTAAATAATATGTGTCCATTGTAGATAACATGACAAATACAGAAAAACACAAAGAAGAAAAGTCATTTCTAATGTTATTACTTTTTTTTTTTTATCTACACGTACCCTATCACAGACCTATTTTTAACATTTTTCAGTGCTTAGATACATAGATATACTACTATGTTTCAGGAACTTTTAGGTGTTAGAGATAAAAATGATTTAATTCTATAGATAATATTTTATGGTCCAGATTTTTTTTATTTAATAAGATATTATGGACATGAGATTTATTATTCTTCCTCATGGTATGAGGACAACCTAGTAGTCCCTAATCCTTTTAATTAATAAGGCATTCTAACTTCTCAAATTTTGCCTCTTATGTACTATTTTACTGCTTTTCCCTAGTTGGATTTGCTTTGTTTTGTTCGTAAATGGTATGGGTCACAATTGTGCACTGAAAATTTTCAGGTACAATTAAGTTCTCTCTTTTTTGTGTGAATTCCTATTTCTTTCTGACAGGTCCCTTGCCTCCTAAGTAACTCCCTGTTAACACATTACATGAAGAAGCTAACCCATTTTGTTCTCTTCCAGGGATGTCTAAATCAAGTGAAGAATGCATTGAAAGAAGTAGTCAGGGAAAAAAGAGGGAGTGATATTGGCTAGACAATGTCTTTGGGTAAATACAGAAATAGAAGGATTGAAATAGAAGCTAGAAGCCAATAGTTCATTTATCTTTTTCCTTCTTCAGTCTTTCTACATAATATGCATTTTTCTGTATATTAAAAAATGGCTTTGCTCATCTCATCTCTGATGGTTCTTTATGACTTCAATCTCTTCTCATTATTTTTTAATGTTTCATGAAATGTAAACTACCTTCTCCTAGTTTCTATTTTGTGCATGGGGTGGCTGATAGACTTCAAGTTTCAAGCTATGATGAAACAATAAAAAATATATCAATAGTTGCATAATAATGAAAAGCTACTGATAGGTCTAAGGCGGAGGGAAAAAAGAATTCATATCCATCAGCTCCATGTCTCCTTGTATCTTTCATTTGCATCTTTGGGTTAAACAGAAAATATGTAATGGAAAAAGTGTCTTTTAGAAAGGACTTTGTTAAAAGCCTAGAGATTTCTAAGATTATGACTTCCTGTGTATACTGCTGGGCATACAAACATCAAGATAGGGAAACAGGTCCTTAAGGATCATTAGCTTCCCAGAAATATCTAAAGGTCACATGGTTTTAAACTTCAGGGGAAAGAAAACCTTCTAGTAGAGTCTGCATTATCTGGTCTTAAAAAAAAAAATTCAGTGACTTGCTTTTACTATAAGATTGTATTCGGTGCTTGCATTCTAACTAGCAGGAACAATTCCAGGAGAATCTCCCATAAAGCAATCTGGTTTTAGCTTCGAGATGTACTAAATGCAGATGTTTGTGAATTGCTCTCTTAGTCTTGCAAAGAAAGGCATGAAGCTACTTTAGGCTCAACTGAGTGAACTCTTGACTTTCTGTTGAGCGTGGATGGGGGTGGGGGTGCTCCTTCTAGAGGGTCCCTGGTCCCTGGTGGTGGTTTTGTACCAGGATTCACTCTCTCCGGGCAGTTATTCTTTTTAGTGACCAGTAATCCAGAATTTTTTTTAAGCTGGAAAACTTCCCATTTCTCAGAAAGTAATGAAGATTAAGAAAAGAAAGGGAAGGAAAAAAAAGAGAGAAGGAGAAGAAAGGAGAAAAGGGAAATATATGCCGTACATACTTACCAGCTACCGTGTGTCAGTTACCCAGAATGTCATTGCCTTTAGATTTGCTCAGGACCAACACTGTTTTACACCTTTATCCTGGTGTAATTATTAGCATGCCCCCTTATACTCACAAGGGTCCCAGTTTGACTGATAAATTATATGGTCGGTCTATAGTAGCCCTCTTAAAGTAATAAAATATATAAAGGCTAAAACTCCCTAAACTTGGGTCAGTCAGATTTGCAATTGGATTCTGATTCCCCCATTTGCTGCTTCTGAGAAGTTTAGCAAGTTACTCAACACTGCTATGTGTCCGTTAACTTACCTGAAAAATGGCACTAATAGTAATGTTTTCCCCATATCGGTGTTGAGAAAATTAAGTAAGATAATATGTGTGAAATACTTATCAAAGTATCTGTTGAATAGTAAGTACTCATTCCACATTAGCAAATATTAATTCAAATCAGTGAAGTTGCCAAGGCAAAATAGGAAAGTAAAATTCAGGTCAACTCTTCATTTTTACCGATCTCTGTTTTTGTTTTTTTTTCCTTTTAAACATTTCTTTTAAATTCAATAATGTTTGATCTTGGGATACTGAAGTTAAGTTGGCAAGTGGGACAGAAGTGCATATTTACCTTGGTTTCTGCATCTGTCGCTAGGGTCACCGACAATATTTTCAGAGCCCCTCTGCTATAGAGTGAATGTTTGTGTCCCCCCACCCCCCCCGCCCCAAGTTCCTACATTAATACTCCCAATATGATGATTTTTGGAAGTGGGTCTTCGGGAAATAATTAGGTTTAGATGAGATCATGAGGATGGAGACCCTTGTGGAATTAGTGCCCTTAAACAAAGAGAAAGAGAGACCACCGTTCTCTCTCTCTCCGTCTCTCTCTCTCTCTCTCTTCCTCTCTCCCCAGTGTGGAGACACAGTAAGCAGGGGGCTCTCCATAAGGCAGAAAGAGGCTTTTTCCAGGAACCAAAACTGTTTCCAATAATCAGAATTATTGGGTCATATAAAAAAAGGAGATTAGCATGGAGTTTTGTGTGCAAGAAAACTGGGGGACAGAGAACAGGAGAAGAGAAAAGCTATAATCAGAACCTTTTCTCTTAATTCTGATGTTTTAGGATTAGGGTTTTTATCCTTCTCAAAACAAATTCTAGAACACAACAATCATCAAATTTTCAAAGCCATATGAATCTTTAGAGATCCATTTTGAATGATGGGAAATGTGTAAAATTCTGCACAGCACTAGCTGTGCGTTGAATTACCAGCTACTTAATTCTGGTGGGTTTTGAGTCACAGGAGTTGACTCCACCCCAGGGATCAGGGAGGGAAATCTGTTCAGCATCCACTAAACACAATCCAGAGCACGCATTCAACCCTGGGTTTACTTACAGCATCTCAGTGTCTAGGAGCCTGCTCACTAAATGCTAAGATCTACAAAATAAGGGACAAACTTAACATGCTGAGGCTATACAGATAAGGCGTATCATTCTCTGAGTAAACCCTACAAGTCTGCAAATTACCAAATTGGTAACTTACCAGTCTCCTTTCTTTTTGGATGATGATGATGATGATGATGTTGATGAGTTTTATATAGGGCTCTTGGACCACCCAGTTTTCTGCTTTCATGGGGTGCTAAGAAATGAGTTCAATGTTTGGCTGGAAAACATTGTTCTGTCCAGAATTTCACAGACAAAGCAAAGAGAGTTAGCAGCCTGGGGTGGGGGCAGTAAAGGAGAGTATGGTGTTTCCCTGGGTTGCTTAAAAAGATCTGCGCCTTCTCCCTTGTGGGCACTACTGAGATCTAGCACTGTTTGAAACAGAAATCTGATATCCCAAGATGCTCCCCTTGGACTTCCAGATATTTACTTTGCATTTCGATTGTTTCAGCTAGTCATACCTTACCTCTGATACCTATAAATATCTAAGGTTGTAGTTGATGCACACATCCAGCTAGCTTTGCAATGAGGATTTAAGAGCTTCAGGATATGGGCGCCTGGGTGGCTCAGTGGGTTAAGGCCGCTGCCTTCGGCTCAGGTCATGATCCCAGGGTCCTGGGATCGAGGCCCACGTCGGGCTCTCTGCTCAGCGGGGAGCCTGCTTCCTCCTCTCTCCTCTCTCTCTGCCTGCCTCTCTGCCTACTTGTAATCTCTCTCTGTGTCAAATGAATAAAAAAAAAAAAAAAAAGAGCTTCAGGATAGTATTTACCACGAATAATTGCTACTGGAGCATATTGGATCACCTTGTATAACTTTTGCAGGCTGGTTTTAATTTCAGGTTTGACTGTTATATTGTAGCTTTGCAAAGCAATAACAAAAAAATCATAATTTAGATTAGGAGAAACAAAACAAATGATGGGAATATTACCATAACCATAATTTTACAGCACAGGGTAATTATTTGGTTCAGTAATGTTCAATAATTATTTCAACACCAAAATCCCTCCCCACCCCAGCCGTTCAACAAACTAAACAACTGTTAGACTACCAGCAACTAATTTATAAGGCAATTTCAGAATCTCATGACTTCTTGTCTCTCTCAGATTTACCGTCACTAATAATAAAGGCCCTAACTTCGACAGGCATGAATTAAAACTCATTTATAAAGAGAGTAAAAAGTTCAGGATTTTTTTTTCTACCTCTCTTTCTATCCAGAGAGTTCCATATTCTTGTAGACTTGTAAGTGGGTGGAGCCCTGTGCCAAGTGGCTAACAGACGCTCATTAAATGCTGGAAAAATAAATGAATGAATTCACATGTGCATATGGGCAGAGTCTTATGAGGAGGCCGGGTGACTTCTTTATGTTTCTTCTTCCATTCTTTCCACTGTTTGCGGAAGCATTTTATTTTTTTTTATAGAACCAATCAAAGATGTATTCTATGTGTCTGATAGTTACTCTTAACCCTTCCCTCACCCTTATCCCTACCCAGTGATCAAGTCCAGTAGATCTCTCCCCTCCTAAATATTTCTTAACTCTGTTCACTTCTCTCCATTCTCCTCCTGCTCTTCTGAGTTCTCTCCTGGCATGCGATGCTCTCTTCTTCATCATTCTCCCTTCCTCCAGCTTCGCCCTCACCAATCTCCTCTCCAGCCAGAATGCTGGTTTCTAAGGTGTGAAACTCCCCAGTCATTCTTGCTGAAATCCTTACCATTTCTTCCACTGATAATAGGGTCAACTCTAAAAATTCTACCATTGGCCCTCAAGGTATAGTCTCTGCTTGGTCTCTCCTGCCCTATATTCCCAGTTTATATCACTTTCTCATACATCCATGCTCTTTTAGTTTGTGTGTGTGTATATGTGCGTTTCTCTCTGAAGCATGTGTGTCTATAAAACCACTTTATAAAGTTAATCTTGTTCCTTGAGATGGTGGACAGCCCTTCTTCTGGGAATCTTCTCAGTTAAATACCCCTCCTTGTCCTTTCCCAACCCCATGGGATTGCCCCATTATAACACCTGTATTCTCTTTTTTTTTTCTTTTGAGGGGTGGAAGAGGGGCAGAGAGAGAGAGAGAGAGAGAATTTTAAGCAGGCTCCATGCCCAGCGCAGAGCCAACGTGAGGCTTGATCTTAAGACCCTGAGATCATGGGCTGAGCTGAAATCAAGAGTCAGATGCTTAACCGATTGAGCCACCCAGATGCCCCAACACTTGTTTTGTTTTAATGTGATTTTCCAGTCCCTCCCACCAGATGGCAAACTCTGTGAGAACAGAACCATGTCTGTGGTGGTCACTATTTTGTGCTCAGCACTAGCATAATAGGCACTTAATAATTGTTGGGCAGGGTCTCAGCTCAGGTTTTAATCTCAGGGTCATGAGTTCAGACCCTGTATTGGGCTCCATACTGGATATGGAGCCTATTTTAAAAAAACAAAGAAATTTTTAAAATGTGGGTAAATGAATAAATCACTCTTACCGAGATGAATAGCTCTAGATGATTTTGCTTCTCACTTTTCGCTTCTTCTCTCCCTCCCTTCTTTCCTTCCTCCTTATCTCTCTCTGTCCCTTCCTTTCTTTACCTTTACCTGTGACCAAACTTCTTTACTTATTAGCTTTTAACATTTTATAAACTATTTTTTAAAATCCAAATTAGAAAACAAGTGAGATCTAGCCCACTTCTTCTAGATTCTAGGTTCCCCGAATTCCCAGGAATTTGCTTATTTGGAAGGCTAGTTCTTCATTATATTCAAATAATTTTTCCAGAAGAGAAAAAAAAAAAGCATTTGTAAGAACAAGACACCCAATTAATACTCAGGTGCTTTGACTATTCCTGCAACAGCAGCAGTTACTATAGAATGACTGCATTACTATCACTACCAACAAAGTTATCATCCTGTGTGAGCTAGACCAGGATTCTTTGTCTTTACAGAGTTAAAAGTGACCAAATATATTGAGATAGAGTTGAATTGATTTCTTCAAGCACAATGGTTAAATTCTGCTTGGGTTCTTAAAAGAGTTAATAGAATATGATTTGAACCTTCCATGTTCCATAAAAATAGTGCTATTTAGAAGAAAGTCATACTTCTCAGTAACCCCAGTGACACTCTGCTCTGTTTGACTTCCCCGGTTGCAGCTGGTTTTGAGTATAATGCCATTGATTTTGAGAGATTTCATAAAGATAATTAGATATACTGGAGCGTGTTCTATATTCTCAGCATTTCGGAGGCTATGCAAAGCCACCCAAACTTTTGAAATATGTACCTGGTATTACTTCCTTAAGAAACTTTTAGTTTCTATGCATTGGAAAAAATCTATAGCAAGTCTTCCTCCTGAAGCATGAAGAAGGAATATATTACTAGGAGTGGAAATTTTTGCTTCTTTTTTTCATTTATGGAAATAAATGTACGAATGTATGTTTAATTTATACATTAGTTATCTCAGTCCCAAAGCATAACTATTTTAACACCTTGAGCTGCCTTATGTTGGAGGGGGGGGAAAGAATGCAAAATCATTAGAAACATGATTATGCTTTAATTTAGGTCTTTTAGTTATGTAAGCAGAATGCAATTAAGTAAGAAGTGCTCACTATGACTACATATTTCAAATAGGCTCTCAATTTATCACAGTTTTATGTGTATCTTCTTCAATTGCATGAGGCTTCCTTAAGGCTGTGACAGTGAATTATAGCTGTGTTCTTGTAATCATTTTCAGTTAAGAAAAAGGAAAAAACCTATTTGCTGCATAAACTATCGAGTTAAACACATTAAACATCTAGTTTTTATTGGGATTCTCTTGAGGTTTTATACCAGCTGTAGGATGCTCTACATTCATAGATTAAGGTGGAAAGTATCTTGGGTGTTATGGTAACTTCGTAGTCATTATCACCATCCTTATTGTTATAATGTTCACATGAAAATAGGACATGTGCATTATTTTGTTTCCTCTTTACAATAGCTCTGTGATCTTTATTACCCCCATTTTCCAGTTGAAGAAACTGAGGCTTTGAAAAGTTAAGGAATTTGCATAAAGTCACAGAGCTAGGAAGTGTAGTGTGTAAGATGGGAAACCAAGAAGACTGACTTCATAGCCCATGCTGTTAATCATGAGGATGATTCTAGGTTGGCCTTAAAATGGGGAGGAACATTGAGTGGGAACAAGATGTGGTTAGGGATTGAAAAAACAGCATATAAGGACTCAGAGTCTAGGTTGTAACCTCGTCATCAATCAATAGTGTGACCCTGGGCAACTCATAAACACATGATCATATGATGCCTGAAGTCCTGGTGTATATAATGGACTTCTTTGTCATTATTACTCTGTTGCTGTTGATGATGGTGACATTATCCTTACTGTTACTCTGGAATTATCAGTATCTCTGACTCCTTTTTAGTTATCTAAATGACATGACTCATTTTGGAGTGAGAAGTTCCTTACAGAAATGTTTGTATTTTGATTTGTCCTTCATACTAAGGGTTTTGACCTCTCCTGTCCACCAAGACCCATGTTTCTCAAGTTGGAAGTGCTCTTTGAGGGGCCAGCTGTATGCATGGCCTCTCCATGTGACTCACACAAAAGCCAAAAGTCCCAGAGTCACCATTAAATGAAGCATCCATCAACACAGTGATCTGGCAAGGGCTGTGAATTTTATGTTTATGACCAAAGCAAGGTTGCAAGTAAGGAAAACAGCCTTGTTAAGACCTTGAAGTCTTTCAGAAGAGAAAGTCAGAATCAGTCCACATCTTTTTTTTTTTTAAAAGATTTTATTTATTTATTTGACAGAGAGAGAGAGATCACAAGTAGGCAGAGAGGCAGGCAGAGAGAGAGAGGAGGAAGCAGGCTCCCCGCTGAGCAGGGAGCCCGATGCAGGCCTCGATCCCAGGACCCTGAGATCATGACCTGAGCCGAAGGCAGAGGCTTTAACCCACTGAGCCACACAGGTGCCCTCAGTCCACATCTTGATGAAAGTAATTTAAACATAAAAGTTTTATTTTCTTGATGATCATAAGCTACCATGCTTTGATATCCTAAAAGAACCACCAACACAATCCATCAACCCACCTCTCACATCCATTCTTCCTTGGGAATGCTCATAGGATTACTTCCTGGTTACCGTTTTCACTGGACACTGAAGGACTCGACAGCTCTTCTACCATCAAAAGGAATAGTGTTAATGCCATTCAACCTCCTAAATAAGACTATGCAAACGTTAATCTACTGAAATAAAGTCACTCTTCAGAAATTCAATGACATCCAAAATAACCATATTCTTCTTGGTCACTATTTTATGTTCAGCCCATAGTATATATTAGGCACGTAATAAACATTTGTTAGCTAAAAAAATAAATCACTCCTATCAAACATCAATAGACTGAGGAGGCTGGGTTTTATGATGCATCATGGCAGGATAGAAAGACCGCTTGCCTTTTTTTCCCTCTGTCTTGGACTACCTTTCACAGTAAGAGTCCAATTCCTTAATCATGCCTGATACCAAGAAAGTTGTGAGTCTGCCATCTGATCAAGAAGGAACCATAGTTCCTGTATGCTAATTGGTGCTTTTTTCTTATTTATGTGTGCATTATGACAAAACATGAAATAACTCCACCTCCTAAAACTGACCAAAAGATAGATTTCAGACCTCAGCAATGAAAGCAGGATTGGAATTCATCGTAGTACAAATGCAAAAGTGCTTTCAACCCGCCAAGCACTGGGTACACTATTCTAACCTTTTTTCAAGTTTCTGAAATATTTATGGGAGAATAATTTGTAGAATAATGAATATAGCTTTCCAGTGGAGCAACAAATGCACACTATATTTCTGCTCTCGTTTCTTATTAAATATTTATACGTATATTTTGTGTTTGCCTCATAACTGGCCATTTACCGATGCTTAACAAGCAGAGACAGTCCAGTTGAGGAAAAATAATACCAACCAACAGTAAGCAAAAACAAACAACTGAAGAAAGGGGATTTTGTGTCTGCACCAGTTGTGTTTAAAAAGTTCATTTAACACTTTTAATACAGTCCATATTTCATAAGTCCCACACGTTGACAAGTCCTGGAGAAAGATGGATGTGTTGACTTGGAGGTGTGCCTCGATCTAGTTTCATGTGTGCACCTGGCAGAACTAATCTTTACTTCCCTTTAGCAGAACACAAAAATGTAATTCTCTAATAACTGACATAACCACATCATCTTCCAATATGGACCCCATTATTAAATCACAGAGACAGACAAAACCTGAGTAGTGGGGAAGCTTGACTTTGACTTGATATCAGACCATAAAATGCTTACTTACTGTAACCGGAAGGAAGGAAGGAAGAGCAACAGGCCTCAGCGCCTGGAATTTGGGGAGACTTCCGGATGTGCTGCAGTGGAGTCTGGTCTGTGTGTAGTTATATTCATGCCTTGTGCGTGCGTACTGCTTTAGAGTTTCCAAAGCATTTTCATGTACAAGGCCGCAGTGATGTAATTAGAGCAGGGATTATTATTCCCTTTCTATAATGAAAAACTTGAGTTTCAAAGAAGGTACCCAAATGGTAAGAATTCTTTCCATCGGCCTTTAAGCAGCATGCATTACTTCCACATATACAGTCACATTTTGTTGTGTAACTGGGAGAAGAATCAATCCACTGAACCATCTTCTTCCAGGCTTCAAAACGCCAACTGAAAGAACATCGGGAAGGGGTTGGCTCCAGACCAAAAACTTAAACAGAGTCCTGCAAATGCTAGTTTTAAAACTTACCCAGAGCCTTGGCTTAGCTAGGAGCATTCTGGAACTGAGTCAGAGGATAAAGGCTGTAGTGATCTGAGCTGCTCTACATAAGCAAACAAGAGGAATTTGAGGATGCCTTTGCTTCTCAGAGAAATTGGGCTACAAGTCACGTTAGGGGAGGAGGGAATGGGAGAGGGAAAATGGCTGAAGAGCACGGTGATGTGTGTGAATGCCCTTCTAAGAGTAACAGTGCCTAATGTTTGATGTGTTTTTTGTTGTTGCAACGTACACTCAAGTTCCCCATAGAAAATAGTACGTGGTCACCATTAGGGCTCACCACCAAATATTCTGCTTTGCCTCCCTGCCAGGCAGTTCCTACCCTTCTTGTGGTTCAGATGGGGCAATGTGACTAGTTTGACCACTGAACTGCAAATAAAAATGACAAGTGCTGGAACATTTTATTGCCAGTGCAAGTCTTTGTAGACCTCTTCTTCTCCAGTCTGGCATGGAAATACTTGAGATGATGGTTCTTCCTCCATACTAGGTCCCTGAGAGACTTAGCGGGGCAAGCTCCTCTCCCTCGGTCCCACCAGATCCACGATGGGCATGCCATATGAATGAGAAACTGACTTCACTTATTTCTAAGCCCTTGAGATTTTTGGAGTCATTTGTTACACAGCATCATTTGGTTTATCCTGACCGATACAGTCTGGTACACATGCAGTGTCATGATGCAAACGTTTTGCTTGTGTGTTGTCAAGGAAAGGGAATGCATTTCGTGTTAAGCTTAATTTTAATTCAGAGGTAACCCCATAGCAACGGGAGTGGAAGAAAAGAATAAAAACACACTGAGGGCAAGAAATGGAACCTGGGTTTGTCCTTGAGTGTGTAAGCATCTCGGAGTCTGCAGAAATCTTAAGAAAAGATTTAGACTTTTCACAAACTATAGAATGAGTGTCTGGAAAAATGTGTACTGGGTTTGAGGGACAGAGAGACACGAGAAGCGATTTCTGGTAATTCTCCCAATGCATTTTTCAGTTTCCCAGTGCATTTTTCAAGTTACAAAGTAGAATTTTTTTCTCCTGTATTACAGATAAGGAAATTTAAAATTCAGATAAATAAAATGACTTGTATAAGAAAATATAATTACTAATAAGTGGAGACCAGATTACTAAATCCTTTGATCATGATCTTTGAGTCCACCCTTTTAAGAAGTTCTCAGAATGCCAATGAACTAATAACCTACTTCCCCCCGCCCCACCCCATCTCTTTCCTCCCTCATGATTTCACATATAAATCATTGAATATGTTGGAATGCTAAGTTCTCTGAAGCGTGAATGTATCACAACTTGATCTTCATCTGAATGGGACTGACAAATCATTGACAAAATAATTGTAAGAATACTAACACTTTTAATAAGTTTTCCAGTAACATATTTTTATTACTATTCAGTGAATTGACTTTTTTTTTGAGTTGATTTCTAGTGCATTTATCACCGCATCAGCCTGTTTCCTGAAGGGCAGCCCAACATGGCAGGCCTTACATTTTATCTGCCATGACTAACTTTATTCACTCTCTCTGTTTCTTTTTCCCCCATCTTTCATCTAGTTTTATCCCCCTCAGAAGAAAAACATCCTCCAATGCCTCTCTGTACTTGTTGATATTCCTTGGATGGTGTGGTACTCAGTCATTAGAGGTTTCCCTTTAGAAAACTATTCTTTTATCTTTGTACATGTCATTTAGAGTTGGGCCCCATGACTATCTTAATTACAACTGGCATACACACTACAAAGTTAGGGATAAGTTAATTATATGATTCATTTTTTCAGGTAGATTTATCATAGGTCTCCACTGTCATTTTTTCGAAAACTATTATCTACAAAACAACAACTTGTCAATAGATGTTTTATGGAGGATAAAATAAGGCCCAGCTGTATCATTCCACTTACCCATGGCATACATGTCTGTTTAATCATAATGAATTAATCAAAGGGAAGTGCACATCCATTTTTGTGCAAGTAAATGGAACCTCTGAACCCTTCTTAACACAGTGTTCCTGGCAGCCACTACCAATTTCTCAGAGTTGATTGGAGTGGAAGCTTATTTGCCTTCCCTGTTCTATTCATTGTTAAATTTACAAAGGGGTTTGAGACATTTTGAATTATCTGGGAATGTGCGATCTTGGCTCACACTCAGATCTGATGATTTCTTTAGAGATTATTATTTAAATATTTGCTAGATCAGCCTTTTTATCTGCTCAGTCCCATCCATAGTTCTTCCCACCTATTCATCTGTTAATCTGCTAACATATTCTGGATCTTTCATACTTGCAGAACCTTTTATTCTCTCCATCCACTCAACTGAGAGAAACTGTTGCTTTGACCACAGCCTGATGTGCAGGGTCTCTACACTGCTCTGGCGGCAGAGATGGACGTGTGACTTGGCTCAGCCAGTCAGGGTGTGTTCTTCCCCCTCATTGGTGATTGATTCAGGATGGGCATGTGACCCGAGCTGGCTAGGTAGATAGCTTTGTGTAGGCGCTTCAAATGGGAGTCGGAGGGGTTGTGATACCTTACTGGTTAGACCAGAAAGCTTCAAAGATGTGAATTGGAGGAAGCAAGGTGAGGGGAAAAATGAACCCAAAGAAGGCTAGCAAATGGTGGCAACTCAATGAAAAATGAGGGTCCTGGGCTCTGCGATGTTCTAGGTGGAGGTTGTTATTAGTTCTTGCAATGAATGAATGAGTCAACGCCTAAATATTTTTACGGTTGCCAGAGACCAAAATGTATGCATTTTATGTGGTTGGCAGAAAGAAGCTACTCTCAGCTCTTGAGAAGAGTAATAAAAAGATGTACGTGCTACGTTAGGAGGCTTCATCTGGTAATGGTTTTTCAAGATGAACATACCCCTGAAACCCTTACAACATGGTTGAAAAATATATCACAGGTACCCTCACCCTTTCCCTTCTGTGCCTGTGGCAGATACTGCTAACCAATTCGGGCATTTTGCCCACTGAGTCTGGGCTGGCCTCACCATCCTTTTCAGTGCCATGCTCCACGCAGAGACTGCAGCCGAGCAGAGCTGGTTCATGAAATGAAACCCGTTTGCTCTTCTGAGCTCAGAGTCAAGGAGGGCAGTAGGAGTCTGAGCATCAATCAGATAGAAGCTTCTCAAGACTGGACATGGAGAGAGAGAGAGAGCAAGAGAAGGAACAGATGCCTAACACTCACTGTATTCGTTGACTAGGATCCTGCCGTCACAAAGGACCCCAACTGAGTGGCTGAAACAACATGTTATTTCATGGTTCTGGAGGCTAGAAGTCCAAAGTCAGGGTGTTGGCAGGATTGGTTCTGAGGGCCGTGGGGGAGACTGTGTTCCAGACCTCTCTCCTTGGCTTGCAAATGAATGTCTTCTTCTGTGTCTCTTCAGATCCTCTTGCCTTTGTATGTATATGTCTGTGCCCAAAATGTCTTCATATACAGATACTAGTCATATTAGACTACTCTAATGACCTCATTTGAACTTGACTACCTCTATAAAGTGGTGTCTTCAGTAAAGTCACATTCTGAGGTGCTGGGAGTTAGGACTTCAGTGTACGAATTTTGGAAAAGCACAGTTCGGTGCATAACAGTCACTGGTGCTTACTGTGGGCCAGACATGACCTTATGGACTGTCAGCCACTTGACCCTAAAGGCAACCTACATGGTGTGTATTTTATTATCCCCATTTTGTAGAGCAAGAAACTGAGGCTTGGAAGAATGTGTGCAGAGTCCCACAGCTGGGGTTGCAGGTAGAGTCAGGATTCAGACCCAGGCTTCTGATTGGTTCCTTGACAGATCATAAAGAGATGGGAACTTGGTTATGTACTGAACATAATGGAGAGAGTGGAAAAAAAAAAAAGAATCAACAACATCTCTGGACTGGATTGCGGAAAAATGATGATGTCAGTCTTCCTGCTTAATATTTCAGTGGCTCCCTATTCCCTGCAGGTTAAGACCTAAATTATTAAGCAGGAAAATCAAAGCTGCTCATGATCCTAGATGCCTCATTAATTCTGTCTCTATCCACTACTCTCTTCCTGGCCTTTCTGGTCCAGCAAAACTAAACAGTTTTCAGTCTCCACTATGGGGAGGAGAGAAGAGAAGGTGTTTGGAGGGTATGAAAGGACCTCAAAGGAGAGCAGTGTGAATGCTGAAACTCATTCCTGTGTTTTACACCTGGCTACCCTTATCCGCTGTGTGACCTCAGTTAAGTCACTCACCGTCTCTGATTCTCGATCTGTCCAACTTGTAAGATAAAGTGGAACTTCTGTACAATCACAGGCATATTTGTGACGATTAAACAAGATAAACAATGTAGACACTCCCATCAGTATCTGGTATGTGGCAGGTGGCCATTGGCTGTGCCCAGAATAGCCCTTCAGTTTAGACAGACAGCTGTGTAGACAAGTCCTTCAGACAGGTAAAAACTCAAGACCAGGATGTTGATGGCATTCCTGGGGGCACTCAGTCTCTGTTTATTTGCTCTGTTTCAGGCTTCTTTCCCCAGCCCTAGTATGGCAAAGTGCCCCCTTCTCCCTTCCTACTCTCTAGGAGACCCAGCAGGATTTATGAATGGAGCCTGAAAGTCTTAAGCATATTCCTCTCTTGTTTTAGCCATCAATAAATGGCCATTTCTAAAGGTGGGGATCTGGCTCCTAAAGGCTGATCTGCAGATATTCTAGATGACCCATATGTCTCCTGACATCGCTGTATTCATAGATGGCTTCTCTAAGAAACCATTATTAATGATGTAATTAATATGAATGGCTATAGTATATATCAAGCAGGTCGTTAAGGCAGAGGTGGGGATGTAGCCATTTATATTAAAGATACATGTTATGGTCTGAACCCAAGCAGTAGAAAGTGCTTAGCTTAGAAATCTTGCTTTGCTCTATTTTGGATTTATTAAAAAGTTGTTGTAGACCTTCTTGCCTGCTTTAATGCTATACTGTTGGAGCCTCTGGGAATTGGAATAAGTTAATAAGGTCAATTTTTAATAGAAGCATATAATCAGCTAAATAACAGCCTTTAAAGTCACAGATTTCAAAGACCAACCAATTTAATTAATGTGTTCATTCATAGACATTGGGAAAGTTTTATTTGATTTCACTGGTCTCTCTCCCATAGACACTCATCTGCAAGAATATTTACTTATAATTTGTTGTGTAAAAAGGATCTTCCTAAGGCAGATGCCATATGTAACTACTCAGCTTACCTTTGAGGGAAAATATTGAAATAACACCCTCAAGCTGTTCTGCTCTGTGTTGAGAACTCAGAGCTAGATTTCTGTCTTTGTAGTAAGTATTGAGACCTCGCCTCCTACATCCAGGCTGTTCAAATATGAGATAAAACAGTTTCTTAGAATGATAGAGTCCAAAAGCTTTTTCTATAGATTTCATAAGATGCTGTGAGCTGAAAACACATTTAAATGGAGAGCTTTCTTTTCCTTTCCTTTTTTTTTTCTCCTTTTTACTTTCTTTTTAAAACATAAGCGTTGTTCTTTGTGGTAGCCAAAATGTTAAATGTTTTTAATAAAAGCTTAGACTTCAGTTAGAAGGGAATGTCTTTACCCTAAGCATAAATGATGTTGCCATTTGCTGAGTTCCAAAGCACTGAGCAGATGGGGGAATCGTGAAAATTGGGGAGTCCCACCCAAGGAGGGAGTAATTTTTAAGCCTGTGACAAACAGATCCTCGTAAGCTGAGTGTCTAGCAGCCGTGTTATGCAAGCACCTGTAATGAACTGCAGAGGAGGAGAGGCGTCTGGTACTGAACCGAACAGAACTGCTGCAGACAGACGCGGGTTCGGAGGCTCCCTGTGCCCACAGGGCATGACTGTTGGCTAGTTGCCAATCAGCCGCGCTCCATGTGCCAGAGGCCCAGGGGCAGTGAGGCAGTAAGCATGGGGCCAGCTTTCCAAAAAACCCCGGGTACTGACCCAACTGCAGCTCTGAGCCTTGATTAACCAGGGCTGGGGAACCAGCAGGCTGTTCCAAAGTCAGCTGACAACAGATGCTCAGTCCTCGGTCACTGCAAGTGAACACACATTTACAGAAGGGGTGAAGACAGTAAAGTCTCTGCCCTCAGGGATCGGAAGGCTCATATTATTATCACTGCCTGCAAAGCGCTAGGCACTTACGGTATGCAGGACACTTTATCTACTAGGGGTAGTGTCTACATTAGTTCCAAACCTCAAATATGTCTTTTCACCCCCATCTTGGAGAGATTTAAAGAAAAAAACAAAACAAAACTGAAGTGTAGATATTTTTTAAAGTTACTAAATGATGAAACTGACATCACAGCTCAGAGGCGTCTTATCCTAAAATGATAGTTCTTTTGATGCAAGTAGTGATTTTCATTTAAAAATGTAAGCAGCAGAATTTATTTAATATGAAATCTCACGGAGACTGATACAGAGGCAGATGAAACCAAGACTGCTTTGACTGAAGCAAAGTGGGGAGACTCTGAAGCTTTGACTTCACTTCTCCCTCCTATCCTGATGTCCTGGCGACCACAGATCCATCACCCCAGCGGACTGGAGCTGTGTTTCTCCAGGTGTGCTCCCCAGATCAGCCGTATCCGCATCACCTGCGAAGTCGTGAAAGATGCACGTTCCCCAACCCCAGCCCAGACAGGCTGGAGCCTGGCAATCTGTGTTTACCAAGCCCCCCAGGTGATGCTGATGTGTGCCCACACGTGAGAACCACTGATTTTGAGTTGGCAGAACAAATTCTGATAACAGCTCAGCTCCCTCCCGCCTTTTGATGCATGCAGTTCTTCCCGTTGATGCTGAGGCGTTCACTGCAAGGTCCAGAATGGTGAATTAGACCCAGTCTTGCAATTCTTATTTTTAAGAAATTCAAGGAGCAGGTCCTGTTTACTCAGTGTGACGCTGAAGAATGAATATTGACATTATTAACCCCATAATAAAGTCAAAAAAATATTTCTCTTGATCACTTGTAGTTAAGAATTAAAAACCACATTATTTTGAGGAAAGTAGAAGCTATTAACTGGATTCCATGCATCAGATGCTGTTGACATCAGTCGAAGCATCTTGTGTGCAATGCGGTGTATGTGTGTGTGTGCGTGTGCGCGCACGCAATCACTGAGAAATGAAAAAAAATGCTACCAAATAAATTATGTCTTACCATTAATTATAAAAGGCATCCCAGTTTCCAATATATTAAAATGCAAAAATAATGTGAATATCTTAGAAATCAATGAAATATGGTGTGTCAGAAATGAAAGTTAAATAAGCTTTGGAAAATCCCTCACTTTGGGTCTGTTGGCCAGTGTGGTTAGGTGTCTGCAAAAGCAAGACCATTCTGTTCTAGTCAGTTTAAAACAAAACAAAGAAATGGTCTTTCCTTATTCATCCCATAATTTCGGTGACCATTGATACGCTGGTGAACTTGCTCTCTGGTTATATTCTCTAAGATGGATTTTCCCTGCAGTCTCGAAATCAACATGCCCCATACCAGACTCATGGTCTTCTTTTCCGTTTATATCGTTGGCTTTGCTGTGCTTGCTCTTTCTGTTTCTTTGCATCCTCTTCCTCTGGCACTTGCAATTCTATTGCTTGAGAGGAGACTCCAAAGTAGCTAATACCACCAGCTTACAATCCACGTTATCGCTGAAGATGTTTCAAAGTGAGGTGGCATGAGAAAAGGATATTGATGGTGAAAAGCCTGACCCTGGTTACAGGTCCAGTGTGATCTGGAGAAGCAGAAACGATAAGGCAATATCAACAGATGCCTCCCTGAAAAACAGTGATCATTTCCTATACTTTGTGTCGTCTTTTCTGGCCTTTCCTATCTTTGGAACCGCTCATTATGTAGAGTAGATGATTATTTCTCTTTCTGTCAACTACACACACACACACACACACACACACACCTACACACACACACACACAGAGTTTTTTTTCTTGTAGTTCTGCCATGTCACCCTAAAGAACCTCATGAAGTTTGTACAACTATTTTTGAAGGATTTGTTTTTCTTGCTCGTTTTCCAGAGTCATCATTTTATCAGCAGCTCCTACTCAGTTTGGGGTGTTTCCTGTGTGTGTGTGGTTTTTTTTACAGGGTAGATGCTCCCCAGTAATTAACACAATTGTGAATGAGTCTCCTAAGCTCTGGAATCGTTTCCCTGAAGAAAGGGTTCTATTGAGAATCCAAGATTATTAGACAGTCGTTGTCACATTTTGAACATTTTATTTCTTTACTGAAAAATAATTAACTTCTGTAAAACCAATAAAAAGAAATCAAAAGAAATAAGGGACCATAATGCTTTATAGATTTATGTCCTGACAGCATGAGTTCCATCGTCTCGGAGCTGTTCACGGATGGGCCGAGCAAACCCGAAGGGTTTGAAGCTGTTCGAAAACTTTTTCATTTTTCTGTAAAAATCCAAAGTTGGAGTGGAAAGAGCTTACTGATGTCAACATTTAGGAAGCAATGTTCTCTTTATATAGACACTTATTGTCTGGGGTCTCATTTTTGGTTCAGGGGGAAATTAAATTCCCTTGCAATTGCACTGTCTGTCTACCCAAGAAATTTTATCTCCACATAGTTTTTATTTGGTATTTGTCCTCTGGGTAAAATATCACAGATCCACAGGGTTGGAAGTGCATTTTAGAGGTCTTTTGGTTCATCCTGCTCTTCCTTGCAGGTCAGTAGTTAAATTATTTGTGACCCAGAAGTCCCCTATATTCTAATATCCAAGGACTCTTAAGAAAATCAAACCGGAGCAGGGGGGAGCTCCTGAGAATGCACGTGGTGTTATTCTGCAATCTTACTCTTTGGTTAAAAGAATCGTTTTAGTACCTGAATTCCTTTGCATGTCAAGTACATAGAACTCCCTAAGTAACTTGCAGTAGGTCTATGCGTGTATCCATTCTGGTCATTCGCTTAGATTGTAAGCCATTCTGCAGAGAAGACAGAGAGAGAGATTGTGTGTGTACTCGAATTCTGCTACATTTTTCTTCTTATAGAGACAGGTTGGTAATGGGGATCCCACAATGGGCAAGAATTCCAAAAAGCCTGGGCTCGCATCTCAGTTCCACTCCTGTAATACTTGGTGGCCTGTAGTATTACTCAGGATATTCACTGCTCCCTCCCGAGCTTCCCTGCCTGCCTGCCTTGCCCTGGAGGGGGTTCTGTCCTCCCACCCCATTCCTGCCATCCTTGCCCACGTGACTTGCTCTAGTCAATGACCCATGAGTGGAAATGATGCATGTTAGTTCCAAGCGGGAATTTTCAGAGTCAGTGTGTGCCTCACTTTGATCTCCCCCTGCCACCCGCCGTAAGAGCAGTGAGGTCTCAGAGAGGGGATGCTCTACCGATCTGTTGGAGTCCCGGTGAGAAGAGAGCATGGAGCCCAGACGGATGTGCACCAGGAGGGGAAGCAAGCATTTAGTGTGGTGCAACTTAACCTGGCTCGAATGATGATGTTTGGCATTTGCCGCATTTATTGTCCGACTCCCCAGCAGTCCTGAGATGTTGGAGGAGGCGAGGGGTGCCCCTTCACACCGGCAAGCCCACCCTCGCCCCACCAGCACCTACAGTATTGCCTTTATACCTACTGGCTGCTGGACAAACACCTGAAGAGCTGTATTAAATCGCTCTGGATAATCTTGGGCCAGCCATTCCAGGTCCCAAAGCCCCGCATTTTCCGAAAGGCGGCTGAGATTTGAAGAGTTCTACCAGTTTCTTTTAGGTGATCCTCAGTATATGACATCATATGGCTTTGTGAAAAAGTTACTCTCTTTTCAGTTCTCTTTTAATGCCTCTTATGACATTCAGAATGATCAAACAGGGGCACCTAGCTGACTCAGTCAGTAGGGCATGCAACTCTTGATCTCAGGGTTGAGTTCAGGCCCCACGTTGGGGGTGGAGATTACATTTAAAAAAAAAAACGAACAAGCCCCCCCCTCCCAAAAAAGCTCATATCCACAGATGTTAGCAGATGACCATAATCACTAGAACATAATGAGATTGATTTGTACGTATTTGTACAAATACATGCAGTAGCTTCCCACTGATGCTAGCAGTTGCTTTTATACCTTTAAAAAATAGTGTTTGGTGTAAAGAGTGAGATAAAGAAAAATAACAAGTAAATAAAAGTATAGATAGCAAGGTGATATGGCAAAAATTAAAGATACAGCAAGTGATAGGAATTTGAAAGAACCCTGCTGTAGTTCCTTTTGTATCTGACAAACTTTGTTACAAAAGCCAAAATAGAGAAAGGGTGACTGAGCTTTCTGGATGGTAAAATGATAGACAGATGTAGAGAATCATCCCTGTGGTCATTGTTGATGGTATTCGTGGTTCCCATCCAGGGACTTTTCCCTGCATCTGGTCTCCTGGCCAAACTGCTGAAGTATCTTTCCATATTATTAGCTTCTTCCACGTGGAGAGCAAGGGCGGTGCCTACATTCACTTTCACCGACTGATTTAAAGTTTTTAACCATCTACACCCACTTCCTGTCCTATTAGAGAAATTACTGGAACCCTTGGCGTGAGTAAAAAGAACGATTAGCTGACTCGATGGGGTTATAAATAGGAAATGTGAAGTCCGCGAGGTGGGAAGTTGAAAATCCTTGAGAACAGACTCTTGCTTGCCTGTGTCTGTTTATTGCCTAGATTTTGTCTGACTCACCTGGTTATTTGTGTCTCTGACCCTTCAAGACCGTGAACTTTCTGAGGACAGCACCCGGGTCCAGTTTGCTGGACTGTTCCCTTGTCACTTGATGAAGGTTTCGTCTGTCAAAGCCAGGTCTTGTTCCAACAGCCAGTTGTTCATTAGCAACTTTTAATTAAGGCGTGCTGATGCATTCCATTATAGGTGCCAGTACATTTGTTTTTATTATTAATACTAATGGCTGCGACAACATTTGTAGCAGCTACAAATTGCAGAATATGAACCAGGACTTCTGCTAGACATTTTATGTCTCTGGGGACTCAACTTACAGGATCTAGCAAGATGGGTGACATTATCTCTAATGAGGACATGGAAACTTAAGAATAGTTCGTCAACTTGTCAACGGATACAAGATGTAGGAACCAAATACAGGTCTGCCTGATTCCCAAAACCAGAAGTTTCTTCTACCTAGAACCACCATGTTGATAACGAAAGAGGGAGAGGGAGAGAGAGAATGAGGGGAAGAAAGGGAGAGGGAGGGAGGTAGAGAGATCAGCTAGAACCTTCCAAATCCAGCCTTATGTATTCGTTCCCTACTTCTTTCCCTTTGATGGTTAATTTTTTTCAGGGCTTCTGGCATAGCATTCCTCAACACGTTGTTCGAGATTGCTGAAGCTGACAGAATTAGTTTCCTTGCTTAATCTTTGCAAGTTTTAACAAACTGCTAATGTGATGATGATGATGATGATGATGATGATGATGTGTGTGTGTGTGCGTGTGTGTGTGTTTCCTTTTGGACATATTTAACATTTACTCTTATTCATCTGAATGCAAAAGGTGACACTGCAGGGGCACCTGGGTGGCTTAGTTGGTTAAGTGTCTGCCTTCGGCTCAGGTCATGAACTTGGGGTCCTGGGATCGAGTCCTGCATCAGGCTCCCTGCTCAGCGGGGAGCCTGCTTCTCCCTCTCCCTCTGTCTGATGCTCCCCCTCCTTGTACTCTCTCTCTGTCAAATAAATAAATAAGTAAAATCTGTTAAAAAAAAAAAAAAAGACTCTGCACGGAAGTCCAGTCTGTCTTAAACCTAGCATCTCAGCAAGATCCCCAGCCCACAGCAGAGTAAAGGTTAAGCCAGCCCATGTCTGGTGTGTTTGTCTGGTACCATTATGGGCCACTCAATGGACAGCAAGGTCTACTCTGTAATGAATGTCTTCATCATGTCCCAGCTCCTTTTTCTTAATTTCCTTCCCAGCAGCTTGATTTTCTGAGCAGCAGCTGGGGTTGGTCCTATTTACCATTTGCATTTTGACTCTGCTTCATGATAGACTGAAAAGGAGAAACTTCTGTGTTGCTTACTTGGAATTTTCTGTTACACTGGTGTGAATTTGCCAGGTGGACAAGATAGATCATGTTTCTTTACTTACTCTAAATAAAGTGAAGTCTCCACAGCCATAAAGTACTCAGTTGGCGATTAGGGGCGCTCTTAGTGATGTTCCCGTTGCAGTTTCATACAAAACCAGTGCCCTTTGGCCAAGCGAGACTCTCAGAGAGCTCCTGCAAGCCTTCACATTTTTAATAATAGAATTTTGTGATTGGATGTATTTCAGACACGGCCCTTTGATGGTAAGGAACAGGATCTCTCTAAATATAGCTCGATTAGAAGAGGGTCTACCATAAGGAGACGGGGGCAATCTCTGCAAAATCCAAAGACCGAAAGTGAAGTCCAACGGGCTTTGTAAGCTGTAGTCTGGAAGTAAGAATGTCAGAAACATGATTCTCAAAGTCCCCTCCTCTCCGCCATCTCTCAATCTCTGTCTCTCTCTGCCCCTCTCTGTGTGTGTGTGTCTGTCTGTCTGTCTGTCTGTCTGTCATGGTCTTTTGTGCCTGTATATTCCTGCTCACCTGCCTGATTCCTCTCAGCTCATCTTGTTCTGCTTACTCACAATACTTGTTCCTTGAACATTCTAGCCCATGTGGGGCTGGCTCCTGCGTTGGCTGTGAACTCTATCGTCTTTCATTTAGAGCTCACCAAAGGCCGCCTGCTTCTCCTGGAGCTCCTAGATGCCATGCTCAGGAGCTCACCATCTGTAGAATGAATTGCCTTTGAATCAGCTATAGGACCCTGTTTTACCATGTGTGGTCACGTGGGTGCACTTAGTCCCAAAGCAAGGACTGTTGAGGAAGCAAGGCTTCCCCCAAGGAAATGTAGTTTCTTGTTTTAAACTGTTGAGTGTGGTGAGAAAGGTCATAGCAGGGCGCCCGGGTAGCTCAGTCCATTAAGTGTCTGATTCTTGATTTCAACTCAGGTCGCGATCTCAGGGGCCTGGGATCAAGCCCTGCACTGGGTTCCACTCTCAGTGTGGAGTCTGAGATTCTCTCTCTCTCTCTCTCTCTCTCTCTCTCTCCCCCCCTCTCCCCACGTGCACTTTCTTTGTCTCTCTCTAAATAAATAAAATCTTTGGGAAAAAAAAAAAGAAAAGAAAGGTCATAGAGGCCAAATTCATGCAGATCATCTGAAAGTGTTACCAAGTTACCAAAACACAAGATAAAAAGGCCTTTCTATATTCCTGCACTTTACCCTTTCAGTAATTACCTGACTCATTGAAAGTTCTTTTTTATAAATCCCAACTCTTATAGCTGGGTGATGTAAATGTGCCTTGTAAGTATGGATAGCCAATGTATAATGCTAAACTCATAGAACAGAACCTCAAAGCAAATAGATCCATGTGGCCCAAAGTCACTTTCAGCCACAGAATCTTCCACGCCTTTTTTCAGATTTGTATAAAAGGTGAAAACAGAGAATTATAACTCTGATCCTCCAATATGGCATTGGCCTGACCAGGCCTGCACTTTATTAATGTGCAAACTGAAATATGGTCTCAGTGATATTTCTAATGAATTAGGTCATTTGCATTTACCATAGTGATCAAAGTGAGTGTATCTTTGGGTGAGAAGTTTTCTTTCCAGACACCCCAAAATCCTAACTACTGACAAAAGGTGTGCTTACTGTTTCAGGGCCAATGGAACAGAGTGCACAGTGGGAAAATTTAGATAGTCTGATAGGATCAGCTATTGCAGATGGAGAGCTGACCCAGAGGATAGCTTTAGAAAGGACATGGTAATTAAACCAAGAGTCGTGGTATCTTCCACTAATATCCAAAACACATTTCTTGGTATGGTTTCTCTCCTTGTGGATAATGCTGGCTGTCTGGCTGGATGGTTGGATGGAAGGATGGGGGGAGGGAGGGATGGATGGAGGGGTGGATAGATGATAAAGAGAAATATGGAGAGATAGACAATCTCTATCTCTCCCTTCTGGTTCTCAATCCAGCTGTCTATTATCTGTGTATCTTTCTTCTCATTGTTTATCTCTGTCTCCTCCTTCTTCCTCCTCCCAAATCACCCCCCCACTTACCATTGCTGGTTATTCTGTCACAACCAGCATTAGTCATCTCAATACAATTTCATCAGATGCCTCTACTTCTAAGAGGCCATTTGAAGTGTGTTTGCAGATCTGCTGTCCACAGGGGAGGCTGCTCATGTAAAGAAAGGGACTCAAGACCATTGAGATGCCCCACATGGCCCTGCCCCTGGGGTGACTTTGAGTCAGCCTCACAAATTGCTGGAGCAGAAGATCTCTTTTGCTCCAACACAGGTGGTATCTTGCTCTCCAACTCAGAGAGCTCCTTCCTGAATGTATGCCCATGTCTTCTCTTACCTCGAGCCTGGGGATCTATCTCATACTTCTGTTCTCATTCTGCTCTCCAGCCCAACTAGCAGTACTCCCAAGGATACCCCAAGACCAAAGAGTATTTCTGGAACCTGGTTCCAAATACTGGCCCTGTTTGGGGTCGTAAGTGCAATTTCATGAAACTTTAAACTGACACCTTAGATCCCACTAAAATTTTATGAATTAACTAAGGATTTTTTTGAAAAAAGAAAAAGAAAGGAAGGAAGGAAGGAAAGGAGTGGAAGGAAGGAAGGAAAGAAGAGAAAGGAGAGAAATAAAGAAAGAAAGAGAGAAAAAAAAACAGGCAGTTACAACCATATTGCTTCAGTTTAGATGAAGCTCCCCTTACTTCATTTATTTTTTTTTTTGCTAGTATCCTTAAAAGCCATTTTCCCTGTGTTTGTAATTTTATTTTGTTTATCAGTGAAGGTAGTAGACCAGAATAAGGAATGTCAGGTTTAATTCTCTGCTGCAGTTCTCAAAATAGATGTTTCATAAGTAACATGTGGCTCGCTCAGCTAAAATTAAATGTCTCAGTGTTTCCAAATGTTTTCCATCTAGAATTTGCAACACACACCCTTCCAGAACTAACAAAGACTCTGAAAATTACCACTTAAAAATGTCAGTGTATTTCACACTTTTCACCAGCTTTAAATGCTGGCTGTAGATAAAATTAAAACAAACAAATAAAACAGACCTTCGAATGATCTAATGTCATTTTAAAAAAGCAAAACAAAAACAAAGACAAAACAAAAACACTTGGTCCTCTCATCTCTAAAAGTTCAGTTCAGGGAAGCACCATACCAAAGAATATGGTATATATCAGTAAAATTGTTTACTTCTATGACATTCTAGGACTGAAAGAGAAAGTCCAGACCTCCAAGATTGTATATCCCAGTGGTTCTTAACTTCTCAAATACGCTGGTAGCTTTAAAGAAAATATAGATCAGGCCTCCTCCCCTCCCCCGCCCCCCCCC
>LNAC01000023.1:7224096-7293440 GCA_002007465.1 Ailurus styani | reverse complement strand
CGAATATCTTGATTTAGTGAACATGGAATGGGAGTCAGGGAGTGGAAGAACCAACTGGTTTACCCAGTTCCTCTGCCTCCACCATTAGCTGTTCTAAATGTCTGTTTCCCTGCTGGATAAGCAAGGGTTTGTAAAGCAATCTACCCATTCCTCCGATGGCTTGGATAAGACAACTATATGAGATTGATAAGGAGAAGAATCTGTGTTCAGAAAAGTAAAGAAGAAGGAGGAAATGAAGGAGGGAGAGGAGGGGAGGAGATCCAGATTTGTAGATCCCTGACAGTAACAGTGTTTTGTGAAAAGAAGAAGGATAGAGAAGGAAATAAATGATGATTATGGAGTCCCCTGAGAATATGCACAGTGGACTGCGTTTCAAGGAAAGAGTGATGAACTCTACTGGCAGTGAGCACTATGGAGCCATACATAAGGCAAGTCGAAATCCCAGCTCTGCCACCTCTCAGATGTGTGACTTTGGGCAATTTGCTCAAACTCCCTGGAATCAGTATTCCCATCTGTAAAATGAGGATCGTCATCGCACTTATCCTCCTGTGCAGTTTTGTGACGGTGTGTCTAAAGCATTTAGAACAGGGCTTGGACATAATTGACGTTATGTAAGTGCAGTTACAGTGATGGTGTTAAAGAAAAGGGCCTGGTGAATGGTAGACATCAATGGAAGAGTTGTGACAAATGGGCAGGGAATTTAGGTGACATTTAAAAAAAAATGCATTCAGTGAAACGAAGTGCAGACAGGGTGCTCCACCCCTGAGGGCAGCTGACAGCCCGTCTAGAGGGAAATCACTCTGGTAACAGCGGACACGGCAACAGCAGCAGCAGCACAGCTACAGGGAGTACCATGTGCCAAGAGCTGAGCTTTCCACGAATTTGCTTCCTGAGTGCTAACTCCACCTGCTGAAGGCATGTGGCGGGGCGCCTCGGAGGGGGCAGTGGGAGCTGTTTCTGTTTGACAAATAAGGAAACGAAAGCTGATGCAACAATTAGAGAGGAAAGTGGAAATTTGAACCCAGGTTGGCTGCTTCCAAAAGCCTGCTTCTTGTCTATGAGCGATAGTAGAAAACACGTGTATTGATTGGGGCATGTCCCTGCACAGATTAAAACATGCTGTTTCTTCCCACCGCATTTAAGAAAATGACCAAATCCCTAATATGACTTCGTTGGCCCTGCAGGTTCCCATCTGGAGCCCCTTGTGTTCAACATCCCAGATTCCCTGGGGCCTTTCAGACATCCTCCCGCGCCGTGTGTCTGTCTGCCTGAGTCGGATCTCCTTGTTGTCTGTGCTCGCCCCACCACATCTCTCCCTTTATAGCATTTAGCAGAGTTACAATTTTATTTTGGCCTTGGTATTTTTTAAAATTAATATCTGTAACCCTGCTAAGCCACAGGCTCCGCATGGACAAAGGACCATGTCTGCTTTTGCTCAGAATTGTCTCTCCGATGCTTATTCCATGCCTGATACTTAGTAGCTATTCAATAAAAATGAATTGAATGAATAAATTCTATGTCATGCTCATGACCTGCCACTTCATTGTCAAATCATACATAATAATTGAGGTTGAAGCCAATGCCATTAAGAATGCTCACAGCCTATTATGCAGCTTGAACCCACGGCCAACCTATTGGCGTCAAGCTCCATATCCAGCTGTGATCACTGACCACATCAAGGATGTTGGGGGTCAGGAGAGAGGTGAGGGTAAGGGTTGCAGAATGTGAGGGTAGTGAGTGCACCCCAACCCCCAAAGTTTCAGCTTGTTATATGACTGCTGCAGGAAGCATTCAGAATCAGCTCTATCAATTATTTAAAACTCATAATTCAATCCGTATTAAAGATTTATTGCAACAAACTGAAAAACAAAGTACAGACACAAAGAAAACAGCAAACAGGGGTTCTGCCATCAAAGTTGCACAGGATATATAAATTGCTCATGTCAATGAGAGTAACATAAAGAGAAATAGGCTATTAAAGAAAAAACAAGGATTCCTGGAAGAGATTTGCAGCTGTGTGTGTATACACGCGTGCTCTCCTGTGTATGTTTTTGGGTTTCCTTGCATTCCTTTTTCTCTTTGGCAGCAGGCACTTTCTCCTGCCCCCGGCACTGATTCCCTCTTGTGTTCAGAATTCTCACCAAGACTGGAAGCATTACAATTTTTCAATCTTCAATCAGCGGCTCATGGCCATTTGTCGGCCTGTCAGGAGCACTGAGTCTGCCGCTTGCCGTATCTTGGGTGTGGAGAGTTTGTATGGAGGCAGAGACACCGGGCTGTAAAGCCCCGCTCCGTCTCCGACCAGCTGTGAGAACTTGCGCACACGTACTGAACACCGCGAGCCTCCTTTCCCTCATCGGCAGAGTGGGGAGAGTAGAAATCCACACCTCCCTGAGTGTTACATGGAAGTTACCTACGACTTGCCTGACATGTGGGAGGCCCTGCAGGTTCTTCATTTTGTGCTACCCTCATAACTAAATGCCTGTGGCTGTGCTCAACTTGTAGATGAATAAATCACAACATACTTCCATATTTGAGGTATATACATCCTTTAATTGAAATAGGGAACCAAGGGTAGGCACTGGCGTCTTGTAAGTAAATGACACGAGCAGCGGGAGAGGTTTCTTTGCCCTTGTTCACAGGATCCAGGCATGTGAGTTATGTTTAACCTTAATAGTTGGGTGCGACCTTGGAAAAGGTTATTTAAGTCTGGTGTGCTTCCGTTTCCTTATTTATAAAATGGGGATATCCATTGTACCGACCTATTAGGGTTATGGAGAAGATCGGGCCAGCTAATATTTATACAGTTATTAGAAGAGTCCCTAGTGCACAGAAGGTTGGTAGGAGTTAGTTTTTCTTTTGTTGTTATTATTGATGCTGTTGATGTTGTTGGAACGAGCCTGCGTGGTGAATTGAAACATATCAATAAATAATTCACGTCTTGTTTCTGCAGGTTCAAACATCTCGTTATAAAATATATACTCTACGTATCTATTTCTCTCCAGCTCCTTCACCAGTATCCTAGTCCAAAATGTCATTATCTCCCACCAGAATGACCACAAAATCCTCTGTGGATCTTTCCGGAAGGACTCCTTTCCACCCGTGTCCCCCTTAAGGAGAGGAATCTTTTCAAACGCAAATCCGATCGTGTTGTCACTACCAGCTCTCAATCTTAAAACTCATCATTGGTTTACCATTGCTGTGAAAACTAAAATGAACTCCTCTGCATGGCCTTGCAAGGTCTGGCCCCTGTGCATCTCTACACACTCATCTGCTACTCCCTCTTACTCATTATTTGGAGCCGCTTTGGCCCTCTTCCAGTCCTACCAACGTGCTAATAAGCATCACAGCACACACTGTTCCCTCTTCCTGGAATGCTTGCCTCTCTTTGCCTCACCTGGCCAACAGTGCTGTTCATTCTTCAGGTCTCAGAATCAATATTGCTTTCTCCACGATGCCTTTCCTAACCGTGTGTAAACGGGGATCCTGTGTCTACTCTCTTATAAGACCTTCTCCTCTTTCTTCAAAGCATACAGTGCAGTTGGTATAAAACAAAAACAATAACAACTTGTGTTTTTTATTTTTGATTTCTACTTTCCTCTCTGGCATGTGAGCTGCATGAGACAGTGTCTTGTTCACTGCTCTGTCCCCAGCACCTTGCACGTGACGGGTGCTAGGGAAATATTTGCCTATTGCATGGATACAATTTAAGAGGTTCTCGTAAGGTTCATTAGAACCAGGAAGACTTCCTGATGTCCCTCCTACTCTCCTATATCATGTAAAGCTGGGTGTTATGTTCTCAGCATGGTCACTGTATGCTCCCAAGTTGTGCTCACCTCCCTGTATTGTCAATGATCTGTTGACAGTGCTCCTCATTAGGCTGTCTCATTCATTTCTTCCATCTTGGTGTCTAACATAGGTATTTGATAAATGTGTCTAGAAGGAAGAAAAAGGGAGAGAGAAGAAGAAAGGTAGGAAGGAAAAATCAGTCTTTAATCCAGTGGGAGGGAAATCAGTTCTCGACCACTAGGTCCGTCCCTCTCTCTGGGTACATTTTAGCAATGTGGCAAGTCAAGAGAAGTTACATTCTAGAAATGCCCCATCTGGTGGGGTGCAGTCAAGAGACTAAGCAGGACATTTCTGCTGCAGCCAGAAAAGACAGTAACCAGAGCCCAAGCCATCAGATGGCACCTGGCATGGGCTGTGCCTTAGACCATAATCCCTGACCCAGAATACCAGCGAGTTCATATCTATTTAAGCAAATCCAGAGAAGGTTCTTGTTTACGTAATGGAGTACTCAACTCCTCGATTATTCTGTGAAAGGCTGCAGGGGGGAAAAGTAGATATTTTTTGCAAAATCTGTTTCTTGTAATCTCCAATAAACTAAAACAGTTGAGCTTACAGAATTTTCTGTTGTTTCTGCAAAGAGATAATTTGTTACATGGAAGCTCATTTGCTTATTTGGAGTAAACACTGCCTCAGACCCAGGAGAGATTAACACTCATGGTTGAGATGGATTGAGAAGGAAGAGACATAATACTTCACTGTTATATTTACTGTGTTAAATATAGAGTGGGAATTGATGAAAAATGTGCTGGAATTCCCCGTGTGAGCCTAAGTGACGAACTGGGGTTTATTTGCCATCTGGCTTTTAAGCAGGGATTTTTTTTCATGTCAGAAAAATGGCACCTTCAGAACTATCGCATTACAGACATCTGTTTATCAGACCTTTGCCTGAATGAATTATTCAGAATCTGCTTAAGGTTGTACTCTACCTGACATATGGAAATATAAAGTTGCATACTCAGTGTCGGCATATATCTGTCTACATAAAATCAGGTGTCATCCTCAAAACCCAGAGTGCTGCAGCTTGGTAGATGGCGTTTTAGTGCTCGGGGTGTTAGTTGCCCTGCTCTGCGTGGTTCGTGATGTCTCGATTTTTGGAAATCAATCTGTGGAATTCCATGTCACTCCAGTTTTCTGTGTCGTCGCTGCTGCTTGTTCCCGTTATGCCCCTTACAACAGTAGAAAACTGGTCTTAGTGAACACGGATTTCACGGTAAGACTCTGTTGGTGTTTCTGTGTTTGTCAACCGAATGGAACTCTGGCATCATCTGGAGGGAGGGCTTCCTGGACACAATGGGAAGACCCAAGAAGTGGTTTCTATGCGAGTCAGGCTTCAAAAGAACCCCCAAGTCCAGCACGCTCTCAGGGCACTGCAGCAGGAGTGTGCACCAAAAATCGGCTTTAGCGCTGCCCACCAGATGGCGCACTGTTTGGCATCCGTTCACTGCTTCCTTCATCAGACATTGGCCGAGAGCACCTACTGTGTGCCAGATAGTAAAAAATATAGATTCTACTCCATACTGGCATGGAGCTTACGGGGGAACAGGGTAGAGGGACACAAAGGAATCACCACGATTAATACATAACTTCAAACTGCGATGATAGCTTTTACAAAAAGGAAATGGGTCTATGAGAATCTGTGTTGAAAGATCCTGGTCCAGGAGTTCAAGGGGGAGGACTTCTCAGAGGAGGTGATTTTGAAATTGTCCTGAAAAGGGTGAGCAAGGATGTCCTCTGTCAAAGAAGGGGAGAAGCAGGCTTTCCGATGGGAGAGAAGCCAGGTGTCGTCGATATCGGGTGCTGGAGGGTTCAGGCAACATTTCATGAAATATTGAGACCAGTTTGTCTGGAGCCAAGAGAGCTCAGGGGAGAGAAGGGTTGCAGCATCTGAAGAGGTCAGCAAGCACTGGGCATTGACTGGGCTGAGGAGGTGGTGCTAACAGAGCAAGGAGCAGTGGGAGACCATCGCTCGATTCTAACGGAGGTGGATGACACGATCCCATTCTCACTCCAAAATGTCGCTGAGGTCTACCCTCATTTCTTATTTGTCTTTGAATTCCTTTCCTTAACATCCTGTGGTCAGTGAATGCTGTAGACTAATACGTGATGTGAGAGAAGCACTTTGAGGAGAGGTGAGGTCCGTGTGAATTCCAGAAAGAGACCCCTGAACAGGTAGGAAGTTTCCATCGACCTCTAGAAATGTCCTTGGGGGCATTCCTTCGGATACCCTGGTGTTATCTTTAGCTAAGGCACAGATAAAGAGATGTTGTCTAGAAAGTTCTGAGGACAGAAGAGCAGCCACAGGTGAAAGATGAAGAACGTGGGCAGGAAAAGGAAGGAAGAGAGACGCCATGCTTTTGGGTGCTGCCAAACCAGAGAAGTGAAGTTGAACTGTAATCTATGGGACTCAGTACTTGGAGAAGGTAGTAGAAGCTGGAAGCGAGCAGCTTCTGGGTCAAGCCGGGCATGGAGGGTGTTATTCAAGGAGGCTGGGACCATTTGGAGGCACGTTCCTACATGCACTGAGTGTCAGGGAGCAACCACATTCTCACAAAATTCTCCCCGAAAATGCCCCAACCTGAGGCCGCACAGGGACGAGGTGCCCTCGGGGGGCTTAGGGCAGAAAGTAGGATGTCTTTGTTGGCCTCCTCCTCACCTAGCAGTGCAGATCTTTCTTGGGTAAGTTTTTTCATGGCTTCATGGAGTTTTAATTGATAGTTGAAAAAAAAGTTGGACATATTTAATGCATATGGAATGATGTGTTTGAACATATGATAGTGTCACTATAGTCAAGGTAATGACATATCTATCCCCTCAAAAAGTTTCCTTGGGCTTTTTGGGTTTTTGTTGAGAACACTTAACATGAGCTCTTCCCTCTTAATAGAACTTTAAGAGCAGAATTTTCTGTTGTTAATTAGAGGCCCAGTGATGTACAGTGGAACTGTAGAACTCACTCTTCTTGCATACCTGAAACTGCACCCATTGACCAACTCCCCGTGTCTCCTTCCCTTCGACACCTGGCAACCATTGTTCATGCTCTGCTTCCATGAGTTTGAATGTTTTAGACAGCTCGCGCAGGTGGGATCACACAGCGTGTGCCCTTCTGGGTCCGGCTTATTTTGCATAGCCTAACGTCCTTCCGGGCCATCTGTGTTATCACAAGTGGCCCAGGATTACCTGCTTTTTATTTATTTATTTTCTTAAGTTTTTCTTTCGACTACAATCAGTGTTATATTAGTTTCTGGCGTACAATATAGTGATGCAACAGGATTGCCTTCTTTTTAAAGGCTGAATAATATTCCATTATAGAAATAGTGGACATTTCTTCATCCCTTTATTTCTCAGTAATTTTTTAAAGTTAAAATGAAAGCCACGTGCACGCGCGCGTATGTGTTTAAGCACCATGCTGACCCACTGCATGCATTATGCATAAATGTGTGTGTCCTAGAATATTATTTTCAGGACTTTGGCTGCTGAACCTTGTCCTCTGTGAGGCTGGTATGGTTAGTTTATGAAACCCATCCATCTTAGACCTGATGACTGTGTGGGGAAGCATCTGCTTTCACCCCCTCTAGGTTCTCCTTGGTGTTTCTCTTCTCAGGGAACCCTCTGCTTTGCACCTGCTGGGAAGGCCAGCTCGCCCGCTGGAGGCCACTCATTCTGCAGGAAGCTAACGGATGGAGTCCAAGTGGTTAATTTTGTTAGAGAAGAATTGTTTTGTTCTGGGTTTGGTGAAGTTTCTCTCTATTACACTTTTCTACAAATTCCCTGGTTCCCAATTCCCTCAGACAACAAAACTACAATTTGCTGGGTAAACAAAAACAGTAGGGATGGAACTTCCCTGGCAGCCAGTCTGTCAGAGGCACTGTGCTTGTTAGCATGGTAAAAGAGTTAGAGGCTTCCTTCAAGTTGTTCAAAATTGAATTACTTAATAAACTTGGTGTAACTTTCTTCCCCGGGAGTCAGTGCGGTGAAAAAAAAATCCAATAAGGCTATTTTGCAGCATTAGCATTTTTGCATTTGGGCAGGGTGTACAAGCTCTATTTGTTTATCCCTTTTTTGCTAAATAGCAACTGTTCCTTAGCCATTGCTTCTGAGCTAACAGATGTGACTGTAGCCAGAAAAGAGAAGTTGTTGGGTTGCCCTTTCAAATCCGATAGCTCGCGTGTTGAACTTTCTATTTATTCAGATTCTTCTTCCTTTAAGACCACCGCTCCCCCAAACTACCAAAAGGGGAAGAAAGGCAGACAGCAGGTGAAGCGTCCACACTAGAAAGTGTTTTGCAAATGCCCGAGGCGAGTTCACACACCCCGGATGGCGCTGCTATCTGCAGCAGGCAGACGGAGCCAGCCCCCACCTGAGACACACGCTGTTTCCACATCAGGTTATTAATAGCTGAGGGCTATCTGCTGTTTCCTAGAAGTGGAATCAGTGTCCACACGCCGTCTCGGAATGACACTGATGCTTCCAAGATGAACTTTGTCGGGAGCCAGGCTGCAGGGTTCCTTGACGGCATTCTGGAGAAATCCTGTGCCTGCTGCTTGTCGGGTAAACCACCCCATAGAATCAGCAACAGTGAGCGATACTCCACCTGCTACTTCATCTTGGATGAAACACATTATTCTATCATTTCTGTAAAATGCCCCCACTTAGGACTGCAAGTGGTGTTGATGTGCTTAATAGCAGATTGGAGAAAACATCGAAGCAAATCCGCAGAAGGTACCCACCCCATGGGCAACCCCCAAAAGCAATTTATTAGCCTCCCCCCCCCAAATACATTGTCAGGTAGAGCATAAGGATTAAATATTTATGTCCGTTTGCTCGGGTAATAAAATTGTATTCAATTATGGCGTAGGCACAACCTAATGATTGTTGAAAACTTGGTAATAACCTCAAAACTCATAAAATATACAGGATAAACAATGCTGGAAGAAAATTATGGGAAAATAGCCTCTGGCCAGTAGAAATGTGGCTTTATTTTGAAATAATTGGAAATAACAGTGTATGCATAAAAAAATGAAGTCAGCTTACATAACCACGCTCTAATCTCCAGAAACTTCTCTTGATGCTTTTGTCGGTAGCATTCGCAGTAAATGTTGCAGTGAATTGCAAGCCATCCGAATGGACCTGGAGCTCAATGAGGGTTGGGGTGGCTTTGTTCATCTTTAGACTCTTGGCTTACACAGAACCCAGGTCAGAACTGATGACCCATAGATGTTTGCAGAACTAAATACAAATATTATGTTAATATCTCTATCTCATCTCTCTATTGCTGTGACTCTCAGCCCAGGGTGCTTTTGCTCTCCAGCGTGCATTTGGCAATGTCTGGAGATGTTTTAGGCTGTTGCAAGTTGGAAGGGTGGGGGATGCGGCTGGTATCTAGTGAATAGAAGCCAAAATCGCTGCTCTGCATCCTGCCCGGGCTCAGGGCATTCCTCTGCAACAATGTGTCAGCAGGGCGGGGGTTCCTGTTCCTGTTTATCTCCTGCACTCTTCAGGTGGAGGGGTACTGCACCATGCTGTCTGCTGTGTCCGTGCATCAGCATTCTAGAGCTGCTAAACAAAGTCCCACAGACTGGAGGCATTGGTAACAGACATTTGTCATCTCCCTGTCTGGAGGCTGGAAGTCCGAGATCAAGGTGTCTCCGGGGCTGGGAGGGAGAATCTGTTCTAAGCCTCTTTCCTAGCCTCTGGTGGTTTGCTGGACGTCTTTGGTGTTTCTTGGGTGTAGGGCGATCACCCCAGTCAGTGCCTTCATTTCCACCTGGCATTCTTCCTGTGTGAGTGTTGTGTGTCTGTCTGTCTCTGTGTCCACCCTTCCCCTTTTCCTAAGGACCCAGTCATACTGGATTAGGACCCACCCTAATAACTCATCTTAATTTGTTTATCTGCAAAGACCTTTTTTTCTGAATAAAGCCATGTTCACAAATACTGTGGGTTAGAACTTCAGGATCTTTGGTGGGGAGGAATATCTTTCAACCCATAAAAATCCACTTCTCTCCAGCTCGGTAGCTCCTATATGTCATTCTTCCCAAGCAATGCGCTGTCCAAGATCTGACATTTTATCTTCCTACCCCCAAACTTTTAGGCATCTCTCCACCACTTCAGGACAAGACACTCTAGGACAACCTGCCCCATCTAGCCCGACTGTGCTTCACTGTGCCCGGCTCTTCTAGGATTCTGCCTTTGCACCTGCTTTTCCCTCTGCTTTCATTCCTTTCTTCCTTCCTTCTTCCCTCCCTCCCTCCCTCCTTCACTGTAACCTTGAGCTTACTCCCCAAGAAACTGGAGCATCTGACCTCTTGTAGACTTTCCCTCCTGTTGTGTCCGGTCCTCTCTGATGGTATTTCCAGGTTGCAGCCTGTGACGGACTTAATTATCTAGTTCCCCTCCCAAATCACCTTTAAGAACACAGAGTGGGGCTCCTGGGTGGCACAGTCGGTTAAGCGTCCCACTCTCGATTTTGGCTCCGGTCATGATCTTGGTGTCATGAGGTCAAGCCCTGTATTGGGCTCCATGCTCAGTGAGGAGTCTGCTTGAGACTCTATCTGCCCCTCCCCCATAAAATAAATAAATAAATCTTTCAATAAAAAAAGAGCACAGAGGTACTTATCCATGTGCCCGGAGCAGAGCAGACCTTCAAGTAATGACTGTTGAAAAGGGTGAGTGAATCCTCTCCCATCTCTTCCAGAATCAGAGTAGGGTGGAGGGTGTGAAGAGGGAAGGTTCTAGGGTCAGAACACATTGTCTGAAGTCCTTATCTACCTCACTTAATCACCGTGCCGTCTTTTCTCTATACCCCAGTTAACTTATCTACAGGAGGAGGTGGTTGAAGGACCCACCTCATGAATGGAATGGGTTCACACATGTGGAGAATTGTGATCAGTTCTAGGCACAGGCTAAGCGCTCACAGATGTGGCCACTGTCAGTGGCTCCATTCCTCTGCTTCTCCATACGCTCAGACCTCCCTTTCTGTAGTAGTTTCTTGTTACACCTGTAACAAATCACCACAAATTTAGTGATAATTTAGAACAACACAAATGCATTTTCTTACTGCTCTGGAGGCCATAAATCCAAAATAGTCTTATTGGGGTAAAATTAAGATACTGGCAGGGCTGTATTTCTTCAGAAGAACCTCCGAGAGAATCTGGTTTCCTGCCTTTTCTGCTGTCTAGAGACCACCCCTGGCTCAGGGCCCCTTCCTCCGCCTTCAGAGCCAGCAGCATAACATCTTGAAATCTCTGATCTGACCCCTGATTTGGTCAACGCACCTTCTTCTCTGGCCCTCCTGCCTCCCTCTTATTGGGCCCCCCTGAATAATCCAGTATAGTCTTCCATCTTCAGATCCTTAATTAATTTAATCACATCTGAAAGTTTCCCGTGCCATGTAAGGTAACATATTTGCAAGTTCCAGGGGTCAGAATGTAAGTGTTGTTGGGTGCAATCTGTCTACCATACTCTCTACGGGTGTTCAACCTGCATGATGGGTTAGGAGCCAGCGCACATGGGCTATGTTCAGCTCTGACACCTAGAAGCCAAGTGGCTTCGCCTGGGGCACGTAGTCTCTCCAAGCTCATCCTCTCTATTGCAAAATGGAGTGAGGAATCGTGTAGTGAGGGGAGCTGGGAGAGAGCTCTGTGCCTGGCCAACCGCATGCTGGGTAACTAGGAGATGTTACAAGGACTGTCGCTGGCTTTACTCTTATCTGTGTTATTTTTTCCCCAAGTCTAGCCCTTCCCTCCTTGCCTGTAGCTAACCACTTTATGCCTGTCTGAAGCAAGGAAAGCAATTGAGGCCCTCTGCCCTGACCACCTCATGTGCTCATCTGCCTTTGCCTTTACCTTGGTGCCTTTGCTAATTATGTTTGGGCAGGATTTGGTTTTTGTTTGCTTAGCAAACTCCATGAGGCATTTCCAGATTTCTCATAGTGCTCTGCAGACAGATCTCTCCTCAAAGCAAAGATGTTGTTTGTTTGGTTGGTTTACCTTCTGTTCATTAGTCTTGCCTCTGGGGTCACGAGTCTCCAAAGAGAGAATCCAATGCACAGAGACCGCACCGGGGGCAGCTTGAAACCTCGGGGGCGCGCCGATCTGACGTACCAGTGGGGTTCTGCTAGCACACCAGGAAGCAGAAAAAGCAGACTTAAGCAGAACATGGGAAAAGAAGAATACTAAGAGAAGTCTGATGAGATGATAATCCACACTTGCAGTTCAGGCAACTTCTCCAAACTTGGAGAATAATTTTGGGAGTAGGGAACAGAGCATCTTTTTAAGAGCAAAGGAAGGATGTGACTTTTTCAACTTCACCCTCTCCCCCACAGTAACAGGAAAGGTTTAGCTTTTACTCAGGAATTTTTCCCTAGAGTTCAGTGCTCATTCCAAGACAATAGTGTTTCCTAAAGTGGAGGCAGGAGGCATGAAAAGATAAGAAGAAGCTGTGAGAGCCAGTGCTGGTCAAACAATGTACCCTATGACTCAACACGAGAAGGCAATTTCTTCTTCTCTTCTCTTCTCTTCACTTTACCTGACTTTACCTGAAGGAGAACACCTCAGTCTTTACACCTTTGTGACACTTGCTAAGCCTCTCTGTTAATACAGAGACATAAAACTGGACACTCAGGACCTTGGACAGCGCAGGAGTCCGCTGGGCCGCCCTTAACCCGGTCCCAGAAACAAAGACCACACACAAGCTTCCAGAACAGACATTTATTTTCTCAGAGTTCTAGAGGTCAGAAGTCTGAGACCAAAGTGTGGGTAGGGCTGGGTCCTCCCAGAGACTCTGAAGGAGAATCTGTCCCATGGCTCTCTCACGGCCTCTGGGGATATGGGCTGTCCTGGGTGTTCCTGACGTGTAGATGCATCATTGCAGGCTCTGCCTCCCTGTTCACGCAGCGTTCTCCCTGCATGTGTGTCTACCTCTGTGTCCAGATGTCCCCTGTATGTGGCTCCAGAGTGTTCACTCTCAAAACTGTACTAGGAAACTCCTGCTAATGTCCCAAAATATGGAATTGACTCACATGGTCCAACCTAGCTGCAAGGATGCTGGAAAGTTTGACCTCTTTCTGTGGGGTCATAGACCAAGGTAGAAAGAAGGTGACAGCCAGCAGCCTCTGCCAGGTGAGGAATGGAAAGAGGGCTCCCCACCCCACCCAGCAGGATACTCATGGTGGGAAAATCTGTGGGTTATTTAAAAACAAAGAAGTACAAAATACAGTTTCAGAAACTGAAACTCTCTGACCACCATTGGAATCTGATAAAGTAGCACTTTTTAATTCCTTTCCCCAGTGATGGCTCTGCAATGCAATGCCAAAGCTCCCCTTGGGCATAAGGCCAGTGGTTCCCATTCAACACCCCTGTGAACGGGAGGCCCAGGCCAGTGGCCGCTGCGCCCATGCTCCCTCCCACCATCTGCCTCAGCAAGCCCTCCATGTTGTGTGACACTGTCTTTGCTCTTGGCATCGCTCACCACACATCGAACACGTTGACCTCGAGCTCCTCTGGCCCTGTACCCATCTTCACATCCTTTGCATGGCCAGCACCTAGCACGGTGCCTGGCACCTCGCCCGTCCTTCGAAGGAGAGGTTCTGAGTCACCGGCATCCCCAGGCCTTCCCCCAAAGACGCTTCAGCACCAGCGACCCAGGATTTCTCATGTGACTCCAGTTCAGAGGCTCCTCGGGGTGCCCTGTGGCCAGCGGGTCTTTCTCTGAGAGGCCCTTTGTGGTCCTGGCTCCATGCCAGGCTGGGCAGACCCGGCCGTCCCCGGCATCCTCTCCTGCACAGAGCTTCCAGGCAGCCAGCGGTTAAGACCATAGTGGGAAGCCATTGTGTGTGAAACACAGGGACAGCAGGCATGCAAAACTCCTTCCCAGCTCTGCATGTGGCCTAATTGTATTTTCGGGGAGGGCCAATCTGTTAGCCAGGTGCAGGTCTCCACTGTGTAACTTTTATAAAGGAAACACTAAAGGCCTCTCAGGGTGAAGGATATTATAATTATGGATGATTTATACTCCCCAGCTAATGTATACATTGCACTTTATGAGAATGTTCTACTTGACGTGGCCAGAAACATTAAGCAAAAATAGTGTTGCTGCCTGGGTTAGAAACCCATCTTTTGTTTTATGTCTAATCTATCCAGTGCTAAAATATTTGGAATGATATGTCTGCATGCTGCTGGGAAGGAAATATGAACATAATAAGTGCATTTCTGATTTCAGACCAGATTGTAATTTCCTTCTAAAAGACCTCACGGAGTTTAGCATAGCTGTTCCTTGGTGGAATGTTCACTGCATATTGGAGTACAAAGCTAAAAAGTAATAATAATAATTTCAGGGTTTAGAGAGACCTTAGTGGTTATCTAGGCCGGGGGTGTCCCAACTCCCATTATAGTGTTGACTGGGAAATGATCGGACTTGTATGATTTGGAACCCAGGCGTCAGAGAGAGGAGGGGGGTGGGGGAAGAAGCTGTAAACGTCAGTGAAGAAGGCCTGTGGCCCCTTTACCGTGTTGCCATGGTTGAGAACAGGCAGACCTCCCTGTGAGTTTGATACATCACAGAGTCTCTCTGCACCTCAGTTGTCAGGGGATTAAGCCAAAAGGCAAAAGGGGATTACGGTTCTGCCCATGATTTTGATGTGGTTGGGATGGGTTTTCACACCAAGCAGCTCTCTAACTCTAGTAGGGTGTTCTACAGTTGAACTCAACCCTGACACCACCCACCTGGGGATAGTGTCAGATCCCCCAGATGAAGGGCTCGTTCCCACAGACTATCCCTCCCTGCTTCATACTCAGACTGTGACCCTACCTTGGGTTCAGGAACCCAATCTGGTGCTTTTGGGTCTTTATGGAGGCTTTGTTGCATAGGCATGATTGATTAAATCCTTGGCCATTGGTGACTGAACTCAATCTCCGGCCACTCCCCAGGGATTGGGATGGGTGGGACTGAAAGTTCCCATCCTCTAATCACAAGGTTACTCCTTCTTCCAACCAGCCCTGATCCTCAGGTAGGGTCCAAAAGTCACCTCATTAGCATAACAGGAGTCACCTCTGTCCTCTCATCACTTAGGAAATTTCAAGGGCTTTAGGAGCTCTGCGCCAGAAATATGTACGAAGACCAAAATATATATTTCTTATTATAAGTCACACTATCACAGGGATCAGGAAAGCCCTCCCCTCACGTGATTGTCACAGCAATAAATGGGATAATATATGCAAATTTTCACTGCGACAGTGGCATTGCCAAGTAGAAAGCTGACCCAGGGTGGCGAAAGTCAACCTTGCTCATCCACAGAGAGGGATTGCAGAGCACTCATCAACTGAAGGCTGTAAGAACTGCATTCTGAGGGAACTTGCCCAAGGTCATCCAGCTAATTAGTGGCAGAGTCTCGCTCTCTTCACTCAGGGTCAAGACACCAGTGTTTAGCTGGAGCTTTCAGCAGACGCCCCGAGACCCACTCCCTTGTTCTCCTAGCTGGACAGGCCCCGGGTCCTCTGTGCTTGCTGGAACTCCATCAAAGAAGGGCCTTTCATTGTTTCCATTTACTGTGTCATAGACTAAGGAGGTACCTGCTCATTCCTTTTCTTGGGATGCATGTCACCCTCCCTATTAGGAAGGGAATGAATTTTAGTTTCCTAAAAGTGAATCCACAAAGCGTCACCTTTACATTTTTTGTCAGCTACACATACCACATTAATTATTATTTCCTTGATATTTTTCCTCAAATTGACTCATTAAAAAACAATTACCATCTATAGCCTCAATCTAAACAATAATGCATTTTTAATACACTTTTCTTTTATTGAGGTGAAATTCACATAACGTGCAATTAACCTTTTTCATGTGCACAATTCAGTGGTATTTAGCGCATTCACAATGTTGTGCAACCACCACCTCTCTCTAGATTTAAAACATCCTCATTCCCCTAAAAGAACACTGTGCAGCTATTAAGTAATTTCCCCCTCCCCCCATTCACTGGGTAACCTCTAACCCACTTTCCATCTCTATGAATTGACCAATTCTGTATATTTCATATGCAAGGAATAACACAGTATGTGATCTTTTGTACCTGGCTTGTTTCACTGAGCTTCATGTTTTTGAGATTTATCTACATTGTAGCAGCTATCAAAACTTTATCCCTTTTCATGGCTGAATAATATTTCATTATATGACTATATCACAGTTGGTTTATCCTTTAATCCACTGATGGACACATTTGAGTTGTGTTCACTTTTTGACTATTATGAGTAATGGTATTATGAACATCTGTGCACAAGTTGTGGACCTATGTTTCATTTCTCTTGGATATGTACCCAGGAGCAGAACTGCTGTATATATAGTCTAATACACTTTTGATAAAACATTTTTAAAAAATTTCTATTTACCACCATCTCCAGGACCATTGGTGGTGCATATACAAGTTAAGAAATATCACCAGTAGTTATTAAGAATATATATTGTCTCCATTTTACAGATCAAGAAATTGAGTTCTCGATCTCCAAAGTCAGTATAAAGCCTAAACCCAGGATTCTAAGGCAGATTTGACTCTTTGATTAATGATTATTATTAAGCATAACACATAATAAAATGAATGTAAATATTACCCTCTCTCTCTCTCTTCCCATGATTAACAAGTAAGATTCCAGCAATCTCTTTGAGTCTTTAAAACTACAACCCCAAGATTCTGAATTAGCCTTTTACTAGTTCTAGACATCATTTCTCCATAATACAAGATAAATTCTAGTCAGTCAATTCTATTCTACCTCATCTCACATTTTACCCATCAGTAGCTCCAAAAACTAGCGTTCTTACTATTTTACCAACTATTAAATTTGCAAATGAATTGTTGGTTTGTTTTCAAGGTCCCAAATTAAGGATGGACTGAATCTCTATTCTTGATGTGTGTTTATATAAAAGACCCCAAGTGTAGCCTTGGTCCCCACTCTTGCTGCAAAGAGCCTGTCCTGGCTACTGTTACATTGTGTTAGGTATTGTTAGGGTACTCATTTGTACCAAACACACTCAACAAAGGATATTGTACCTAGTGACTGTGTCTGCCTGGTAAAACTGGTATGTGGGATCACCTGTGAAATAGTTTCTGAGCCTGAGGTGTGCAGCTCTGTATTGTATAAGGAGAATCAAAACTGCTTTCAGCCTTTGTGTCTCCTCCTTCTTTAAATCTGAAAGGAAGCAAGCTAGTTGGTAGAAATATTCTGGCCCCAAGGAAGGTCAGTACTAATCATGTTCATTGCCCCAAGTGTAGCCCTCTCCTGAAATGGGAGTAAGGACGATCTAACACAGCCTCCCTCCCTGTTTCCTGCACCCTACGGAGGGTCAGATATTCCAGATAGAATGTGCTCTTCTTGGAGAAGGGACTGGACATTTTGATGAATTGACCCTTTGCATTGCTTCAGCCAAACCGTGGCATACCAGATGGAAATATTCCACAACCTCAGACACCGGCTCCGCCAGTACAGACCTTCAGCTGCCTGACTCAGAAGAGTGTCTTGGGGAGAACTTAATTCATCTCTTGTCAGGAATCCTGGAAAAATACCAGGGAAGATAGGAAGCTGGCACACAACTACAGAGGGACACAGGAGTCCTGGGTATTCCTCTAGGGTACTGTTTCTCACTCAGCATGGGTTTCAAGGCATCCTACACAAGAGTCACTTAAGGATTTGTTAAAAATGTGAATTTGGGGACTCCACCCCAGACTAGCTGAATCGGATCACTGGGGGCTTAGAACCAGTGCATCTGAATTTGTATCAAGTTACCCAGGTGATTTCAGTGTCTGCTCATTTTTACGAACTGTGAGTGTAGGAGGACTTCATAAATGCCTGGCGAAACCATCTTAACTCCAATCAGGTTAATTATTAATTACATAAACATCTGCCTATATCCCAATTCATAACTTTCATGGTGCAATCCCCTCCTGACGTCCAGAGCCACCATTTAATGAATGAGTAACCAGGGACATAAAAATGAATTATGTCTTTATTTTCCCAAACCCTCTCAGCCTTCCCAGTGAAAATGTGGCTGTGTATCCCTGAGAATCTAACCTGATGGGAGTGGTCTGTGGTCTTTCCAGAGAAAGAAAGTGTTCCCTGTCCATGATGAAGCAGCAATTTCACATGGGTATTATGCTTAATAATTAATCATACGCAGAAATATACATGAGCATTGGCTACGGACGTTCTCAGTCAATAAGTAAGTATTTTCAGTGCAACAAATGCAGACTCACTTCTCACCTTAAGTAAAACATAGTGAAGGATGAGGAGGAGGGTGGGGGGCACTCTATTTGGCTATAACGGGTCCTGTTTAAACACCATTTCTCCATTTAATAACGACACCCAATGTTTATTCAGTAATTCCTATTAATCATATAGTTTAATTTCTCCAAATTAATTCCTCCAAACAGCTGTATAGAGTAGATACCATTATTAGCTGTATTTAATAAATGAAAACAAAAACAAAAGCTGAAGCACAGAAAATTGTAGTGAAGTTCTCAGTGTCACATAGCTAATAAGTGGTAGAACTGGGATTTGAACCATGGGATCGCAGTCCAGAGCCCACTATCTGAAATACCTCTCTGTAATTCTGTTACCGTGAAGCTTGTTTTAAAGAAACACTATCTTCAATAAATGGCTGGAAATACTGCTGATTTCAATGACAGTGCAAGGTGGAAATCCGTCTTGGTTATCGAATTAGGGTTCTCCAGAAGAACAGAAACAATGAGAAAGAGGAAGAGAGGGAGAGAGACAGACAGACAAAGTGGTTTATTATGAGGGCCTGGCTCACAAGATTACAGAGCTGAGAGGTCCCACAGTCTGCCAGCTGCAAGCTGGAGTCTCAGGAGAGCTGGTGGTTTGGTTCCAGTCCAAACCAAAGGCCTGAGAACAAGGGGTGCCACTGTGAGTCTAAAGACCACAAACCAGGAGCACCAATGCCCTAGGGCAGGAGTTGGATGCCCCAGCTCAAGTCAGAGAGCGGATTCCCCCTTCCTCTGCCTCTTTTGTCTATTCAGGCCCTCAAAGGATTGGATGCTGACCACCTGCATTCAAGAGGGTGTTCTTCTTCACTCAGTCTACAGATTGGAATCCTAATCTCTTCTGGAAACACCCTCACAGACATACCCAGATATAATGTTTTACCAGCCATTTGGACGTCCCTTAGCTCAGTGAAATTGGCACAAAATTAACCATCACAATGACAGACCCTATGGCCTTGTACTGGAGAATGATAACTTACTAGTAGGTGAGGGAAGGATTTCTAAGAGATTGAGTGACTTGGCCAAGATCATCCCTAAAACAGCCACAATGAGATCTCCACTTTTCTGCTTGAAACAAAAGCCCTTTCTACTATTTCTCATGCTTCCTCAGAACATACATGGCCTGTTTGTGTTGATCTTTAGACAATTAGACAGATCCTAGCAGGTAATAAAGAATCTAGGACAACACCGGCGGTCTATGACTCCCGTAACAAACTGCTGCAAACTGGGTGGCTTGAAACAGTGGAAATGTGTTCTGTTACAGATGTGTAGGCTGGATGTCCAAAATCAAGGTGTTGGCATGGTTGGTTCCTTCTGGAACCATTCCATGCTTCCCTCTCAGCTTCTGGTGACTCCAGACAATCCTTGGCATCTCTTGGATTGTGGCTCCATCATTCCAATCTCTGCTTCCATCTTCATATGACCTTTCTTTTGTGTTTCTGTGTGTCCTCTCTTCTTCTTATACGTACACTCATCATTGCATTTAGGGTCCGCCCTAAATCCCCTATGACCTCATCTCGAGACACTTAACTTCATTATATCTGCAAAGACCTTATTTCCAAATAAGATCACATGCACAGGTATCAGCAATTCATACAAGCGTATGAACCCCAGAAGTCAGTCTCATTGAGGGTCACCTTAAAGTCTGAATGCCACATTGAAGTACTGCATAAGGCAGAATATGCACAAAGTTCCTAGCACAATGCCTCACACCTAGTGGATACTAATGCATATAAGTGCTGTTGTTAACTGGTAGTTGTAATTGTTACCCATGTTCATCACTGTTCTGATTTCAGAGTCATTGCATATGTCCCCACAGTCTATGCACTGCACAACTCCAGGAGGTGCCATACACACGGATCAAGATGTGAATGGAGCCCCCAGAGTATGGGAAACTCAATGGTTCTAGCTGTGATGAGGGGTCTTAGGCCCTAGAATAGACATCTGAAAGACCTGAACATCCTATACTGATATAAACTGTGGCTGACTTAAAATTGGAAAACGCTGGCTTTGGTTCTGGCTGTTGAGTGGCAGTGTCATACAGTAGTCCCCCCTTATCTCTGGGGATTGCATTCCAAGACCCCCAGTGGACACCTGGAACTGTGACTAGTACCAAATGCTATGCGTACTGTGCTTTTTCCCTGTACATACATGCCTGCGATAAAGTTTATTTATAAATTAAGTATAGTCAGAGATTAACAACAATAACTCGGAATAAAATAGAACAGTTCTAAAAATTTGCTCTAATAAAAGTTGCATGAATAGTGGTTTCTCTTTCTCAAAATACTTTATCATACTATACTATTATACTGGTCTTCCTCTTGTGATGACAGGAGTTGATAAAATGCCTGTGTGATGAGATGAAGGGAGGTGAATGATATAGGCGTTGGGATGTAGCATCAGAATACCACTGATCTTCTGACCGTGTATCAGAAGGAGCATCATCTGTTTCTGGACTGTGATTGACCACTGTGGCTAACTGAAACTGGGAAAGTGAAACCATGGGTGAGGGGAGGGGACACTACTGTATTTGGCTTAGTGGTTCCCTATGCATTGCTGATCTTTAGACCCCCGGCCAGCACAAGGCAGTGTATACAATCTTTTGGTCTCTGCACTAGCCAGCTCTAAAGTCTCTTTCTAAATTTGAGCATGGTTGCCAGTCTTTTTTGCTTATTTTCCTTACAGTGTTTTTCCACAATTAACATCATTTATTTTCCTCTGTCGGTGTTTGATTCCCAGCAGAGAGTTGGCTTGTTTTTGAAAGAATAAATTAACCTGTGATTCTCTCACTTGCTAGCTGTTGAATGTGAATTTCATAGCCACTGTCCGCCACGGGTGTTGGGTGAACCTAGGCCACATTTTAACCTCATAGCACCCAACACTCCAAAAATTTGAAAGCCCCTGTGAAGGTGGGAACAGCTTCCCTTGAACTGGCTTGTTGTCTGGTTCTTAGGGAATAAAATAGGGAGCCAGCGTTCATCGCAACAAGGATTTGTCACGGTGCCACCATAGTACCCCAGTATTGTTAACATGCCCATTTCCAGGGGGTACCTCTATGACACTCAACAAGGGGGCCTGCATGTCTGTGTTTCCTTTTGGTCTTCGGTAGTGGTGGCTAACCAGAAATACCCAAATCATCTGATTTAAGGAGTGTACAATAAGCAGATTGCTTATCAACCCATGGGCAGGGGTATTAGGAAACCAGAGACAGTGCAGTGCCCAGGGCTGTTCAAACACATGGTATCACCCCTAAGTCAGGAGGGCATGAGGGAGATTGAACTCAGAAAAAGATGGGGTGCAGCTGGCCTAAGATGCACTTTGGAATAAATTCCCCGGGCTCCTTTTTTTTTCTCCGTTCACTTGCCTGAACTCTCCATCCCCACAACCCAACAGACCGCTAGAAGGAGCTGTGTCCTGTTGATGACGTGGGCCAGTTGTCCTCCAGGGCAGGGAGCAGTGTGCAGACGGACAGAGAGGGTGGATCTGCAGGGGCCCCTGGAACATGACAGCCCTCCCTCATGGCCTCCATTTCAGCGTTAAAGCAGTAGGGGGCCAGGGAGGTGGTCAGGAGCGCAGACCTCAGAGCCTGATAATCAAGCATCAGCCTATACATGCCAATAGAAGTCCTGCCACCTACTAGCCTTGTGGCTTTAGGCAAGTAAGTTAAGCTTTTGAGCCTCATTTCTTTATCTACAAAATGATGTAATACCAAGACTTATCACAGTCTCTGTCCCCTTTTTCTCCATAGCACTTGTCATCTGTCACATTCTACATACATTTACTTATTTATTTATTGTTTCAACTCCTCCACACTCCAGCCAGAATGTAAGTTTGGGATTTGGGTGTATTTTATTTGCTGATAAATCCCCCATGGGAAGAGCCAAGCGTAGAGTAAGCAATCAATAAATATTTGGGGCATCAGTATTTGAGGCAGTGGCCTCAAAGGGCTTAGGACAGGGCCTAGGATGTATTAAGGGCTTGTAATTTTGATCAAGTATTTGATAGTAAATGTATCAAGTTGATTTTAAACAAACACAGGCAGACAAGCAGAGAATGGAAAATCTTCACCATGTATTCATGATTATCTGGAAATGTGAATAAAATAAGCCTCGTGAAATGATCTGTGGTAAGTTCCTCGCAAAGTTATAGGATTTTTCAACAATTCTATAATTCTACTTCTCTAATTTTGTTTTGGCACTCATGCCTGTATTCATTTTTGGTAAATAACCTAAAGACATCCTTAAATCCATAGTCCTATATGTCAGATCTCTCTACTTTGTCTATAAACCAAAACCAACACCATCTCCCAATCTCCAATTGCCAGTAACTCAGCACGGTTGAGATTTGTAACAGGGGGCCCTGCGTGCAGGGGATTCCTTTTGGGTCCTCACCCTGGGCGAGGCTCAGGTAGAAAGTCCCTGGCTCCTGGTCAGGTAGAAAAAGTTAGTGACCTACGCAGTGGTTTGAGATGCTGTGGGCCTGGGAGGATTTTTTGGAAAATAGGAAGGTCTCCTGGGGGCTTTTGAAAGACAGCACATGTTGTGTGCTCCTCCGTTCTTCCCTCATGGGGAGCCAAGGGCTCCCTTTGTCTTGAAGGTGCAGAAGACACAGGTCTGCAGTCTGAAAGAACATCTGTGCATATTTAAGGTAAAGATGCCACTTAGCTCTTCTTTCCTTTAAGAACTTGTACAAGAGGATACACATCTTGGGGACTCAACATTTAGATGTTTCTTCTGGGTCCCTTGAGTTCTTAAAAGTAGCATTTCAATCTGGAGCTCCTGTCCCATGCCGATACAAAAAAACAAACAGATAAATAAATAAAAGCCCACGTGGCTCTTTTTTATTTTTATTTTTCATTTAGACTCCATGCATTCTCCTTACAGGTGTTCCCCCAGGATGTGCTAATCTGTGTTTTTTGAGGTTGCTGGGATGCGATTGTTCTCGCTCTCCTTTCCCAAGCCTCTGGCAGCTTCTTAGCCTATTTTTCCAGCAGCTGCTAATCCACCACCTATTGTTACGAACCTTTGAATCCTAATTCAGGGACCCTTTCTCTCTTCCCAGACTGGTGGGTTTCAATCTTGAGTCCACATCTGTCTCACCTGAAGGGCTTGCTGGGTCCCACCCTTGGAATTTCTGAATCACAGGTCTGGGTGGGACTCAAGATTTTGCCTTTTTTTTTAAAAAAATTATTTATTTATTTGACAGAGATAGACAGCAAGAGAGGGAGCACAAGCAAGGGGAGTGGGAGAAGGAGAAGCAGGCTCCTGCTGCGCAGGGAGTCTGATCCCAAGACCCTGGGATCATGACCCGAGCAGAAGGCAGATGCTTAATGACTGAGGCACCCACATTTCTAACAAGTTCTCAGAATGGCTGAAGCTGCTAGTCCACAAGGCCCTAGTGAAGCAAATTCTGTATAACAGTAACAAGCTCACATTAGTAGGCTGATCTCTTTTAAAAAGGCTTCTTTTCCTTTCTTTTCATAAAGATCATTGCAAGTACAGATATATATGTATATGTATATGTATATATATATAAATATATATATATAGTGTATATATACACATCCCTACATACATGTGTCTGTATTTTGTTTCTTTCCCTTCTTGTTTCCTGCTGTGTCTGACTGCCTAGAACAGTATCTGCCTCACCGCAGAAGCTTGGGGCGTCTTTATCACAGATCAAATGACAATGGCGGCGGTGTCATCGTCACCTGGGTGTCCTGCACTGGAGGGAGAGTTTTAGGGCACAGTAGGGGGCTCATCATCTTGGGAACTCAGAGCCCTCATAAAGCCTGGGACATTGAAGTCTCACGGTGAATGTTTGTTCTGCTGAATTGAGCCAGTTCTGAGAGCCAGAAACCTAACTCTACAGAAAATAGAACTATGTGGATCCTGCAACAGATTATTTCAATGTGTGAAATAATAATGAATGCTATTTGTAATAATAGTTACAATAGTTGCAGTTCCAACCATGATTTTACGATGTCCCCCGAGCTACTGCTTTGCTGCTGCAGCTCTTCGCCGCCACCCCAACCTCTCCAGAATTATGAATTCCCCTACTTGAGTTGCACCCCCAGCTGCCTGGGAGCTGCTGCTCTACTCTGTTGCTTTCAATCCCTTCAACAGATGGTATAATTCTTAGCGTGTGTGATTAGGGTTCTCAGCGTTGGCTGCACACTGGCATCGCACAGGGAGTGTTAGAAAAGATTGATGCATGGGTACTGCCCCCAAAGATTCTGATTTAATTGGTCTGGGGATCCCCAGGCATCAGGATTTTTAAAAGCTCACAGCCAAGGTTGGGAACCATTAGATTAGGGGCCAAGGGGATCTGGAAGAAGAGGGAGGGAAGAAAAGAGGAAAGAGTCCTGATTTCCAGACCCAGCAAGTGGCACTTGCAGGAGAGAGAGAGTTGCAGGATAATGAAAGGGGAGCTGGCAAAATCGAATTTGGGACACACTGGGGGAAAGAACCTACAGCTCAGAAATGAGACTAATGTCTCTCCTACTCACTTTATCTGGGGTAACCATGTTGTGGCCCAAGGAGATTGTAAATTCTTTCGGGTCTGCTTGAGTTGGACGCAGACACCCGTTGCTCCCAAGGTCTCTAGGGGCATTGCATTCAAGTGGGAATGTTTATTTTTTATTCTTTTTTTTTAAATTTAATTCCAGCATAGTTGACATGCAGTGTTATATTAGTTTTAGGTGTACAATACAGTGATTCAACAATCCTGTATTTTATTTTTTCTGTGTCATCTCAGTACATGTGCCCTTAGTCCCCATCACCTATTTCACCCATCTCCTCCTCCTGGCAAGCACCAGCCTGTTTCCTGCAGTGAAGAGTTTATCTTTGGGGTTGTCTCTCTTTTTTTCCTTCATTTCGTAGTTCCTTAAATTCCACATATGAGTGAACCCATACGGTATTTATCTTTCTCTGACCGATTTATTTCACTCAGCATTATACCCTCTAGATCCATCCATGTTGTTGCAAAAGGCAAGATTTCATTATTTTTTATGACTGAAGAATATCCCATTTCATATGTATATATAAACATACTATGATATATGGACATACATTATATATATGGAATATATCACGTATATATATATATACACTATTTTATATATTTCTCTGTCAATGGACACAGGCTACTTCCATATCCAGGCTATTATAAATAATACAGTAAACATCAGGGTGCACGTATCCCTTTGACGGAGTGTTTTTGTATTCTTTGGGTAAATAGCCAGTAGTGCAATTAGTGGATCATAGAATAGTTCTCTTTTTAATTTTTTAAGGAGCTTCCATACTGTTTTCCATGGTGGCTGCACCAGTTTGCATTCCCCCCAACAGTGCATGAGGGTTCCTTTTTCTCCACATCCTTGCCAACGTTTGTTGTTCCTTGTGTTTTTGATTTTAGCCACTCTGACAGGTGTGAGGTGATAGCTCCTGGTGGTTTTGATTTGCATTTCCACGTGGGAATCTTTAAAAACAGCTCTCCATTGATCAAGGAAGCACGAGGTCAGAGGAGGAAATGAAAACTGTAAAGTATGGCGGTCAGTAGCAGTTGTGTGTGCACGTGTGGGTGTGTGTGGTCCTTTCAGGTTATTTGCTTTTCCCCTTCTTTTCTTCACTATGAAAACACACTCATGAAGAATAACAATAACACACAACTGCAAAAGTAGCCACTTAACCACCAGTGAAAACAGAAACTTAGGAAGGTCGGCCCGTGGAGCATCTGCTATCAGAGAGCCAGGCATCCCCGAAGCAGATGCCATCTCTTGTCACCGGGCAGTGAGCACGTTCACAGCACAGACACCCGCATGCACACATACGCGTCCTGGAGACCGAGTGAGCAGATCCGAGCAGGTGAGGGAGAAGGCAGGAAAGCCACGTGCTTCCCCTGATCTCCAGTCTAGTGTTTTATTCACAGGCCCACATTGCAACCTTTCAATACTTTATTAAACACGTCTCTTCTCCGGGACACTGCACTACCTTCAGAGCAAACATATTCATGCCTGCAACCCAAGTGTGTTTTTACAACCGCTTGGCTCCTGACCTTCATCGCAGAGAATAAGAAACAAGTGCTAAGGGTTGAATTAGGGATAGGAAGCTGGGAGAACTACCTCCTTGGTAACTTAAAAGGAATTCAGCTCATATTGTTAATTCATAATGGGAATGTAGAGGTGGGGTCCGAGTCCTGAAGCACCAGTTGTCACAGTTGTCAGGATGACGCCTACAAGCCGTATCGATGCCTCTACCAAGTAAGCAGCAGCCCTGTGCTCTAGATCAGAAACATGCTTTTCTGTATTCTAAGCAGTTTTTGACACAGTGTTTTGCTTTATTGCAAACCACAATGTTTTCAGAAGGCTTAAAAATCCAGTTATGACTATAGCTGTGAGGGAAAAGGTCTGCGTGGTGCCGAGGAAATTTAATTTTTAGCTTAAAAAAAGTTCCACCAAATTCAATTTTTCTCACATTTAGGGATTCTTAGAGTTATATCCAGCTTGCATAACTAGTATATTAGGGAATGTGTTACTAGGGGGTTATTTTTTAACACATTTATTATTTATGAAATGCAGAGGAAAATAGTTAGAAATGATTGTTTCAGGGAATATCCTGTAGCTTTTTTTATTGTATTCCAAGAAGTTGCTCATGCTGTTTTAATTCAAACATTAAAAGTTAAATCTCTTTTCATCCTGACCTACATTTTTAAAACACTACTTCAGCCCTTATTTCGGGGAACAGAAAACTCGGTGGAAGGAAAGTGCCCACTGTGTGTCTCTTACCCCCTGATGTGCGGGTGATCAGGCTGACTCTTGCCGGCCTGCCCAGGAAGGAGCAGGGGAAGCGGAGTGAGATCTCTCTTCTGTTCTTTCTCCCAAAGCAAACCTCCCCCCAGCTAGTTACGCTGGTTAACGGCCTCCCACTCTGTGCTGAGGAACGAAGGGGAGAAAAGAGCTGTTATCTCACATACCCCACAAGGGACCCGTGTCCCTTATATTACATAGAGAATTCCTGAACTCAGCAATAAAAAAAAACCAACAACCTGATTTAGAAGTGGGCAAAGGATTTGGACAGACATTTCTCCAAAGAAGGTATGCAAATGATAAGCATATGAAAAGATGCTCAGGGGCGCCTGGGTGGTTCAGTGGGTTAAAGCCCCTGCCTCGGGCTCAGGTCATGATCTCAGGGTCCTGGGATCGAGGCCCACATCGGGTTCTCTGCTCAGCGGGGAGCCTGTTTCCCCCTCTCCCTCTGCCTGCCTCTCTGCCTACTTGTGATCTCTCTCTCTCTCTCTGTCAAATAAATAAATACATACATAAATAAATAATCTTAAAAAAAAAAGAAAGAGAAGATGTTCAACACCCCTCATCATGAGGGGAATGCTAATGGGAACCACAAGGAGACACCGCTTCATGCCCATTAGGATGGCTATTATCAAACGAAAACAAAAACCAACTGAAAATAAGTGTTAGGGAAGTTGTGGAGAAATTGGAACCCTGTGCACTGCTGGTGGGAATGTAAACATTCCTCGAAAAAGAAAAAAAAAAAAAAAGAATTACCAGATGACTCAGCAATTCCACTTCCGTGTATATACCCAAAAGAATCGAAAGCAGGATCTCCAAGACATCCCAGTACCTAGAGTAACTGTTCACAAAAACTGCAAGGTTGACCCAACCCAAGTATTTATCATATAAGCAAATATGTTTATGTAGTACAAGCGAATATGTTATATCCACACAATGGACTGTGATTCAGCTTTTAAAAAGGTGGGGAGTTCTGATACATCTTACAGCGGGGATGAGCCGTGCAAACATTACAGTATGGGAATTAAGCCAAAAATGACTAGCACTGTATGAGTCCATTTACATGAGGTACCTAGAGTATTCAAATTTGTGGACACAGAAAAGAGAAATAGTGGTTGCCAGGGGCTGGGAGAAGGGGAAATGGGGATTAGTGTTTAGTGGGGGTAGAGTTTACGTTTTGCAAAATGAAAAAAAGTTCTGTGATGGAAGAGGATGATGTTTGCACATCAGTGTGAATTGACTTAATGCTGCTTAAAAATGGGTAAAATGGCAAATTTTATATTATGTATATGTTACATGATTCAAAAAAAATTACGAATGAGAGAGAAGGATTAGCAGAAATTGAGAAGTGCTGTGTTTGATCCCCTTGGTGTCCAGTGAAAATCTCAGGGAAAGAGACCCGGTGCCTGGATCCTCAGGCCACCCGTGTGGCAAGGCCATGCAAGGAGGAGCTGAGGCTTTCTGCCAAGAGCTAGCACCAGCTCCCTCGCCAAATGAGTAAGACTCCTTGGAAGCTAATCCTCTGGGCTCAGCCAAACCCCTGATGACTCCAGTCCTCCAGCTCTCCCTGCAGTCTTCTTCAAGTCTCCTGGCTGAGACCCCCTGACACTGCCGTGTCCCATCTGAATCCCTGACCCACAGAAACCCTGACCCAAATCCCTGAGATAAGAGATGACTGTTGTTGTTTGATGCCACTTAAAGTTTTGGGGTAATTTTTCTCACAGCAAAAGATAGCTCATCATACACTCCATCACTATTTGCAGTCGCTGTGATTACCTGCATATCTTATCTGCAGCACGCCCGTGTGCCTGCACCCCCCCAACACTTCGTTGACCTCTTATTTCTGAATTCGACCCTCCTTATTCAGAGCGGGACCAGTAGTTCTGAGACTCAATGTGTCAGCGAAGTGAGACGTCCCCCTTGTTTTAGCCAGAAATATAGAAAATGCCTCGCAGAAGACATTATGTGCATTGGCAGGCAGAGAGTGGGCTTGTCCCCAGTGCAGGTGGCAAATGCGTGCAGGATTCTCTGGGCCAGGATATCTCTGGTATAGATCCTAGACAGGAGGGATGCTAGCCTGTGCATCAGCTGTTAATGGAACCCTTGGGTTTGTGTGGCTGGGGACCAATCTGCGCTGATGTGTAAATACGTCTGCTTTGCTTACACTCAGGCACTGATTGCATATCTGGGGGTTAATGAGCTAAGTTTGGATAAAGGCAAGAGGGTGTCTTCTCAACGCACAAGGGTGTTTTGCCTGCATCAGGCTGACTTCGGGCGTTTCCTCAGATCTGAGGTTTCCGTTCTGCTCTGGGGGTTCAGCTCCTGTGCACTTGATGGATGCTGGCCTTAATTTGGTGTGTTGCAGCCGTTGCAAGCTGTGGAAGGATATTACCTTAAGGATATTCTTTTGAATATTAAATTAGAATAAATTAAGGCATGCTGCATATTAAGCCTAAATCAGAGTTGAGTAATTGCCTTCCGTTTTATGCCACTAAGTTTGTTGGAAACACAGGATATTTGTTTTAATTATCAAGTTGTTGAACTGACTCCCAATGAGAGGATGCACAGGCACAAACAAAAACTTTTTTGTGACTTTGTGAAATTTAAGTAACAACTAATTGGATACAGTTTATTCATATTCCTTCGTTCTTTATCCAACATTGACTAACTAACTTCCTACTATGTGCCCAGCAACATGCAATTATTTGGGAAAAGTAAGAGCTATATTTTTTATGCTTAAACATTTCCTGGATACTGTAGTGCAAGCATTTGACATGCATATAATATTTACGCAGTTTCACTGTAAGGCAAAAGGACAATTATCCCCATATTATAGATATAGAAACTAAGTCTTAAGATAACATCAAATTAATAATTTCAAAAAAAAAATCCCAAAGAACTCGCACTGTTAGAGAGAGTGTATGAATCAGCCCAATCCTAAATTCTTAATTCCGTGCTGTATCAATAATGCAAACCTGACAAAAATGTTGCCCCTTTAAAGCATATAATGCCCAGAAAAGATGGCGTGTAGAGTTGATTTTAAGCTGGTCTCTGAAACTTTTAAGACTCAACAGCCAATAATAATGTTACCTTTTAAATGTTAGTAACATGATATTTTCTTAAACTTTTATTCTGGAAAATTCCAACTACATCTATTTTAAAAAATTAGGGAAGAGTATAATGAATCCCCATGTACTCACCCAGATTCAACAATTGCCAACTCTTGGCTAATGTTTCCCTTTTACCCTCATTTGCTTCCCACCCCCACAACCACCACACATACAAGGAATTCTTTTGAAGCTAACATGGAGATTTCTTGATGAAATACCTAGCCATTTTGGCTAGGTGAAGTCATAAAAAGTACATTGGATTTCTTATAGGAAAGCCTCATTAATATGGGCCTTACTGTTTTGGAGTTTTGGAAGTGTTGACCATTCAGTTACCTGTGGAAATGGGAGGTGTCTGGTAGTGATGTTGAGACTATTAGAGATACTGAGACATTAGAGATACAGAGACCATTAGAGATACTGAGGACAGCTTCTGTTTACTTACTTGCTCGAAGAAACTGTGCTCAGACACCTTGAAAAAGGAATCTACATATGGGCACATGAACTGTTTAAATTTATTGTTAAAAAGTGTGTGTATTCACTTCCCTAAATGTAGAACTATAATTTAATGCCCAGGTTAGCTTATTGTGCCATAAATCCCAGGTTGGTTCCAAATATCTGCATTATTAACATCTGTAGATAAAGATACCTGGTGACAAATCCATCATGAAAGGGCCAAGTGTGCCTGTACTCAAATGGTGGCAGTAAGCAAGCATGTCTGGGATTGCTAGGGATGTTTCTTTGCAGATATTTATTTACCTTGTCTGAAAAAGATGGAGTTTGTCCAAATTATTGGAAAAAATTCCAACATCTGCTGTCTTTCTGTGGAGCTGTATTATGTCTAGTTCTGAGCTAAGTGAGAGAAGCTATTGTCTTTGCTTATTTTATCACTGGCACATGGACTAGTCCTATTTGTCTCCTTCTAAATCCATTTCGTAGGCTATGATGGTCCTATTAGGGTTGCATAATCAACCACTCTTTAACACCCAGGTTGGGCTTTTTGAAGACTGAAGCTTTCACAACAGATTTAAACTCTGCATTGTTCTCATTATTTGATCATTGAACAGAACTTTCTTCCATAATTCTGGAGTCCCAAGGCAGTGGGAAGAGTGGATTAATAATTTGAGGGTTTGCATTGTCTCACAATTTTTTTTTACTAACTCCACATACAAAGTATTTTATCTCCTTGAGCTTCGGTGTTTCACTGCTGTCAAGCAGGAATAAAATTGCATGTCCTGTTTCCCTTTGAGTTACTGTACGGATCATAAGGAGGGTTTGCAAGGCTATGACCTCTGAGTCACTTTTCTGCACCCAAGGCAGATATCACTAATAGATTACTTTTCCTTCTTATTGAGCCTGGATGTAGCTTAATTAATTAGATAGTCATTATCCCATGCTGCTTCTAGCAGTCACCACCAATCAATTAGAAGTTTGTTATTCCTCCATGAACCAAATAATGTATAAATGAGAGCTTTCTATGAAAACATCTTAAAAGCACCACACCAGTCTAAGTCCTTCTCCTTTTCCTCATTATTATCATTATTTTTTATCATTTGGAGTTCACGCTACACAATTGCCAAGTTTGGGGACACACTTTAACCTGAGGGCTATCCAGTGACCTTTTCTCACCTAGCTTCTGCCCAGAGTTTACCTTCTTGGATCATTTTAGAGGACCTTGTCTTCTCCTGAGATGTGCCCCACGTTTGGCTCGCTCCCTAGTTTTTTAATTTGTGTACATATCCAGCACGAATCTGGGGAGAGAAAGGGCAATACACAAACTGTAGAAAGAAAGCATGGGGGGCGCCTGGGTGACTCAGTGGGTTAAGCTTCTGCCTTCGGCTCAGGTCATGATCTCAGGGTCCTGGGATCGAGTCCCACATTGGGCTCCCTGCTCGGTGGGGAGCCTGCTTCCCCCTCTCTCTCTGCCTGCCTCTCTGCCTACTTGTGATCTCTCTCTCTCTCTCTCTCTCTCTCTCTCTCTCTGTCAAATAAATACATAAGTCTTAAAAAAGCAAGCAAGCAAGCAAGCAAGCAAGCAAGTGTGGTTCTTTCCTTTTCTGCAGCAGCAAACACCTACATCAAAGCCACCACAGATTCCCAGGCACTTGCTTAATTGTTCTGTTCTTTGGTATCCTCATGAGTAAAATGGAAATGATCATTGACTCTCAATCATGGCATTGTCAAGAGGGTTAAGTGGACGAAGCTCTTAGAACATTGCTGTTACTGTTGTGGCTGTTGCCGTTCTTGCTGTCATCACTGTTGTTCCTGGCACCTACATTCTTTGAGCCTCACCTGCGATATGGAGTGTACTGTAAGGGGTAAGTGTGGTAAATGCCTAACATTCTAGAATTACCAGACACTCAGTGTTGCTCTGTTTCCTTTCTGGTTTCTCCTGGTTACATGTGGGTATTCAGCGGGGTTGTTTATGGTGGGGGGATATTCAGTTAGGTATTTTAGAGCTTCCTTCTGGGTTGAAAAACAAATAATGGGGAATGGAGAGGTAACTGGCTGGGTCAGTCAGGAGAGCATTTGACTCTTGATCTTGAGGTTGTCTAAGGTCAAGCCCCACATTGGGTATAGAGATTACTTAAATAAAGAAAAAATTAAAAAAAAAGAAATGGAGAATGGAGATTTTTGTCCTAGACTGTGCTATAATTACCCTCATTTTATTTTTTTTTTTAAGATTTTACTTATTTATTTGAGAGAGAGAGAGCCCTAGCAGGATAAAGGCAGAGGTAGAAGCAGACTCCCTGCTGGGTGGGGAGCCTGACACTGGGCTGGATCCCTGGACTCCAGGATCCTGACCTGAGCCCAAGGCAGACACTTAACTGACTGAGCCACCCAGCTGCCCCACCCCCCCACAGTGACTTTAATTGGCGATCTACCTTGACATGTGGCGAGCTCTGGAACACTAGTGTTGGAATGCATTTTGTCTTTTTCCTGCCGTTTTACATGCTGAAGAAACTGTGACCCAGAAAAACTTAGACACCTGCCAAGGTCACACCATTAGATAATGGGAGAGCTGAAACGAGACCGCAGGCTTCCTTACCACTGGTGTGTACTTTTCATGGGAGAGAAATATATTTTAACTGTTAAGTTTTGAAATTTGAAATATGAAAACCATAGCTTTTTTCTTCACTTGTCAAACAAATACCCCAGTCTTGAATGTAACATGAGTCATTATTTTGGGCCATTTTTGTTTGAAATGACAACCAAATAAATTACCTAGAGTCACAAATAATGTAGAACTTGGCCCAAAGTTTTACTTAGCTTCTTTTATACAGGTATAAAATAGATGTTTACTATATATGTCGTAAACATCTATCTTTATCTAGGTTAACGAATGTGCTCTGCTCTGCATGGAATTTTAACCAAGTTTCAGAGTTTTTCATTACGAGGATTTCATGTAGAGGGTGGAAGATAAACGTCAAGGCTCCTGGTAATTTACTGTCTATTACTGAATTCCACTCCATAAATATATTATTTAATCAAAACTCGTGTTCAAATGAGACAGTAAAAATGGCATGGGTAATATTTAAAGTTTGCATAATTTATACCATACGTAGCATTTTTCCAAAAGGTGGAGCAAAGAAAGGATCTTGAGCGTGGAGTCCCCCGTTGCCGCCCCTTTGGGAAGGGACCCCTGCAGTTGCTGTGACCAACCTGAAATTTGTGAGATCTTTCAAAGCAAAGGCTCAAACGCAATGCCCATTTCCCCTCAGATAATTCCCAGAACTTAACGATTCAGGACCAGCTAAAGCTTCTCTAATCTCCTCTCTGTCCACACAGCAAAAACTGATGAGCTAGTGATGATAATGATAATTCAGGTAAATATTGATGAGGGGAAGAATAATTCTTTGAACCTTTAATGAAATTCCTCTAAATCTAATCCATTCTCTTGGAGAGAACCAAAAAGAAAAAAGAAAAAAAAGATATTCAGGGGTGTGTGTGCGCGCGTGTGCGTGCACACGCGCTTATCAATAATCAAATCCTCTTTGAAATGTCATCTCATTATATGCATTTCTCCTATCCTTTCTTTTCTCCTCTGTCTTTCGAAGGGTGCCTGTGGCAGCTACCTGATCAGTGGGTCCACCATGACTTGAGGGAGCGTGGTATAATACAAAGCTCCCAGTTTATGGAGCCAGACAAATCTGGGTTCACATGGGCTTTCATTAATTCATTTTAATTTGTGTGGCTTTCAGTAAGAAGCTCAGCATGCGGAACCTCAGTTTTCTAGAAATTCTCTAACATATGGCAGAAGCATCGTCAACGTTAAGCCACTTCTCCCTTGCCAGTAGGGAAGGGAGAAATGCTGGTGAATTTCTCAAAGGTTCTTGCTCCTGTCCCCCTTCAGACTGGGAATTTCAGCAAGAACTTTCCTGCCTGCTCAATGACGCCAGCCCCCCCTTCCCTCCCTCAGGTGTTATAAGGATGAGTTTATCTATAAAGTGGATCTGTCATGGAGGTGTTGGTGATGAGGAAAGGATGGATGGATGTAGACAAATGTCTTTGCTCTGGTAGGTCTGAGAAAAGTGGCAACTGTACCCAGAGGGGAAAGACTGATGGACCCATGCTCACTGTTGTAGCAGGAGGGTCTGACAGGTCAGGGCGAGTTTTAATTGTGCTGACAGCATCCCCATCTCCTAGGAGATGAAGGCAAGAATACATGAAGGCACGCTATTTGGTGAAGAAGATATGGTGGACATTTGAGGGCAGGGGGAGGTGCTAGGGCAGAGCTGAAGGCTGAATGGGATGAAGAGAAGGATGGGATGTTGTCTGAATTTCATGCAGGCCTGAGACTGGGGAGTCTCCAATGACACACCAGTTAGGGACTCTCTTGGGAGACAAAGATTCTCTAGCAGGAAAACAATTTTAAACAGTCATTGCATATTGTCTCCAAGTCACTCTCAGAGAAGGTAGCTGAGTTTAATTGGTTTGAGGAGGGCAGTCTGTCTCGGTGGGCCTTGAATGGCTCTAACAGTCAGAAGCCTGCCAAAGCACAGCGCTCTGGATTTCTGTTGGGGTTCAAGATGGAAGCTTAAAATCACCATGCCCCTTTTCTGCCCCTTTCATAGCTGAACAGAGCAAATTGGACTCCCCACGGCTCTTCTTACCGAGGACCCAGCAGAGGGAGCTGGAAGTGAGATCTCTCATGCTAGATACTGTTGGTGCTCAGACCAGATCCTCTTTATGAACTCCTGTCCCACAGCCACGTGCTTGCTGCTTGCTCATGGTTTCCGACTGGCCCCTCTTCTCAGACCTGCCCTTGGTCCAATGGTTTTGACCTGCCTTGCCTGAGAGATTATATAGTTTTCACAGGGGGGCCATCCATAGTCAGTGACTGATCCAGGTGCAAAATGGCTGGCCCTTCCTTTTACCTTAACGTGAGACAACCCTACCTAGCATTTTATTCTGCACAGCCCCAGACCTATAGATCAGGTCAAAGCTGTTCTAAGCTCTATTTAAGGCCACACCTTGCGTGGAATCTTTCCTTCCCTACCCTGCTTCTCTCACCTCTTTATAGGTAATGAAGGCTTGGATTACATGGCGGTAGTGGAAGCAATAGTAAGTAGAGGGGCCACTTTTAGATGACAGGCTAGAGCGATGGAATCCAGAAGGGCCCACAGCAACCACCTGGCTGAAGACAGGCCCATCAGGTGACCCACCCGAAAACAGCCACAGGCCCAACTAGCCAGTGGGCTACTTACAACTAGGCGCAGTGACCAAAAAAGGGAGAATTCCATATGTCACCATACCTCCTCATCTCCCCCCTTTAAAAACAGCCCCCACCCACAGCCTCCTCGGAGAGAGCTGCTGTCTCCCGCCCGCCCCTCCCCTGCAGTGTACTCTTACTGAGCTTCTGTCTCCTTTGTTCTGCCTCCCGTGAATCCTTTCACCTCCAACACCACCAGCTTCCACCCAACCAGTTGCTCCTCATTTGGGGGCCCTCCTCTTATTAGGAGAGACACCCCATTTAGACATACAGTAAATGTTCCGATCCTGGTATATTCTGAAGATCTTCTCGTAGGAAACGTGTGCATTAAGAGACTGGGTTTCCTAGATCTCAGATTGAAACTTAAGCCACTCTCTGGTTTTTCTAGGAGTTATAGCTATACATTCCAGTCTCAAGAGTGCAAGAGCCCAGACCGTTTCCGTGGCTTAGTCGATTCACGGTTTCCTGCGCAACCTCTCTGCCCTTTCATATACTTGGATGAACTGCTATCACCATGGCTCCCTTGCATGGGAATATCTCATCCATGCAAACTGGAGAAAAGCCCTGAGAAATAGAGGGCTTTGAATATGATTTGTCAGAATCCAATTAGCAACTCCAATTGATTGGTGGTGGCTGATTCCTGGGGAGGGAGGGAGGGAGGGAGGGGGATTTGCAGCTCTCAGCTCTCCTGTCCATAAGAATGAAGGCTGACTGCTATATTGAGTACTCTTTGCTCCTCTTGGGTGAAAAGGGTCATGACTTTTAGCAGCATTTATTCTTACCTTAACATTCTGCATCCCGTGTTCTCTAATGCATTATTCAGGCTTTGTGAGGACAGAGCAGAGGCCAGCTCTGCACCCAGAGATCTTTTACTGGGGTCACGCAGAGGTGGGGGTGTAGTACATAGGGATGAGAGTCTGGACAAAAGGGAGCTGTGACCTCAGACTGCTTAGGAAAGCAAATTGGCAGCAAAGTTCCAGCTCAGCCACTGGTCACATGTCCTTGGGCAAGTCATGTAACCTCTCTTAGCCTATTAGGATGGTGATAATGTGTCCACCAGGGGTCTCAAACTCAGATGCTTACCTAGGGGCATGCAGTTCACATAATCTGCCAAAGCCAACGACGTATTAATGACTGGGCAATGTATTCCATTTCTAAATGGCCATAGAGAAATATAGGCTCAGTGGGGCCACATTTTCTGATTTTTGAGGAAAAGCTGAATATTTGGATTTTTAAAATGGGAGATTGAGTAATTCACAGTTTTGGAAAACTGTGTGGTCAAGCAGATGAAATCTGTGGCTGATAGGCTACCAGTTTGCAACTTTCAAGTTTGCTTTTGGAACAAAGGCTGTTAGTGGCTACCCTACCCCAGTCCCAATGGGGGGCATTTGCCATTTCAAGACAATGGGTCTTGACTTCTGCATGTGTCTTTCAGTTTGAGGTTTGGGTTTTTGTTGTTGTTGTTTTGTTTTTTTTTGTTTGTTTGTTTTAGGTTTCTCTGGAGCCAGCTCTGCCCACGCAAATGTCAGGTTGGAAGAAATTAAAGTACCCTTCCCCAGTAATCTTTAACACGTGACTCAGGATTTGGTATATAAATATCCCAGCTTCTTTGCATCTCAGGTGGGATAACTTGAAGTGGGGTGGCAAGTATTTTACAGTAAAGGACAAAATACAGTCAATATTTTAGGTTCTGGGGGCTATAGGATCTCTGTTAGAACCGCTGAACTCTGCCATTGTAACAGGAAAGCAGCCAGGGACAGTAACAAAGGCATGGCTGTGTGCCAATAAATCTTTATTTATAAACCCAAGCAGTGGGCTGGATTTGGCTGGCTGGCCTTATGCTAGCCCTGTATGGTTTACTCACGCTGTGAAGCCTGCGTTCTAGGCTTACTCCCAGGGTTTTGTGATGGAGGTAAGCTCCACCCCCAGTGTCAGCTGGCTTCCTAATGGACTTTGTACAGCCTCATTTCCCTCCTTGTTTTAATTTCCCCACCCCACTGGGGCTACCTGAAAACATTCCTCCCTCTAAGCTCCTTGCATTTCAAACTTAGTCTTCAGAAACCTTAAAAGTGATCATTTGATTTTGGGTTTTGGAGCCCCTTGAGTTGTATTTGGATTCCAGTCCTGCCACTTCCTAGTTGGCTTGAACAAGTGATTTAACCCTTGAGTGTGTGTGTGTGTGTGTGTGTGTGTGTGTGTGTGTGTGTGTGTGTGTGTGTATGTGTGTGCGCGCGCCTTAGGCTCCTCATTCAAGGCAATAATGTCAGTGCCCATGTAGAGATTAATCCAGGGGTTTAACAGAGATCATGTCTGCTAAACTCTTAGCACATTTCCTGGCACATGGTAATTTCAGTAAATGCCAGCTATGACTGCCATTCCTCATGCCGAGGACAGAGTTTAAGACTCTGCACCCGCTCTCTGGCTGTCTTTTAGGAATCTGCCAAAATATGGAGTTGAAGGCTCTCTTTTTCTGTTTATTATTTTTCTACTATTCGTTTTTATTTTGGACTAAGGTCACCCTTCCCACTGGTGGGGTGAGATGTAACTGTCTTTAAAAGCTAAGATTACAGAGACACCTGGGTGTGAGTTTGCAGCCTGAGACTTTAAATCTTAATCACTCTCCCTGGTTCCCTAAGAGAAGGGACAGATGGGGGAACAGAGCTTCTGTCTTCCACTGGCCTTATTTCAACCGGCTGGGAACATATGTTCTAGGAAGGAGGAAGGGACACATTTAAAGGAAGCCTAAGGAGATGGGAGAATACATGAATGGCCCTGGATCCTCATTGTCTTTCCTCCTGGCTAGCTGCTGCTTGCCTTTGGGGGAATGAAAACCCTTCTTCCAACCAGGCAGAGCTGGATTTGAATTTTGCTCCATCATTGTCCCCCCTGCTCCCCAGGCAAGCTAATATTACTCTCCTAAGCCTCAATTTCCTGGGGGTTTGAGAGGGAGTGGATCATGAACCAATAAAAAATACAAACATAGTTTCTCACTGTGAAGCCAGGTGTTGGAAATAAACTCTAACCAAAGCCACCCACTTACTTTGGAGAGAGTTGACTATCGGCAAGCGGGTTCAGGAAACCAGCTTGGAAAGATACAAAGATGCAGGCATGGCCGAAGGGTTTCTTCTGGAGGGCCAAATTCGACTGATGGGGAGTGGCTACCTTAAGTACTCTGTTAAGAAGAAGGATGGGGAGGCTTAGTGGGAAATTGTGCTGGGATTGATTAGCAATGCCTGACATGGGTTCGGTAATGCGGGAGGAAGGAAGGGGGACCATTTATGTTGAAACCTATCACAGGGAGTAAAGCTGCTGAGAGACAGAGAAATCTGGGCAGTAATTGCTATAATCCTTAGACTGACTAGCATTAACAAGCAGTAAACACAAATATCGACACAGATATATGAAAGCACATGTATGTATTTATGGGCAGATGATGTTACTGTGTTATCAGGAACCTCCTTCTCTATCATACGACTCTACTTTCTCTACAGAGCAGAAAATGACCTTACAATCCAGAAGAGAAAATAACTTTTCTGATAACTGTGACACAGGTTCCAGGGAAGTATTTGATTGGCTGCTAAAGCCATCCCTCCATCCGTGAGCCAGCCACAGCGACCAGGGAGAAAACATGAGGGAGGGAAGGGGAAAGTGATGCCATCCTTAAGTTATGTAGACGAAGCAGGGTTGCCGTGGAATGGGATAGTTTGGTATAATTTCCAAAAGGCAGGGATTCTGGACAGAAAAGAGACCCCATTCTGTGGAATGTGATTTGTTAATTAGAGGGTAAGGACTCAGATAAATTCAAGGTTACTTTCTCCTCTGAAATTTCATTACGAATTTTTTTTTTTTGGTTTGTATAGTGATATGTAACTGATACCTTTTACCCCTTAGAATCTACCGTATTAGCAATCACACAATGAGGACACAGAAACAAAGACTCTAAGACCTTCATGAAGAGACATGCTCAGTTTCCCAACACAAACCCTTAAGAAACAGAAGAAAAATAATATTTCCAGTTGTCTTTCAGTCTTTGCTCAGCTTTTGTTCCTTCCCCTTATTTCAGCATATATTAGTCTGCTAGAGCTTCCATAACAAGGCTTCTGTAACAAGACTGGACGGCTGAAATATCAGGAATTCATTTTCTTAGAGTTCTGGAGCTTGAACGGCCAAGTTCAAGGTGTGAACAGGTGTGGTTTCTCCTGAGGCCTCTGGGCTTGTGGACATCTTCCTTCTCATGGTGTCCCCACATGGCCTTTTCTCTTTACACACACACATCCCTGGTGTCTCTTCCCCTTCTTATAAGGACATGGGTCCTATTACCTCTTTAGATATTTTATCACCAAATATAGTCAGCTTGGGGGTTAGGACTTCAACATGAATTTTCGGGAGACACAGCTGAGTCCCTAACACTGAGATTTTCTAATTCTTTCTGCATTCTTCTGCTGTGTTCAGGCCACACCTGGAGGGAATGCCATTCTCACCCCCTCTGCCTGCTGAACTAGACTTTCTTTAAAGCTGGCTCCATTTTCTGTTTCATTAGGTTTTCCCTGAACACCCACCTTCCTCTGAACAGAACCTCAGGCTCCTCTGCATCTCACAGCTTCATCGACGCTACCTTGTGTTACCCCACTGAACCACACTTGTTTGTCAGAGGCCTGTCTCCCAACCCACCACTTACCACCCACTACTCACTAACGGTATGCGTACTGAGCACAAGGGTAAGGACTCAGGAGTTCGGTATCCCCAGTGCCTGGTACAGAGTAGATGTTCCATAAATGTTTGACGACTTGAATTGGATTGAAGGTATTTGGCAGTTTTTCTTCTGACTTAGAAATTGTATGTGAGTGGGAGGACTTATTTCTGTAACATTAAGATAATACAATATAATTGACCCTTGAACAACATGGGGATTAGGGACACTGACTTCCTGCACAGTCAAATGTCCAAGTGTAACCTCCGACTCCCCCAAATCTTAACTACAAGGAGCCTGTTGTGGACCACAAGCCTTACCAATAACATAAACCATTGATTAATACGTATCTCGTATGTTGTATGTATTATATACTGTATTCTTACAATAAAGTCAGCTAGAGAAAAGAAAACGCTAAGAAAACCAAAAGGAAGAGAAAATGCACTTATGGTATTTTACTGAATTGATTAAAAAAATAATCCGTGTATAAGTGGACCCACGCAGTCCAGCCCTACATTGTTCAAGGGCCAGAGGGTCACACCCAGGCGCTGGGTGCCTTGTGTCAAGGTCTGAGTCTCTCGTGATGAAGACAGAGGCAAGGCACAGGTTAAGCTGAGGAATGAGACGAGATGACCTGGGGGAGCAACCCTGGACAAGTGCTGTTGTTCAGGAAAGGTAAGCTAGGAGGAGCCTCGAAACGTGGGTAGATGACTTTCATCAATCGCAGGACAGAAGGTCTCTGTTGTATCAGCTCTTAGTGGGTCTATGACCGATTTCCACTTTTTGTTAGCAGAGTGAAGTCACTCACTTTCTGAGGGGTTCCGCTCAGCTGCCTGTGGCCTGGAAACTGGAGCACTCTTCGGTTGTTCTTCTGGGATGTTCCAGCTAATTCCAGCTGCCTAAAAAGCTGTCATAATGCAGTGGCTTAAAATAATAGTATTCACTTAGTTTGCTCAAGAACCTGGCCACTGAGCACAGGCAGACTTGTCTTAGGACTTTTCCTGCGGTTCCAGAGAGTTGGATCTTAGGTGGTTTTGATGACTTCCTCACTCACATCTGGAAGACTCAAAGAGTAGGGGCTCATCTCAGTCTGTTGAGGCTGCTAACAAAAATACCATAGAGTGGGTAGCTTATAAACAACAGAAACATATTTATTACATTTCTAAGGTCTGGGAAGTCCAAGCTCTAGGTTCCAGTAAATGCTGTTCCTGGTTAGACCCTACTTTCTGGTTCATAGATGTCTTCTCACCCTGCCCTTGCAAGGGGGAGGGGGGGAGGGAGCCTTCTGGGGCCTCTTGTAGTAAGAGCTTTAATCCCCTTCACTGGGGCTCCGTCGTCATGATGGAATCACCTCCCGAAGGCTCCATCTCCAAACACCAGCGCGCTGGAAGTGATGGTTCAATATGTGAATTTGGGGGGCCTCCAACCTTCAGTCTGTAGCAGAGCTGGTAAATTTCGGCACTGCTCAGATCCCTCTCTGTCCCTCTCTGTCATCTCTCTACGTGCTCTCTGTCACGGTGAGAGAGGAAAGAGAGAGAGGGTAGGCAGATGTCTTACCTACAGCTTCACTCCCACCACGTGGATTCAGCGAGGCAGACATTTCTCCAGAAGTGCTATGCAGAGCACAGAGCCGTTGTCGGGGTCAGCGTGGCACCTCTGATGGAGACATCCTTCCCTGCTGTCTGTAGAGGAAAGAACAGAGCCTCTGTTTTCACTTCTGTGGATTTCTGATGCTAAAAGAGCAACCTAAAGGTAAAGTTCTCCTGATCCCTGCAGGCGTCTGGGAGGAAAAAAAAAACCCCAAAACAACTCTTAATTTACATGTGCAGAAAGGTAGAGTCCCACTTTTGTCAAAATAGTGAAGTTAGACCGTTTGAAAATTAAACTCAGAAAGAGTAGCATTGGTAGAACCACACATCCTCCCCTGGCCTGGCCATGTCAATCAGGCATTATTATTTCCATTTTGTAGGTGGAGAAACCAAGCCATAAATCCTTTAAAACATTTGTTTTAAATGTTATAAAAATTGAAGGCCTTCCAGTGGTAAAAGCTAAGGTACATGCTTCTTTTAATTGGAAAGAAAAAATAACTGATGATTCCTTTTTACGTTGCTAAGCTGGGAATGGATTCCAGGGCTTTCAGATTTTTGTGAGCCACGGGGCTCTTTCTTCAGATGAAAAGTTACTTAAGTTTCAACAAGTAGAACATAAATAACTCAGAGTTACTCTGAGTCAGGTGATGGGAGGTAGCTTAACTGAACAAACTTTAATAACTTTTAATATAGAGACCGCTGTCTCCTACCTGGGTATGCTGTTCACAAACAGGCACACACACGTTTACATATACGTACAGGATAGCGATTTTAGATGTTTGGCTTTGAACATCAAGATTTCAGACCAGTTTGCAGCTGATCCTAACAACAGAGAAGCACAGTGGCTGGCTGGATTAACTCAATCTGTCTTTGCACATTGGTGGCCCAAGACTATTTATGTAAAGGTTTTCTTTTCTCGTAATTGTATCCCTCTTACCGTGGAAGAGTAACCTGTAATTTATGAAAGTGTTTACGTTGTTACAAATCTGATAGGTCGTACTCAAAGTCGAGACAAGATATTGAGCCAAGTCCACATATCACTCCAACGACGACAAGGGAGAAATAAAACTTCCCTGTCGACAAAGCTCTAACACAAAATAACAGACGACACCTAAAGTGTCTGTCACCTTTGCAGGCATTTTTGAAGTTAGATTTTAGATCGAGTAGCTGTGATTTATTTGGTTGTCAAAAAGTTATTCACATATTTATGTAAAAAGAAAGTGGCAGATCAACAGGGTGTTGATCATGAAGGTGGTATGTAATAAATCAGCGAAGTGATTCTGGTCATCTCACGGATTTTGACATGGAGACTTGCTTATTTATGGCGTTTTAAGATCTGAGGAGTCGATTTATATCTGCAATAACAGGTCCCCGTCCATTAATAGTTCCGGCATGCGTAGATGAGTCGCTCTTTTGTAGTTAATGATTGACATTTTTAAAATTACATGACCATGAATTGTCAGGCAGGGACAAACCTCTATTTGAAACATAATTTTGTGGAAACATTTATTTGTTTTAATAAAGCTATGATAGTTAGGAGATAATACATTGTTAGTATCTTCATTCTCTGGACTCCCCCACCCCCATGCAATGTTAATTATAACCTAGATGGTTGAAACTGCCAAGATCCTTAGGAATAGCTTCCCACAACCACGTCATTTTGCAGATGGGGAAACTGAGGCCCAAAGATGAATGACTTTGAGGGTAGTTCTCCCCTAGCTCTCTGGTACATCTGGGGGGTGTGCTACAAGTACAGCTTCCCAGGCTTACTTTGAGGTGTGGGGCTTAGCTCCCAAGAACAGCTTCTCCAAAGGACCTCGAAGCACGGCCTGATTGAGGAACCAAATTTGGAGGCAGATGGAGGGGTTCAAACCTCTTTTCTATTGTTTATCAGCTTTATAACCTTGGGTTAAGTCACCTCTTCTCTCTGAATCCTGTCCTCATCTCTGAAGTTGGGAAGGCTAATTATTCCAACCTTATAAGGCTATTGTGAGGATAACACTGAATATGAGGACAGTCCCAAGTATGCCCTAGTAAGCCACTGATAAATTTTTCTTTCCCTCCTTCACCTTTAAACCTGGTGCACACACACACACACACACGCACACACATGCACACAGACATTCCTCTATGTTCTGGAGTAATTGAGTATGAGATTTCTGTTCTACATCCCACTGGTTAGAGGTCTTGAAAATTATCACACTTGAAGCAAAATGTGCATCTTGTGGCATTAACGCCGTTCATTGCACGCTTTTTTGAAGGGCAGTTTTTGCTCCTTTGTGTGTGTCTTGGCATGGTTTTGGTGCTATAGGCCGGTGCCTTCTGTTCCTCATGTGACAGCAATAAGAGAGAATATTTATGCCTTCTTTCCCTACCCCAAGCTCCTTTTTAATGAGGACAAGGACACTTTTAAGATCAAGCGAGTTACCTTCGGTTTGTTTTGCAAAACTGAGTAAGAGCAACAGAGGCCAGGGTTGTTGGGCCAAATTGCCAAATCAGGGGACAGATGGAGAAAGTGAGGCCAGGGGTGGGAGGGTACACCGGGGGACCTGCGAGAGACAGGACCTGTGGAGTTCAGGGCACAGTCAGAGTGGAGGGCCTTTGCTATGAGCAGTGTGACGTCAAGGGGTTAGGTGATGAGTTTTTAGAAGGTCTTGCTGTGGGTGCCCCATTTGTCATTTTCTACATTAATTATCCACCACCCCTGAATCTTTGGCATTGATTTATTTTTTCAGTGTCAAGCCTGGTCTCAAAGGAAAAATGAGTAGGCTTGATTTTCTTCTAGTTTCGCCTGCATTTGTCAAGAGACCACATGCTGGACCTTCCCCTGTACCTCTCAAAGAGATGGAACTGCAGGTGCTCGTTGAGGAGTAAACGTGGCATGAGGAAGAACAAGTTAAGACCCAGGACTAGTAGGGGCAGTTTGGCACTTGTCTCTACTCGTGTGTGGGAGTCAGAGAAATGGGGAGTTTAAATCCTTGCCTCCCTTCCCTGCCTGCTATTTATGGAATGATGCTGTTCTAGGTATCTCTTGTATCATATCAAAATATTGCTAAGCTTCCAGCTTGGAAAACTAATTCCACCATCTGTCCTAGTCCAGTGGGTTGACTGGGTTCAGCTGGGCAGTTCTTGGTGGGGGTCTCTCATGCGGTTGCACTGGAGCTGGAGTCATCAGAGGGTCGGAATGGGCTGGATGTCCAAGGTGACTTCTTGTCTCACTCGTCTGACGTCTGGGCTGGGGCAGCTGGAACAACTGCCAGATGGCCAGGCATCTCTTGCCATGTAGATAGCTTAGGCTTCCTGATAGCATGGCGGTCTCACTTTGGTCCAATCCCGTAAATGGCCCCTGGCTTTCTCCAGAGTGCATGTTCAAGGGACTCAAGTAGAAGCTGCAAGACTTGTTATTACCTAGCCTCAGAAGTCACATGGCATCACTTCCAGCACAGGCTGCTGGTCATACAGGAACAGCCCAAGCCCAGTATGGGAAGACGCAAAGTGGGGGTGAAGACAGAGGGGCGTGTGGCTCGTCAGGGGGCCATCTTTGCAGACTAGCTCTCAGCAGTGTTAAAGGCAGCAGCTCGTCTATGCTGCAAAGACAGGTGATGGGATTTTATACCTTTTTTGAAAAGCAAGGGGAGGGGAAAGTTAACTTAATATGGGAGGGCTACAAAAGTTGAGGCACAGCATTTTTTCCAGTAAGCTTGCCCGTCTTTGCTGAGCCCTGCACTATGCAGCCATTAGCAGGCGGGCAATGCTTTGCTTTATGAGGCAATTATTCCAACACACTCTATTCAAAATACACATTAGGACTTAACCTTCTGAATCCTGAAGTAGCATTTTTATCACCCAACATTAGAAAAGAGACAGAGTCAGCATATTTCCCCCCCTTTTATGATCGGGTATCATTAATAAAGCATTGGGCAAGGACCTTCTCACAATTCTTCCGGATAATTTGTGACACAAAAGGCGTCCTGTGATACAATTGTCTGTTGACTTATTCAATAACAGAGGAAACACATGGATCGTTTAAAAAATAAAGCCGAAGAATTAAACAACCAAAAGGAGCATTTCCTCCCCACGATGTGAAAGCACGTCGAGAATAAGATGTGATGACACTGGATGTGCACAAGTAGCAATGGGAAGTTAATATGGAATTTCTAATTAGGGTCACATGCTAATGAACTCTCTCTTCATGTTAGTTTTATGCCGCTTCAGAAATTTTTTATCATATGCTTAAAAATTTATGGCCAGAAACATTAATGAAAATGAGGCGTGAATTGGAAATTGTGTCATTATGGAGATGAGGGTGGCCCGGCGTTGCTGATTTTCAAGGAGGTATCTTTTATTGCCTTTTTTGAGAACTGAGAAATGATACAGGTAAAATTAATGGCAAGGCATAGTCTCCATCCTGACAGAGGCAGCACGCTGGTACGTAAAGTTATAAAAGTTTGATTTTAATAAGATTTTGAATTAATTATAAGGAGAATATTAATCATAATTGACAGTCATTTTTCAGAATAAAACTTCACCGTCTAAGTAATATCACAGTTCTTAAGTGCACGGAGATAGGCGTTTTCTTTCTCTCTTGGCTTTGTCTTTTCGGAAATTAAAATCTACCTTTTCAGAATACCACGGACTGGGGGAAGCACACGCCTTTTCATCTGTGAAATACTCACTCGGTTGCAGATCGTATTTTAAAAGTGCCTCCGCCCGCTAAGCTCGGGGGACGCGCGGGTTCTGTGCAGCCGTGTTTATGAGGAGGGGAAGGAGCGCGGGCATATTCAACTCTCTGTTTTTAATCTCTCAAAAACTATTGTTTTCAATACATCTGATAACTGTCAAATTTGAATGGATTTTCCGAAAGGCACATTTCAAGTTTCTAAGAATCGTATCTTAAACTTAATCACAGCAGGGACGATGGCAGAAGTTGGAGTGAAATCCCATTTCTAGGCCTGATCTCCGGGGAATGTCTTCTTTCTCTCTCGCTCATTCTGTGCGCCTTTGGACCCAGGGCTTCGGAGACTCTTCGGAGACCTCCTTCCTCCATCCCTTCCTCCCGGCCTTCCTCAGCCGCACCCAGATACCACTCTTGTCTGCGGGAGAGAGCCCCTTCTGCCTCCCTTCCTGCCTCCCGTTCTGTCTGCCCCCTGAAATGGTCCCGGGAAACTCCAAGAGATGGGTTTTTTCTTTACACCCAGCAGCTCTCCGGCACCTGCTGGGTCTCCTGTGATTCGGCTCAAGTCTGACACTGTCTCCCCAGATGCAGCCTCAGATGGCGGAGGGCTCATTCCCACACCACCGCCCTCTCCCAGCTTCACTGGCCGACTGCCAGTCCGGGTTGACTGCCTTCTGACTGACCAGTTATAGATGGGAGGTGCCCACAGACCCCTTCTTGGGTTCCATTAATCTGCTAGAGCATCTCACAGAACTACGAGAAATATTTCACTTGCTAGATCACAGGTTTATTATAAAAGGACGTAACTTGGGAACAGCCAGTTGGAAAAGTGTCGGGTAAGGTGCGAGGGGAGGGCACAGAGCTCCCATGGCCTTCCAGCCTCTCCACGTGTTCACCAAGCTAGAAGCTCTCTAAACCCCACCTCTGGGGGCTTTTATGGAGGCTTCATTAGACCGGCATGGTTGCTTAAATCATTGGCCATTCGTGACTGAACTCAACCACCAACCTCTTTCCCTTCCCGGAGGTCAGGTGGATGGGACTTAGAAGTTCAACCTCCTAATAAACACATGGTTGGTTTTCCTGACAACCAGCCCCCATCCTCAGGGGCAGTCCCAAAGTCACCTCGTAATATAACAAGAGGCACCTTTATCTCCCCCATCACTCAGGAAATTCCAAGGGCTTTAGGAGCTCTATGTGTCAGGAGGGACAACGACCAAATATCTCTTTCTTGTTATAAAGCACATATCACACTGCTTTTGCCCCGGAGAGAAGACCAGCACCTTGTCCCCCTGATTTCCCCGCTTTACCGCTTAGTACCAGGGGAGGATGTGGAAGCCAGACTCCACCTGCTCAGTCAGCACACCCCTCTTCCGGATGCAGACGTTGGTTCAGACACGGGCACGGGACCCAAGCCAGGCCGAAAAGACAAGATGCCTGGGCTGTGAAGCTGGTGGGATGTGGGGCCTGAGCTGCTGCTGGCGGCCGTTTTGTTACCTGCTGGGGAGAACCTGCCAGAGACCGAGGCAGAGGGAGGAGAGCAGAGCTGAGCAGTGCAGACAGCGCGGGGCACCCCTCCCCCGGCCCCCGCACCATGTTCACGCTCTCCCGCCACATCCGCTCCCAAGGGCTGCTCTAACAAACTGCCTCAAACCTGGTGACCGAAAACCCCACAAACTCATTATTTCGTGATTCTGAAGGTCAGAATTCTGAAATCAAGGTGTCTGCCGGGCGATTCTCCTTTGCAGGTTCTAGAGGAGGATGCTTCCTAGTCTCTGCCAGCTTCTAGTGGCTCCAGACGTCCCTTGGCTTGTGACAGGGTAACCCCAGTCTCTGCTTCTGTTTCTGCAAGGCCTCCTTTCCCGTGTGTGTCAGATCCACTTTCTCTTGTAAGGACACCTTCACTCTATGTAGGGCCCCTCCTAAATACCGGACGATCTTACCTAGAGACCCTCGGCTTAATTATACCTGCAAACTCTACCTCTAAAAAGAAAGCCGCACCCACCTTCACAACACCAGGAGGTAGGATTTGGACATACCTTTTATTTTGAGGGGGTTGGGAGGGGACACAATTCAACTCTCTACAACTTGGGTTACTCCTTCTTCTAGGCCATCTATTAACTCATTCCCCACCTCCTCACCCCTTCAAAGAGCCCTGGTTAATAGATTCTCTGTCTGCAGTCTCCACTCTCGATTTCAGACTTTCAGAATTCAAAAGTACTATAAAGATAATTCTGGTCCACCCCCGAAGATAAGGCGTGGGGCTAGGGGAAATTTTGTCCACACTCCCCTGCAGCATCTCCCCATGACTAGGGAAGACAAGAATACTGACTCCCGGCCTGGACTTGAGCTCTGTACAACCTGGATTGGAAACGCAGTCACTATGTGAGATGTCCGGAGCAACCGAGAGAGACAGAGTTCTCTCTCCTTCTTCGCTGAGCAAGCCGAGACCCAGCCTTGGCCGCAGCAGCTTGCATCCTGGCCTGGGAACGGTCTCCAGTGTGATGCACCCCGCCTGCATTTTTTTAAGAGTCATTTGCTGGACGATTTCGTGTCACAAGGTAGCATCGAATGCAGCGATTACGTTGCCATCGAGCTGGCGTGTCTCAGGGTCACCGCACAGTGGCTTTCCTCCCCGCCCCCCCCCACCCCTACCTGTGGTTCTCAAGTTTATGATAGTGGGAGGGACATCCCACACCCATTTTCAGAATCTTCAAAACCTCGTGAGAAATGACAGTGCTTTGCTTTCGGCTGGACTTCTGGCAAGCCGGTGGTGGTGACACAAGTTACCTGCACCACTGGTCCATACTTGGGTATGTCTTAGATGATTCCCTTGCAGAGGAGCAAACGAGTCAATGGAAAACGAAGCTTAAGATTTTGGTTGAAAGCATTCCTGTTGAGAAGCATTTAAGAACTTCTCAGCAGGGCTGTTTGGAAAGCTTAAAGTTAAGAGGGTCTTTGCCTGAAAGAGCCTGGTTGAAATCGCTGCTCCCCAGCCTGTCGCTGTGGGATCACGGCTAACTCCTTGCTAGTAACCTCTCTAAGCTGGGTTCCTCCTCTGTGAAGGTGAGCCAGGCTCACCTGCCTCTCAGGATTCCCGGAGATAGCAAATGCAAAGCACTTAACTCGGTGTGTGCCATATATTAGGTGCTTAATAAATGACAGTTGAAATGATCACAAGTCACTTTATCATCTCTAAACTCTCCTCCTTCCCTGGAGTGTGGGAGTGTAAGTATTCTAAGGCTCCTCCCTGGGCATGAAGTGGGTTTATCCAGGCTCTGCCTCCGTGGTTCTTGACCGAGGGCAGTTGTATTAGAGAGTTGCCCCTGTGGGGCCTTTCGAGGAGGGTAAATTGTTAATTAAAAGGAAATCGTGGGGCACCTGGGTGGCTCAGCCGGTTAATCATCCAACTCTTGATTTCGGCTCAGGTCATGATCTCAGAGTTTCGAACTCGAGCCCTGTGTCGGGCTCTGCACTGGGCTTGGAGTCTGCTTAAGATTCTCTCTCTCTCTCCCTCTGCCCTGTACTTGCTTTCTCTCTCTTTCTTTAAGGAAGGAAGGTAGGAAGGAAGGAAGGAAGGAAGGAAGGAAGGAAGGAAGGAAGAAACGAAGGAAGAAACGAAGGAAGGAAGAAAGAAGGAAGGAATTGCAGCTTTTCACTTAATGAGGTATAAAAAACAGGGAATTTGGGACTAGAATGACCAATTATAGATTAATCTAATTTTCATTGTGATTTTTGGAAATAATGAGTAGAGTGACAGTAACATGTAACCAAATGAGGTCTCTAGTGGTTCTTCAGCGTAATAAGCTTTCTTTTGTGTCGGGTGTTTATTAGCCACTCATACAGTCTGCACTGAGCTGCTGCTGACCCCACTGCCCAGATGAGGAAGTGGGGAGATTAGGGTGTTTGCACACGGACATGAAGAGAGACAGAAGCAGAACCGAGATCAGCCCCAAACAGCGGGGCTCCATGGCCAAGTTCTTACTCCGTACACACGGGGCCTCTGCATGGGGAACATACGCTCAAAATAGGGGATATCATAGGAAGTCTGAGATAGCTGTTTCCTCTAGGGATAAGGACATGGGCTTGCTGAGGAGTGATTTTTACTCTATCGTGAGGTTCTCAGCAGCTGCCTGGAGGTTCATGCCAGGCAGGAATGGCTCTGTGACAGGCACACTATGCAGAGGATGTGTGACCCGTCTGTGAGCCGTCCACCTTCTCTTCTCTGTCCCCAGCCCCTTGCACGGTGTCAGGCCCAGGGCCGGCATGTGTTTAGGGAACATCCCAAGTTACCAGGTGCTGCTCAAGGCCCTGAGACTACAAGGCTGGGTGGCATGAGAACCACTTTGGCTCTCAGAGATGGCATCATCTTGTCTGAAAGACAAACACAAGACAAACGGTTGCAGCAGTGCTGGGAGGGAAGGTGCGTGGCCGTGTGAGCAGTGATTCACCATCGTCCCTGACAGAGGTGAAGGGGAAAGGGTATCCCTTGCCACTGAAGGGGCTGGGAGTCCAAGGAGCTCTTTAGGCTGGTGAGAGGGGTGGGGAGGGGGGATTCAGAAGCAGGGGTCACCTTGGCAGTTGGCTTTGCATCAGGAAGACTGAACGGTGAATTAGTGAAAGGTAAGGCCATTGGACTGGGACCCTTGGCCCAGAGCAGGAGGTGAGGTGGAGATGCTGCTGCTGGCAGGGACCAGATCGAGCAGGACGGGTCGAAGAAAAGCATGGCCATCTGACTCCTAAGCACAGGGAGAGGCCTCTACAAGTCATTCAGTCAGTCTGCCTGTTGATCTGTATGTCCATCCACGAAATCCACCATGTATCTGTATGTCCGCTTATCATCTGTTCATCCATCCATCGGATCTGTTATGTATCTGTTGATCTTTCCATCCATCCGTCCATCCGTCCATCTGTCCATCCATCCGTCCATCCATCCATCCATCTGTTCATCCGATTTATTATGCAGGTCGATATGCTTGTATGTATATGGGGAGGTATGTATGTTTCTGTACCTTCACCCATCATCTGTCTATCTGTCCATCATATCTGTCCTTTATCTATCTATACACTCACTCATCATCTCTCCATCCATCAAATTCATCACCTGTCTACCTGGAGACATCCACCCATCATCTACCTATCCATCCATCCGTCAGATCCACCATCTGTTATCTATCTCTGCATCCTCTCATCATCTGTCCATCTGCCTATCTAGCTACCTTACTACCTGCCTTCCTATGATCTATCAGCAATAGGATCGATATTACCATCTTCCATGGACAGGAAACAGGTAAGGGGGAGGGAAGAGTCCATGGGAAGGCCAGGTAGGGGTTCCAACAAGAAGCAGTGAAGTCCGAGCTCGCATGGTGACAGGAGATGGATTTGAGAGTAGTAGAAGGCAAAGAGAAATCCTGTGCAGTCGAGTGACCTGACCTACGTATATGTTCCTCCGCACGGCTTTCCATTCCCTCTGCTTCCCTGTGTTTCTTGCCTCTCCGTGCCAAGAGCACACTGCTGATGAACAGGGAAATATTTGTTCAAGAATTCCGTCGCTCTTCTCGAGTGCCAGGTCCAAGACGTCCGACACAGTAGCTCCTGGCCCAGAGAGGCCTCCTTAGATGGTCCGAGCTCAGCTGCCTGTGGATCTGTGGCTCCCCGGGAATGTGTGCGTGGCGGCAGGTGACCAAACTGTGAAATAAGAATTTAAGGAGAGAGGGATTAGAAGCAAGCAGATCCACTTCCTGAGGAACTGGGTTGTCAGTCTGAAACAAGACGCCCCTTTTCACTGCTCCGATTCCTCCCACCAACTGTTCAGCTGCCCCGGGTGCCAGCAGGAGGAAACGCTCTGGGAGAGAGGTTGGCGGTTCTGCTGATGGCTGCGCGAGGGCACAGCGTCTGTCCTAAGGAAGCAGAGCTGGGTCCCGGGGCCGGGCGGGGGCCGGGCGCCACCCTGGAGCGCGTGAGGGAGCCGCTGGCTCGTGTCCCTTCCCCCCTGAGCTTCCCCGCTGCGCAGGGCCGCGGGCCTCCGCCGCCAGGGCTGGGACCTCTTCTTCCTTGGCTCTGCTTTGGCTTCCCTTTCAGTTCAGAGTGACTGACAGCCTTTCCTCCACGACGCCTTTAACTCAGCAAAGACCCCCAGGCAAGCTGTCGCTCCCAGAAGGATCTTTGAAAAGCAGCCTGGTGAAATTAGCAGCAATGGAAACGATGAAAACATTTCCTTTTTTTTACTTATTTTTCCCCCTTAATCAGCCATTGTACTATTTTTTTTCCCTCACGCTGCCATCTCACGAACCCCAGAGGACATTTGGCCACTGCTGTCCACGTGAGAACTCAAGGCTCCTCCCTGCCTTTGGCTAAAGTTCTCCAGTGGCATTTTCTTAGAACAGTCAGCAAGATTGAGACGAGGACATCTGAGGGAAACCCTCGGAGGGATGTGAGGGTGTGAGCGATGGGTTCCTCCCAGCCTGCCAGTATCAGTTTGCACTTGCAGAGAACACCGCGCCTCCCGGAGGACGCCCAGAACCCATAGGAGCCCGCGTGCCGTCTAGCACACATCCGGATTCCCTTTCTCAAAGCAGCTGGCCCCCTCTCCCTCCTCAGTGCCTCTTACCTTGTAAACTGGGTGATACCTTCATCACCTCAAAATGTGTTCATCCAGGTGCCCTTTTAGCAGTACCTGTGGGTCTTCTGGCTGCTGGAGGCCATTCATGACTCTTGGCTCCGTGTCAGCATCACATAATAAGCTCATTAGAAGAGAGCACCAGGGCGCCTGGGTGGCTCAGTGGGTTAAAGCCTCTGCCTTCAGCTCAGGTCATGATCTCAGGGTCCTGGGATCGAGGCCCACATCGGGCTCCCTGCTCAGCGGGGAGCCTGCTTCCTCCTCTCTCTCTGCCTGCCTCACTGCCTAATTGTGATCTGATCTCTCTCTGTGTCAAATAAATAAATAAAATCTTTAAAGAGAGAGAGAGAGTACTAATTTCAGCATCATTCAGAGTGTTCTCAGGTGTAATACCTCCAAACTGATTATTTAACCTCTGAGCCCCAGTGAGGAGGACAGTGGAGTTGTTATGGAGAACCTGGAGATCATGGATAAAAATGTTTGGGCAATTACTCACCAAATGTTCTTTGGAGCAGGGCTCAGGATGAGGCAAGCAAGGCAAAGCCAGGCAAGGACAGGGTTAGAGTTTGTCTTTAGGTAATATTGACATTTATTCATTGTGCACTTTTTACATTGATTTTGATTGTATTAAAGTATCATATATCTGGATTGCTGAGTTTTGGGGTGCCCCTTCAGGTCTGTCCTTCGTCCTCATCCTGGCCCTGGTTTTGAACATTAACCATGTGTGAGGCACCGTGCTAACCAGTGGGCCTGCAATGGTGTGTCCCTCAAGATGCTTTGAGTGGCCTGTGAAAGGGTTTCCAAGCAAATAGGCAGCACACAATAAGGGCACTTGTAATTTGATATAATAAGAAGGCCTTACAAAAGAAGAAGACATGCCAGCTTGAATGACTCAACGCTGCTGTCAAAGAATGACCTAGACCCTAGAAATGCTCGTGTTCTTTCACTTTCTCACATAGTGGCGTGGTCCTCAGGCTTATTCCTTGAAGTCACATTAGCCAGAACTAGGTCAAGTGCCCTAACTTTAAGGGGGTCTGGGACAAGGGACTACTTGGCATGTTCAGCCTCTGTAGAAGGAACTACCTTCTGCCAGTAAGACAGCATTACTTTAGGCCACAGGACCTTTGTCTGTACTGTGCTATTTCTTCTGTCTGAAACATATACACACACATAGAGACACATGCAAAGACATACAAATATACACAGACAGACAGACACACACACTTTACTCCTGCTCTTCCGTGGCTATAATATTTAGGGAAGGAAAAACATCTTTTTCTTCTATTCTTCTTAGTTCTTGCCTGTTACCTCTGTAGTGAAAGACAGACTGACAAGAGAAAAGCGTACAGATTTACTTAATACAAGTTTTAGGTGACATGGGAGCCCTCATAAGGAAATGGAGGCCTGGAGAAATGGTTAACTTGAATGTTTTTATGCTAGGTTTGATGAAGAGTGAAAAATCATGGGAAGACATGATGAGACAAAGGGAGTCAGCTAAGTGCAGTAAACTTGGGGAAGCTTAGCAAGGCTAAGTTCATCTACATTCCTGTCTGCATCCCTCTGTGTTCAGAGATATGGATGCTCCTTTCCCTCAGGTATAGGAGGGTTTGATGACCTGCTTCAGGGGAGGGTCAGAGAGTCTTCCCAGCACATGCCATTTCTTGAATTCCTCCAACTGGAAATATTCAGTATGCCAAATTGCCCTGTTTTGGAGCAGTGGCTCCTGAACCCTAAGGGGATATTTAACAAATTCAGACAACAAGTATTTGTTTCGTGTTTTTCAACAAGTATTTGTTGAGTATGAGGGCCATACTGTCCGCTCAGCATATAGAGATGAACAGGACAGATGCATTCCCTGATCTCGTGGGGTTTATAATCTGGAGGGCGGGGAGAGGACAGACATTCTATAAATAATGAGCCCCCTAACAGGAAGGAAACTCAGAAAATAATATTTGCTACACAGAGATTTAAGATAGGGAGATGTGGGGCACCTGGGTGGCTCAGGTGGTTAAGCGTTTGACTCTTGACCTCAGCTCAGGTCTTGACCTCAGGGTCATGAGTTCAGGCCCCACGCTGGGCTCCACATTGGGTATGGAGCCTACTTCAAACAAACAAACAAAAATAAAATAGGGAGGTGTGCACTAAAAGATCTCTGAGTTGTAAGTCGGCTGACTTCCCCTGGAAAACCTTCCTGGGAATTCATACATACACTGAGATGTGAGTAAAAGGCAAGTGCCAGCCACAGAAGCATTAGGAGAGGAGCAGTCCAGGTAGAAGGAACAGGTGCCACGAAACCATTGGTGAGTTTTGAGCAATAGGATGACTTTCCAGTTTACCTTATTAAACAATCCCCATCTATAACATGGAATGTGCAGCGTGGGGATAGAGAATGAAGACAGAGATCCCAATTATGAAACTGTTGTGATAGCCCTGGCAAAAGGCACTGATGGTTGGGACTAGGGTGCTGTGAGCACAGAGGTGTCTAATGCGTGTGTCCAGTCGCCTGCAGTGATCTGGAGAACAACAAGGCTTGTTGGGGGTTTTTCTGTGAGCTGAAAGAGGAAGGAGGGGGAGCAGAAGATCAGGGACATTTTTCTTTCTTTTCAAGGGAGCTATTACAGCATATTTTTTTCATTGTGGTTTAAAAAAAACCCATAAAATTTGCCATCAGAACCATTTTTTTTTTAAAGANGAGGGGGAGCAGAAGATCAGGGACATTTTTCTTTCTTTTCAAGGGAGCTATTACAGCATATTTTTTTCATTGTGGTTAAAAAAAACCCATAAAATTTGCCATCAGAACCATTTTTTTTTAAAGATTTTTATTTATTTGACAGACAGAGATCACAAGTAGGCAGAGAGAGAGAGGAGGAAGCAGGCTCCCCGCCAAGCCGGGAGCCTGATGCGGGCCTCGATCCCAGGACCCTGAGATCATGACCTGAGCTGAAGGCAGAGGCTTTAACCCACTGAGCCACCCAGGCGCCCCATAACCATTTTTTTAAGTTTATGGTTCAGTAGTCTTATTACTTTAAACATATCTCCAGACTTTTTCATCTTTTAAATCTGCAACTTTATACCCATTAAACAGGAGCTCCCCAGTTCTCCCCGCCACACCCCAGCGTCTCTGATAGCCACCGTTGTGCTCTCTGCTTCTATGTATTGGACTAGTGTAGATCCCTCCAGTAAGTGGAATCATACAGGGTCTGTCCTTTGGTGACTGGCTCTTTTGGTTCAGCGTCACGTCCTCAAGTTTCATTCACATGATAGCACGTGTCAAAGTCTCCTTCATTTTTAAGGCTGAGTAATGTTCCGCAGCATGGGTATACCACATTGTCTGTATCCATTCATCCATTGATGGACATGTGCGTTCCTTCCACCCCTTGGCCATTGTGAACAATGCTGCTGCGAAATGTGGTATGCAAATAATTCCAGCATACTTTTATTCAGAATGGAATGTTCCAGGAGAAGGGGAGGTGTTCATGATGCAGGAGAACAGGCAGAAAATTGTAAGAGCAAATCCCTTGCAAACACCAGAGTCTAAGTGGAGGAGCTGGCCGGATAGGAATGGGGGCAGGGGCAGATGGGAAACCAGGGAGCAGCTCCACAGGGAGGCTGGTAAATTTGGTGGCAAGTGGGTGAGGAAATTCCTGTTTGAATGCTTCTATTTTCTCAGTGAAGTTAGAGGTAAGACCATTAGCCTCCAGTGTGTGTGGAGGGGTGTTGTATCCGAGGTGTTTCCCCATTAATAGAATGAATGATTAACAGCAAGTACTTGAAATCAAGTTGATGCATTTCCTTATGTGCCATGCAGACAAAATAAAGCTCAGCTTTGTTGTCAGACAAAAGCAGCTCCTATTATAATAGGTGGCATTTCAGAGATAATTCAGCTGTAAGAGATAAGAACACATCAATCAGTCAGGAAGCATTTTGCCAGGTGATACCAGAGGTATAATATGCAAGTGATGGACTGTTCTGGACACAACCAGGAATTCTCTTTTGCTGAAAAACTCCTATTTCTAGCAGAAGCTTAACGTTGATTTTTTTTCGGCTTCTATTTGGAGAGTCTGTTTATTTCTTTCTTCCCCAGGGGATAGTGAGATAGATATTGTAAATGGTGAGGGCTTTTTATTGTTTTTGACAGTTATCAAAAAAACTTTTTTTTTTTCTTGAGCTGGGCCATCGACTGAAAAATAAACCCTTTTGGGATTCTTGAGTCAAGTGTGTTGAAATATGCGTGTGATAGTCACTTTCAGATTTCGGGGAGTCTAACTGCACTTATTAAATGGGGGATTATTATAACTGGTGTGCATGCAGGGACCCATGCTGTCCTCTTTGGGATTGATGTCAACTCAGGAAATAATGGTTGCGTTTCTGGTGATATAAATCACATCCTTTATTTGCATTTCTGTAAGCCCCCTTAGTGGATCCCCCTTTACGTTCCTTCTGTAATTCTGACTCTGAAACTCACCAGAGGCGGCCACATCGTAGACTCAGAAAGGTCTTCTATGCTGTTCCTTTTCTGCTCATCCTTCTCCAAGACTTTCCCGTCCTCCCTCGGCTTTCTGTCCTCCCACCTCCCTGACAGCTCATGTTCAGTACTACCCAGTGCATTCTTCCCAGGCACAGCTACCTGAGAAATGCAGCCAGTCCTCCATCCTCTCTCTCTCTCTCTTTTCTGAATCACTCCAAAAGAATCTTGTTCTCTTTCTGCCCTTAATTCTGGCACGCAGGGTGCCCCCACTATATAAGAATACCTGGAGGAGTAAGAAGAACAGAAAACCATCTCAACAAATCTTTAGGGCTCAGAGAGAATTTTCATTCTGTTGGGGATCCAGCACTGGTTTTGTGGGACCATGCAGCGGGACTAAAGTGAGGAGAGTGAGGCATACATACATTTAAGAGAGCCCCTAAAGACTCAGTGATCAAGATTAATGTAAAAGTCTATGATACATAAAGTATCAAAAATTTAAATGACAGGCTGTGACAGAGTTGGATTAGGGTAGGGCAAGTGAGGTGAATCATACAAGAGCAGATTTGGATCCTATTTTTATTCAAAATGTTGATATGAATCATCATTGGATTTTTGCAATAATTTTTTTTATAAAAACAGCATCCATATACTACTATGCTTCTTGATTACTGAATTTTTGGATGCCCGTTAAGTTTTGTGTCATTAATGAGTGCCTCACTTGCCTCACCCAGATCCTGGCCCTCCTTGTGTCTGAACTTCCATATTTCTGCCCTTCTCTCCAATGGCAGCTTCTTCTTACTCATTTTCTAATAACTGACTCGGGTCTGCCAGGCATCATGCCATTGAAGATATCTCGTTTGAGCTGGAATATTGGCCAGCCCGTGGGTGGTTGCCTTTATTCCAGGCAACCTCCCCTGGTCCAATCAGATGTAGTACGTGTGAAATCCTATAAACCCAAGCTTGGCCAGTTTTACAAAATTAACTATTCAAATGAGCAATTGAGGATGGCAGTTGCTGTTCAGATCTGTAGACTCAGCTTCAGTATGGGATTTCTGGGTGGGGGGGATTGTTTTACCAGGGCCGGAACATGAATGACACCTGGCACAAAATTGATCAGGTATGCATCTCCCATTGTGCAGATGAGAAAACTGAGCCACATGGTCAGAATTTGAGTCTGAGTCCACAAATTTCCTTCCTCGGCACTTCAACTTGGGAATAGCTCTACTTACATGCTCTTAGGGTGAAAGTTTCTCATACTCCTGATGATCCTCTAACGTATACTTTGTAGATATTTAGGAACTTCCTGAGTGAGCAGGTAATGGTCATAATGATCTTGACAATGATAGCAATATTAGTATCGACATAGTCTCTACTTTTTCTAGGAGTTCTATCTGGGTTATCTCAACAGTTCTATGAGGTAAGCATTGTTACCATTTCATAGCAGGGAAGTGAAGCACAGAGAGGTAAAGAAATCCGTGTAGCTACGTGGAGACCGGAGATTTGAACACATGCTGTTTGGCTCTGGAGCATACCCTCTTAACTTCTCTTACATCCTGCTTCTGACAAGCCCAACCCTTTCCATGAATATATGAAGCTAATTTTGTTTTTAGAATCCAAGTTGCAGAGGCATCTTTTACACATCTGTGGCTGTTGGCTTGACATCTGTTTGCAGTTCCTAACTCAGGACAGACTGCCTCCTGCTAGACCCAAAGCCTCCCCAGGGCAGGATCTGGTTGATGATTACTCTCTGTCTCTTGTGCAGGCACCATGCCAGGCACGCTAGTAAGCTCTGGGTGAATATTGTTTGAAATGAATTGAAAGGGGATGAGAAATGCATCTTTGAAAAACATCTTCGAAAAAAAATTAAAAACATGGAAAGTCCTCTTTTCCCATAGGCAGCATGGATCAAAGGGACCCAAGGCTTGTTACAGTACCTGGAAAACCTGCTTCCTAATCTGGTCTGAGAACAAACTGAGCAGAGGGCTTCTCTAGAGAGAAAGCGTGAGAAGGGTGTCTCCCAGCCTCCCGGGGGGGTGGGGGGTGGGAATAAAGCCAAACAAACTTTTTCCTGCAATGTGCCAGAGTATTTCCTTGCAAGGCGCTTAGCTTAGCCCTGTCTTGTGTCTTTGTTTCCTGGCTCCTCCAAGTGCATCTCTCCCTTAACCTTCCCCACTCCCCTGCTCCTGGGTGTCAATTACAGCTGACTTTGCAGGCTCCAGCCCCCAACACAACAGCCGGGCACGATGCCTTGGGCCCCATGGCATAAGGCAGTGCAGCTAATTAGCCAGGCTTGGCTGTGCCCTCTGCTTCAGTTTGAAAAGCTTCTTGAAAAACAAGTTTCTGGCATTGGAGTGCATTGCTTTGTACTTTCTGGACGCTCTAAATGTCTCCATTGTGGTGCTAGCTGTCTCACTTCGTATAAAAAAAAAGGATTTTCTTTTTTTCTGTTGCTCTGTTTTCCACTGGTCTTTGAAATTTGCTGTGGCTACTCATACAGATGTCGTGATGATGATGGTGGTGGCTGAGCACGTGATACCTACCTAGAGCAGTTATAATCCATGGATATGCATATACTCATTAAATTCTCATAGCAGGTAGCTTTTATTATTACCCCCATTTTACAGAAGGGGAAGCTGAGGCTTAGAGAGATTAAGGAACTCACTCATGAGAATATAGCACCTTCCTCCTGTCTTGTCTTTGTTCCAAGTACTACCAGGTATTTCTCACATACTATCTATTTTAACCTTCTCATCAGCCTCATGCTCTTGTAGTCTCCATTTCTGCAGCCTGGAAGCTGAATTTTGGAAATTTAAGTAGTATGCCATAAATCACAGGCTGAGTTTGGAAGCAGTATTTGAACTCCAGTAGCCTCATTCTGGAGCTTGTATCCAGAATCAATGTAAAACCATGCTTAGATGCTCAAATGATTATCATGGGCTCAGATGAAGTGGGAGCAAGAGGCAGACTTGGATCCAAAGCTTGGCTCCAGTCCGAGTAGTACTGGGACTGTTGAAAGGTGATTTAATCCTTGATCTCAGTTTCCCCCTCTTTAAAATGGAATAACAGTGAAATACAGTAAAATAAGTAAAAACATTATGGGATTCTATGAGGCACGGTATGATTAAGCACCGAGATATAATAGCATTCCATCAAGAGTAGCTATTAGTGTGATTATGAACATACTAGTTGAAGCTAGGCAATATCCATGCACGATGGAGCCACTGAATTCAAGTTGAAAGAAAGTTTTCTGAAGAGAAGAAGTAACAGTGATTTACAGCTTCTGTTCTTCCCCCTGTACCTTTGTATTGATTGAGGGGGCTGTATGTTGTGATTAATTAAAATCAGTACGTTCAAGCAGATACTACGATGCTTTTTACGAAAGGGGAGACAACAGGACTATGGCAGGGTAGAAGGGGTGTGACTTTCTATTACAGTTTGGGGAGCCTACCGCCTCCCCGTGGGTCATAGAAATAACTTATGTCTCAACGGAACATGAGTCAATAAACATTTAAGGCATCTTCCTGTTTGTTATGTACTGAGAGCCCTGATCACTCATCATAACACTGGATGGACATTTTCCAGAAATGCAAAATTACCTCAGTGAGGATTTCACCATTTTCTTTTTTTTTCTTTTTTTTTTTTTTTTAAAGATTTTATTTATTTATTTCACAGCGGGAGAGAGATCACAAGGAGGCAGAGAGGCAGGCAGAGAGAGAGGGGGAAGCAGGCTCCCTGCCAAGCAGAGAGCCCGATGCGGGCCTCGATCCCAGGACCCTGAGATCATGACCTGGGCCGAAAGCAGAGGCTTTAACCCACTGAGCCACCCAGGTGCCCGGATTTCACCATTTTCTTATGCTTACAAACACCCTAGATTTGCTCAGGCTGGAAATTTGCTCAACCAGATATTTGCTTTGCCAGCCTTCTGTGAAGCTCCAAGTGGTCATGTCACTAGTTTTGGTCAAAGAGAAGCAACCGGAGGTTTGCTAGGGGTATCTGCAGAAGCTTTGGATTCTCCATGGCAGGGGGCACGGCCAGGTGCTGCTGCCTCTCCTTTTCCTGCCCTTTCTTCTCATCTCTTATGGAGCCGCACCACCGATCCACAACCACCTAGACCATTGGCTCCGACGTCAGAGAGCCACTGAGTCAGTGACAGGACAGGCTACCTCAGTACCCACATCATGTGAGAAAATTAGTCCATCATTCATGGATGCCTCTGCAGCCAGGATGTCTATTATTTACAACCGAAAGCATTTCTAACTGAAATAACTTAAAAAGTTATTGCAAAACTTTATTTCACATGTCAAAGTGGTGTGTGTGTGTGTGTGTTTGTGTGTGTGTATGTGCGCATGTGTGTGTGTGTGTGTGTGTGTGTGAGAGAGAGAGAGAGAGAGAGAGAGAATGTGGGACATTAGTTTTTCCATATATGTTAGCTATTAGATGTTTTGTTAGATATGAAGGCCTATTATCATGTAACCACTTGTCATGTCTTTTCTTTTTTAAAATCTTTTCCCTCTGAAAGCTCATTTGCCATTTTCAGAGAAAAGTATATTAAGAACAACACACAGTTTGCTTCTTACTCTTGAAGTCTTCAGTCTTCATTTGCACTCCTTGGTTCAGTGGCTACCTGTGACCAGGAAATGGTTTTCCTAGCTGACATTTGACACAGGGATCAAAACAAAGTTTTGATACATAGCTTTAATAAATTTGAGGTGGCAAGTTTTTGCTGAAGAATTTCAGTTATCAAGAGATTTTGAGGGGCGCCTGGGTGGCTTAGTCCGGTTAGGGGCTGCCTTCAGCCCGGGTCATGATCCCAGCGTCCTGAGCAGGGAGCCTGCTTCTGCCTCTGCTCCTCTCCCCTGCTTTCTCTCTCTCTCTCTCTCTCTCTCTCAAACGAATAAATGCAATCTTAAAAAAGAGAGAGAGAGACGTTGATATTTCTCAAAGAAGAAAAATGACATGGCCAAGATTCCAGCTCCCTCATAGAGAATTTGGGGAGCACGGTGAAGTTAAAATGGGGCAGATAGGCATGTGGGCAGGAAATGTTCAACAGTGATTATGTTGAGTGCATTTTAAGATCAGTTATATTAACCCTTTAATAGCAGAAGAGAATATACACATACCCCGAGTGGTATGTCATAGAATTTCTTTGAAGCCTCATGCTCTATCTTACAAATCCACATAAAACTTTCATTATTTCCCAGCATATACTCATGTTGGTTTATATAACATAATGGGGCTCCCATTCTGATCACTGAGCCAAATTAAAGATGCAGAGAGATGTCCATGTTTATCTTACTGGATTGTGTATTACCTGGCATCCAGTTTGAGAAGCCTGGGAGCCATTCTGCAGCCAGAAAGCAAGGGCCTGGAGACAAGTTTAGCTGTTTTCAGTTTGAAAAGCCTTTTCTTTTCCAGGTAACAAAGATCACTCACATGCATTATCCCATTTTGATCTTTATAGAAACCTATCATCACCGCTTGCCGGCATGTGGTTTTGACTTTTGTCGATTCTATTAGTAAGAAAACTGAGTCTAATTTCAGCTTCAGGGCTCTGGTTTTGGCTCTTCGTCTTGATCTTTTAACCTCTCTTACTGAGATGGTCTATTTCTCATCTGTCAATGAGGGTCAGTGATAGAATGGTCTCAGAGGTGGCCTTGCCCCAGTCTATTGTCCCACAGACTGACTCTCTATGTTAATAGTCCCAGATCAGAGTTATCATGAGCCTTGCTTTGCACCAGGAGCTGAATGAAGTGCCCCCCTTTCACATACGTGGTCACATTTGATATCACAATAAACAGGAGAGGTAGATTTTCTAGCATCCCACTTTGAAACACGTGGAGACGGAGGCTCAGAGCATTTCTGCAACTTGCCTAATGCCTCACTGCCAGGAAGTGGCCGTGCTGGGCCCTGGACTGCGGTTTTCGTGCACCCAGACCCCCAGTGCTTCCCTCTGCAGTTCACTAGCAGGCCGGACACAGCAGGCAGGCACCCCTGCTCTCGCTCTCCCCGTCCTCTGGCCCTGTGACCCGCTTTATCCTGTTGGTGATTGCACGGCTCCTTGGACTCACTAGTAACTTAATTAGATCGATCCACAGTTGTCTGTCCAATGAATTTAGTTCGTCACTTCTTTACCTGTAAATAAATTATGAGGAAAGTGGCGAGTTATGAGGGGGAATCCTCGCAAAAACCAGGGGGAGAAATACCTAAAGTGATACAATTATCTATTTGCCGCTACTGGTCTACAGACTTGCCAGCTTACATATACATATAGATATAGATAGATATAGATATGGGATTATAGAAGATGAAAAGGAAACGCTTACTTCAGCTTTTAAGAGCGATGTAAGCAATTTTGCTTGCACTTATTCCCCAGGGGTGGCGTGAAAATGTTTCTAGTAAATTAAACTATAATAAAAGCATTGGCAACATGGCAACTTTTATATTAATTTCTTAATTTTTTCATAGGCTTAATTATAAATCTCTTGGGGGAAGAGGCGAGGTCTGTGGGATCCTGGGAAAAAAGTGTCGCGTTCCTGGGCGTGGAGGTCTGAGTCTGTGCACCGGGACAGGGGCCTGGGGACACTGTGAGACGCACATGTCGCTCCTGGGTAGAGTGGTGACGGCTGCCACAGGAGGACATCAGGCCGGGGGTCCGGCTGTGCGGCCGAGTGTCAGACGAGTCATGTGAATGCTTGGATGGCAGTACTTGCCACAGGTACCACGTCCGATCTCTGCAGTTGGACTCCTTACGCTTAGCATCCTGCCTCCTCCTTTATGTCGAAAACCTTGGCGAGTCCATCCTCTGTCCTTAGGATTTCTGTCACTTGGGAGTGTGTGAAAAAGCCTGGGTCTTGCTGGCAGTGTCGAGCCACCAGACCAGCTTGGGACCATCTCCTGCCAGACTTCTAGTCAAGCAGAGAGGAGCTGCCTTACAGATGCAGCCCCTGCGCTCCAAAGTGTGTTCTTTGCTCCCTAAAGCATCCTCGGTCACTAAATGGAGAGCGGTACAGCAGGTCACCGAACGCCAGGTTCCCTGAATCAGGGACTGTCCATGCTGGACAGGGTGTCAGGGCTTCCCAGTGAATCTACTACATTACCTCTTCTTCTTCACCTATAAATATATTTTGAGCGAAATCGAAATTGGGGGGGGGGCTTGAAAAATTCAGGGGAAAATATCCAGAGTGATATGATGGTCTATTTTCCAAGCAAAGCTGGATAGATCCCAGTGAATGACTGTCTCTGAATTTTCCTTCTCTAGACCCGGGAATTTTCTAGGTACCTGTTAGGATAGGTTACTGCTTACATCTTCTGTTAGGCACAGATTCTAGATTCATTTCTTACCTCTGCACTCGAGTGTGGTTTTACACACATAATCCTCTTCTATTTTAACCATGTCTTTTTCTCTTGCCTCTCTTTTCTTCTGGGCTGTGTACTACTTATGAGTAGAGGATATATCTTCTTCATATTATTTTTTTTAATGTCTGGCACGTAGTAAACACTTTAATCAAAGAGTGAACCAGTATGTGTCCCTGAAACATTAATTCCATGATAGATTGGTAGATGCTACACACATGGATACACACACACACACGTGTGCACACACAGAGTTCCACAGTTTTAAAAATAAGTGTAGGGTACATTGGATGGAAAGAGTATATAGATTTTTTTGAAAATACCTCAGGTATTTGCAAGGATTTTTTCTCAATACCTTTATTATTTTTTTTTAAAGATTTTGTTTATTCATTTGACAGAGAAAGAGAGAGCACAAGCAGGGGGAGCAGCAGGCAGAGAGAGAGGGAGAAGCAGGCTCCCTGCAAGGAGCCTGACACAGGGCCTAGTCCCAAAACCCCGGGATCATGACCTGAGCCAAAGGCAGCCACTTAACCAACTGAGCCACCCAGGTGCCCTCAATACTTTTAATATATAATGAATGTGAATCATAAATCCCTAGCAGGATGGTATAAAATGAAGAAGTTTCCAAAGTTTCCAAACTCACTGGACCAAAGAAATAAATTTATTTATTTATTTACTTACTTACTTAATTATAATGCCTGGGACACCTGGGTGGCTCAGTTGGTTAAGCATCCGACTCTTGATTTCGGCTCAGGTCCCGATCTCAGGGTCATGATCTCAAGGTTGTGGAATTGAGCCCTGTGTCAAGCCCTGCATTGGGCTCCATGCTCAGCGGTGAGTCTGCTGGAGATCCGGTCTCTCTGTCCTCCTCTGCGCCTCCTCCTGCTGACGCATTCTCTCTCTCTCTTTCAAATGTATAAATAAGTATGTTTTTAAAAGATTTTACTCATTTTTTTGACAGAGAGAGACGCAGCACGAGAGGGAACACAAGCAGGTGTTAGCGAGAGAGGGAGAACAGGCTTCTCCCTGAGCAGGGAGCCCGATGCAGGGCTCGATCCCAGGACCGCAGGATCATGATCTGAGCCGAAGGCTGATGCTTAACTACTGAGCCACCCAGGCGCCCCTCAAATATATAAGTAAATATTTAAAAGTAAAAGAATTACTTTTAATTTAATTAATTAGCAAATTAAATTAATTTAAAATATTTAAAGTGAGTGTGGGAACTCACTTTAAAGGACATGCTTAGTTCCGATTTTTAAAATTTTACTTATTTTTTTGGAAAATTTGAAAGATTTTTCTGTTTATTCTGACAAATGCTAAAGTTAAAGTACAAGTCCAGTACAATACTATCTATATATTCCTACCAGAATCTCCAATTTTTGATATTTTACCGTATTTGTCCATTCTGTCCCTCCCTCCCTGCCTCTTTTCAAATTCTTCGTGGGCGTCTTTTCCTGATGATAAAGAGGATCATTCTTCTGGATGCTGCTGGAAAGTGCTTCCTTGCTTGCCTTTGAGAAAACAACTGGATATGCTTTAGGGCAGATGCTTGGATGTTGTGCATTTCTTTGTTGCTGACTTATTAAATCTCACTCTAGAACCCCAGAATTGCAAAATTTGAGGGACCTGAAAAGGCATCTGCCCCCAACTCTGCTCACCCACCCATCCTTCCTGCATTCCTACTTATTTTATGCCTCTGGATGCCATTTAGTATTTTTGCAGGGTTGGTGGGTCAAATCTAAGTGGTGTGAAACTTGCAAATGAAGCCTGTGGAGAGTCGGCCCTCTTCTTGGGTACTGTCCAAACTGTCTATTAGCTGCTTCCGTTTATCAAAGTCTCGCGTGGGTGTAGAAAGTCTAATAGGTGGAGCTCACTAAGAGAAATGTGTCTTGATGGAGGGCTGAAGTATTTTGCCAACTCTTGATTACCCAGGATTATAAGAATGAGAACCGTGGCCCTTGTTACCCACGGATGCATTGAATCATGGAATAGCCAGGTGAGGAAGAATCTCAGGGATCATCTGGTTCATATTTTTTTAGCCAAGAAAGCAGTGAAGAAGAGATGGTGAAAAATTTGCCCAAAGTCTTGGGACTGCTGTGGTTTCTGATTTGGGGCCACATTATTTCCCAAGCCACTGAGCTGATCTCAGAAGAGTAACAGAAAACTTTCAAGACAGAGGCACCTACACACACACACGCGCGCGCACGCGCGCACACACACACACAACTATATGTATGTACACACGGACAAAGGTACAGACCTACTTACAACCACATGCATAGATGGAGTTTCTGCTTCATCCAGTTATTACTCAGGATTGGAGGCTATGTGACCTCCTGTTTGCAGTCTAGAAATGTGAACTCGCTCGTAGAAACTCATCCAGATTCTTGCTGTGTGCTTTCCACAACTGCTTACTCTTACTGCAGTCAGCAGAGGGAATAGGATAAGGGTAATCAGCGTAAGGCTGCTGGGATGGCTGTGTGGTCAATGAAATGACAGAAGAAATAGAGAAATACTGCTTTCCTGAGAGGGTGGCTCACAGTAATCACGTTTTATCCAGGTCAGAACTGAAATGCTTATGGTGGCTAGAAAGAGGCCCCAAAGGAAACTTGAATTTACTAAGCACCAGCTACATACTCTGACCATGCATGATCTTATTTAATCCTTCTAATGGCCATATTACTAGTTAAAAAAAAAAAAAGGTACGGGGAGGTTATACTTACCCTAAATCTCAAAGCCAGTAAATGGTGAAACGAAGAATCAAATGTGAGTCCAGAGATCCTTCTCCTTTTTTGTTATGGTCTCCAAGTTGTTGTTAGAGCAGTTAGAATATCGTATCTAAGAAAGAAAATAGGTTTTGAACAAAAACACCCCAAAGAATTCATGTTGCCTTAACAGTAGATCTCCCTCTAAGTTTTGGGAAATAGACTTATATCTTCCCTCTTGTTTCTCTGGTGAAAGGACTTTCTCTTCTCACCAAAGCCCTACAGACTAGTGCTATCCAGCAGAATTTTCTGTGCTGATGCATAATGTTGTATAATCTCGTCCACTGTGTAGGCTATTAGCCTCATGACGCAGTTGAGAAAGTATCATCATATACACACTGGATTTCGAAGACTCTGTACCATAAAGAAGCAAAACGGTGCTTCGGCACTTTCTTTTTATAAATTGATTGCATGTTGAAATGATATTTGGCTCAATTTAATATACTATTAAAATGAGTTTTACTGGGTGCCTTGGTGGCTCAGTTGGTTAAGCGACTACCTTTGGCTCAGGTCATGATCCCGGGGTCCTGGGATCACGTCCCCATCGGGCTCCCTGCTCAGCAGGGGGCCTGCTTCTCCCTCTCCCTCTGCCTGCTACTCGGCCTGCTTGTGCTCTCTCTCTCTCTCTATGTCAAATAAATTTAAAAAAATGAGTTTTACTTATTTTATTTTCTTTTTACCTTTTGAATGTGGCTACTAGAAAATTTAGGGTTGCATAAGTTGCTTGGGGGATATTTCTGTTGGGCAACTTAGATCTAGATAATTTGTCTATGAAATGCCTATATGTGTGTAATTATATATATCCATGTGCATATGTATCTATCATCTTTCTTTCTTTTTTTTAAATTATTATTTGCCCCAGGGGTACAGGTCTGTGAATCATCAGGCTTACACCTTTCACAGCATTCACCAAAGCACAAACCCTTCCCATAGTCCATAACCCATCCACTCTGTCTCTACCCTCCCACCCCCCAGTAACCCTCAGTTTCTTTTGTGAGATTAGGAGTCTCTTATGGTTTGTCTCCTTCCCCATCCCATCTTGTTTCATTATTTTTCCCTCTCTACCCTCCACAACCCCCACCCTGCCCCTCAAGTTCCTCATATCAGAGAGATCATATGATAATTGTCTTTCTCTGATTGACTTATTTCGCTCAGCATAATACCCTCTAGCTCCATCCACATTATTGCAAATGGCAGGATTTCATTTCTTTTGATGGCTGCATAGTATTCCATTGTATATATACACCACATCTTCTTCATCCATTCATCTGTGGATGGACATCTAGGTTCTTTCCATAGTTTGGCTATCGTGGACATTGCTGCTATAAACATTTGGGTGCATGTGCCCCTAAGGATCACTACCTTTGTATCTTTAGGGTAAATACCCAGTAGTGCGATTGCTGGGTCGTAGGGTAGCTCTATTTTCAACTTTTTGAGGAACCTCCATACTGTTCTC
>LNAC01000023.1:7205081-7219724 GCA_002007465.1 Ailurus styani | reverse complement strand
CTTCTGGCCCTCTCTCAATCTCGTCCTCTTCTGGGATCCCAATTATTCTAATATTGTTTCATCTTATGGTATCACTTATCTCTTGAATTCCCCCCTCATGGTCCAGTAGTTTTTTGTCTCTCTTTTCCTCCTCTTCCTTATTCTCTGACATTTTGTCTTCTAAATCACTAATTCTGTCTTCTGCCTCATTTATCCTAGCAGTAAGAGCCTCCATTTTCAATTGTACCTCATTAATAGCTTTTTTGATTTCAGCTCGGTTAGATTTTAGTTCTTTTATTTCTCCAGAAAGGATTTTTATTTCTCTATAGAGGGCTTCTCTATTATCTTCCATGGTTTTTTCGAGCCCAGCCAGCACCTTAAGAATCGTCATTCTGAACTCTAGTTCTGTCATATTACTAATGTCCACATTGATTAGGTCCCTAGCTGTCATTACTGCCTCTTGTTCTTTTTTTGTGTTGATTTTTTCCACCTTGTTTTTTTATGCAGGTAAGAATAGATGGATGAGAGAACAAAATACTGAAGGGTAGCAATGACCCCAGAGAAATATACACTAACCTACTTAGAAGAGACCTGGAACTGGGGAGAAAAGAAAGAGGGAAAAAACAAAAAAAACAAAACAAAACAAAAAAACCAAAGTCATACAAACAAAAACAAAACAAAAATGAATAAAACAAAATCCTATATCTATATATTATCTATTTCTATTTCTATATCTATGTCTGTCTCTTCTCTATCTCTATTAGACTGGTGAATTGAACAGACCCTATATGTATACAAAAAATAAGGTTAAATACAATGAAGGGATAAAATATTATAACAATGAAAATTTAAAAAGATTAAAAAGTGTTGATAAGATATAATAGTTAAAAACGTTAAAATAGGAAAAAGGAAAAAAATTTAAAAGAAAAAAGTAGGAAAAAAATTCAAAGAATTTAACTTTGAACGACTAAAGAATCATGGGGAAAAAGCCATTAATTCTCTGCTTTGCTTTCCCCTAGCTCCGGAGTTTCACAATTCTCAGCAATCTCGAACTTGACTTTGGCTGAATTTTTTTTTTTTTTCTGGTCTTCTGGGGGAGGGGCCTGTTGCTGTAATTCTCAAGTGTCTCTGCCTGAGGCGGAATCGCACCGCCCTTGCCAGGGGCCGGGCTAAGTCATCAGCTCGGGTTCGCTCTCGGAGCTTTTGTTCCCTGAGCACTTTCCATACTGCGTGGGAGGCCGGGACTGAAAATGGCGGCTCCCAGTCTCCAACCCGGAGGAGCCGAGAGCTCGGGCCTCAGTCCTCAGTTCGCCTCAGAGAAAAGCAGCGCGTCCCTCCCATCTCCTGGTCTCCGGCCGCTCTCCGAGCTCACCCGGCCTGTGACCGAGCGTCTCTATCTCTGGCGCGGCCCCGTTTAGAATCTCCGAGCCCGGCAGATTCCTGCAGCCGCTTCCGCGCCGCCCCTCCCGGAGGAGGAAGGTGAGTCTCTCTGGGTCTGCCGCCCGTGGGGTCCCCGCTCGCAGAACAGTGGCCCGACCGTGCTTTGGATCCCGGCCCAAGGTAATCCCGAGCTGAGAAACCCCTTCTCAGCTCGGCTCCGTCTCTCCCGCCGGCTTCTCTCTGAGACCTGGGAGCTCAGTCGCGCTCAGACACCCCTGGTCTTTTTGTGTCCCCACGGGTCCTGAGACCACACTGTCCCTGCGAGGGCTCCACCCCCCGCTTAGTCTCTGGGACGACGTCCCTCCGTGGAGCAGACTTCTAGAAGCACCGAGTCTGTGCTCCGCTGCTCGCTCCTTTCCCGGGAGCCGCCCCTCCCCCCGGGTCTAGCTTCCCGTCGCTTCAGATTCACTTCTCCGCACGGCCTATCTTCGGGAACGTGGTCGATTTTCTGTTCCTAGAATGGCTGCTCTTCTTCTCTTCGATCGCCTGTAGAATTTGTAAGTGTTCAGAATGGTTTGATAGGTATCTGGGTGAATTTCTGGGACCTGATGATAATCGGTCTCCTCCTCCGCCGCCATCTTGCCGCTTCCCTCTATCATCTTTCTATGGAAGGTCATTTTATTTTTAATGAAACAGCGTCATGTAGTATATAATGATTTATAATTTGTTCTTATCATTTAACAGTAATTAGGACTTTCCCGTCCCATATTGGTACATATCAATCAATATTTTCTTTGATTACTGCACAGCAGTGCTTAAAATGATTTATGAGTTATTCCTTCACTTACACGTAGTACATGGGTGGATATCAAGTATAAGACAAGAGAATGTGCAGTTCCAGAAAATACCACCCTTTAAGATGTGGGCAGAAATTAGCTCTGCAGAATGGTTTGAGAATAAAAGCACAAAGCGACAGAACCTACCCAGGACAGAGGCACTGATGAAAACTGAGAGATGGAAGTTCCAGGAAGGGCCAATGGGAAGACACCTTCTGGAAACTAGCCTCTAGTTGTGGAAGCTACACAGGTGGCTGCTTAGCCAGGAAATGAAGAGAAGGATATCTGAATTAGCATAGGTTGAGGATTAAATGGGCCGTGAGGCCATAGAAGCCAATGTTGACTAACTTTTTTGAATCTTTTACAATCTTTATATAACCTCATATTGTCATGGATCCTTTAGAAAATGAAATTCCAGTCAGAAAGGGTATTAGAAAAAAAAGATAAAATCGACTACATAAATGTTTACATTTTTTAGATATTTAAAAATGCACTCTAAGGGTACCTGGGTGGTGCAGTCGGTTAAGTGTCTGACTCTTGCTTTCGGCTCAGGTCATAATCTCAGGGTCATGAGATCAAGTCCTGCATTGGGCTCTGAGCTCGGTGAGCAGTCTGATAGTTTCTCTCTCCCTCGCCCTCTACCCCTCCCCGAGGTCTCTCTCTCTCTCTCTCTCTCTCTCTCAAATAAATACATAAATAAAAGTGTAGTATAAATAAAGCCAAAAGGCAAGGGCAAACTGGTGACATATCTCCAGCCTCTTTTGAAAGCACTGTTTAATGTTTTTAAATTCTGTATTAGAATTTAAACTTCAGGAGGGCAGAGACCATATGCTTTTGGCTCAAAATGTATTCCTAACAACTAATAATGTGCCTGGCACATAGTAGGTGTTCAGTAAACATTAGTTGAATAAATAAATGGGACTGGAATTCTTAATTCTGGAATCCCTGGGCTAGCCTTTTTAAAAAGTTCTGATAGTAGTTACATAGAAAGGCAACACTCTGTCCCATACAAGTCACCCACATTTACTAAGTCAGTATATCATAAGAAAGCTCTGCAGGTGACCTGGGACAAGTCTGCTACTCTTATGTGTCCATCTCAGGGTAATTCCAGCCCAACCTACTTGTGAAGATCCAGGATATGAACATACACTAAAGAGCTTTGAAAATGGGAAATCGTGGTTATACCTACTTGGAAATGATTTTTGATAATACAAGGCTTTTCAGTTTTCATAGTGTATTGTGTAGATGAGAAAAGTGGTTCTCACAATTTCTTGTGAATGAGAATTACTGAGGTGCTCATTGATTGCAAATTCCAAAGCTCAGTGCCCAGATATTCTAACTCACTAGACCAAGGGTGGGTTTTGGCCATCTGTATTTCTTCAGTCAGCTTAGCAGACATTTACTAAGGTACATACACCTACACATACGGGCAGCAGGATGCCAGGGTTACATCCATGGGTAAGATGTCATCTGCGTGTTAGGGAGCTTCAAGTTTCCTGGAGGTTTTAGCAAAATGATTGGCACAAATAAAGGGACATCTGAAATTGTAAAATTAGCTCCCTGGGTAATTGTCATCATCTGCCCTTTCTTAAACATTAATGTGCCTAGAATCCCTTAAGTGTTTTGCTCCAAATTCAGTTTGTTAGTTTTCACCCAGAGTCTTTGATTCTGTCTATGGCGTGGGTATACCAGAATCTGTGTTGTTCACAGAATTCCTTGTGTTCCAAATGCTGTTGCTTCTGTGACCACCCCTTGATAACCATTGGCGGACGGTGTGACTTACCTCCCCAAACCATCAGCACGTGTCTTCCCCGTTCACAATTTCAGCCATTCCTGAGAGGGAGCAGGTATGGCTGGCACTTCTTCCCACCCTCTAGGGAGCTGAGTGGACCCAGGCTAATCGGGAGACCGTCTCTCCTGTGGGTTGCTCCTCCCTTCAGAAGTCAGCTCATGTCCCATCAGTATCCATGGTATTTCCCTATGGTGTTAAATGCAGAATGGGGTGGTTGTAAAGATGAGGTAGTAGGACAGTTAAGGATAAAAGCTGTAGAATGTGAACCATATGCTGTTAGAGCCACGAGGGGCTTCGGAAGCCAGCTTTCTGGACTGTCTTGTATCTAGAATTCACTGTGTATCCTGTCGAGACTGATGGCCATTGACCAGAAAGCCTGTTTCCTTTCCTTCCAAATAGGAAAGAAAAAAAAAATTCTAGTCTCTCATCAGAGTCGTTGCCCATTGCCTGAGCAGAGTGTTGTAAATGAGAAAATTATCATGGTGTTCTTTGTGAAGCTCAGAATCCTGCTCCCTCAATTACTTCTTTGCTTTAAATGTGAAGCCAGGAGCCTGACTCTGGGAATGTTTTTCCTCTGAGTTTCTGATAGATTTTAATTTTGCAGCTGCTGTCTGGCCCTCTCGGTTGGCCCCCAGTTTCCTTTGTTATTTCACGGCTTGCATCCTCGGTTCTCCTGTAGGGTCCATTGATGGACTGACTGTACCATCGGCTTTCCTTTCTTTGTCTCACTTGTCGAATAAAATCATTTGAGGCTGAGTGGTATCGATGGCAGAAAGAGAGCTGGTGGCACTGGAATTGTAGACCTCAGTGGCACACACCTTCCTGGGAGTCCCCTATACGGTTCAAACCATCCTTCTGAGAATCCAGATCTCCAGCTTAATGAAAACAACACCTTTGTGCTATTAAAAAGACAGTGAGGAGGGCAAACCTTCACTTAGCGCCCCCCTCCATAATGAATGCATTTTCTCTTATTTGTTGGGAAATCCTGGAGCCTTTCCTAAATGTATTGCAGACTGAGGGATCAAGCAGGGGGTGGGAGTGAGGAGTGGGGGAAGCAGCCATGTTGCTCTGGAGAACAGAATCTGTGACTGGGATGTCCGGTAAAGGGCTTTTCCTCCTCATGATTTTATTCTACATAGCAAGGCACGAGGGGCGCTGGAACATATGGAAAGACTTGAGTTTAATTGTTAAAATTCTGCTCGGCCAGGCCACTTCTTCACTGCGATTTGCACTATTTAGCATTTGTGTGCATTAGGTAATATATTTAATGTTTCTAGCTCCAATCCAATTTGCGTGTGTTTGGCAGCAGCCCAGTTCCGTGGGCACGGTGGGGGTGGGGGGCAGGGAGACCATAAATCTGCCGGGGAGAGTACGAAGGCGATATCGCTGTGTTTGGTGGTATGCTTGCATGAACGCTCCAAAATGCTTGTGAAGCAATACCTCCTCTTCCCCGAAAGTCTCTCAGGGACAGAATTAATGTATCTCATATTGTATTGATTGTAGCCAATAAGTGCCTAAACGATTTGATGTAAGGCAGAGAGATTATGTAGGGAAGAGGGGGTAGAGGCAGCTTTAGAAGAAGTATGTGGTTTAATTACTGGCTGAATTTCGCCAATCCACCACCTCCCTTAGGAATTTAACAAATAGGCCTAAGTGCACTTTCGCTGTTCTTGACATCTGTTGAAATGATATCTGCCGGTGATGAGGGGAGCCTGGGAATTGGGCTTGGGGTATTGGCGGGATCAGGAAGCTCCTTCCCAGGCTGCGGAACGAGGGGGAGGAGAAAAGCGAATTAGCACTTTAAGGTCATGCTATGGAGAGCAGAGCTTTTTCTCCAGTGTGATGGGGCCATCTCTGCCTTCAGTGCTGGCTTAGAGATCCCGTCTGTATATTCTAATGATCTCAGAAGCCCAGGTGCTCACCCAAACACAGAAGTGAGCTTAAATGCTGGGTGGTGATTGAGCAAATGCTTCATGTGAAAACCACTCACAGTTACTTCCTTTTTAATAGCACGTTATGAATTGTGAGGAAATTCAGTATCTTGTAGGTGAACAGCAGATGGCTGCTTTTTCTTCCTTCCTTTTTTAATAGAAAAAGAAAGAGAGAGAGAGAGAAAGGGAAAAGCCAAAACCCAACTAAAATTCGATGTCGACCCCAGCACAGGGAAGACTGATGTTGTGAATCTGCTAGTGTTTTGATTACATCAATAATTCAAAGAAAGTACCGTCCACTTAATCTCTTTTATGCCTCTCCTCCAGAAAGGATCCTCGTTTTATTCTGAAAGTCCTAAAGCTATCATTTTCCACAGCTCTTTCTGAAATATGTATTTTGTTGTGCTTGAAACATTTATATATGTGAGTGGCCAAATTACAGGTAAGCCATTTGCTTTCAGAGACTGGTAAAAATCCCCTTTTTTTTTTTTTTTAAAGATTTTTATTTATTTATTTCACAGAGGGAGAGAGATCACAAGGAGGCAGAGAGGCAGGTAGAGAGAGAGAGGGGGGGAAGCAGGCTCCCCACTGAGCAGGGAGCCCGACGCGGGCCTCGATCCCAGGACCCTGAGATCATGACCTGAGCCGAAAGCAGAGGCTTCAACCCACTGAGCCACCCAGGCGCCCAAAAATCCACTTTTGATGGTAGGCATACAGTGTGGTGTTATCAAAACGAAATTCTAAACTCAACATGGGCACCTCTTTATCAGTATAAGTCCCTGATTGTACATGTGACTCTTGGTTCGTTTGTGTAAGTTGGCCATTCATTAAAAAAAAGTATAAATATATACGTGTATATGCATGTGTGTATATATATGGATATTTCATGTATATGGTATCAGATAATTGTGGCTAAAACTTTCCTTGGTTAAGTGGAGAATTAAAAATTAAGAATAAACATAGTCTGTTATCTGACACTGTGATTTAGGTAAATGTCTCAATTCACTCGTAACAGGCCTTTCTTCTACAGTGTAGGTTTTCACAACAGGAATCGAATATCACGTGATCAATGAATTAGAGGATATGATTTGCATTATTCAGACCTGTATTGATTACAAGGTGACTGATCTGAAAGCAGCCCCGTGTGTGTGTGTGTGTGTGTGTGTGTGTGTGTGTGTGTGTGTGTGTGTGTGTTGGAGGTCGTGGTTCTGTTCTTACACATGGCAGACTTTGGGAGGAGTTCTATACTTTATTATTACTATGTGGGATAGGCTTCTGAGGATGTCCTAAAATTCCCAAGCTAATAATCTTGCTGGTGGAGCTAGAAAAGGAAAGTTTGAGTTAAGAGCTATCGATGCTCACACCACAGGTTCGTTTAGTTTCATAACTCAACACACAACTTTGTTTCTCACAATCCCCCGATGTGTGAACCACCAAATTATTAGAACACGTATAAAGGAACCATAACCTCATTCCTGTGGGTCTGAAACTTTCTACCCCTATCTACTTTCTCCCATTGGAACTGTATTTATAGCAGCATAAAAATCTAAACATCTACACTTACCTTGATAATTGGTCCCATGTTGATGGCCCTGGGGCATGCGGAAGGACCATCAATGATCCAAGTATATTCAATTAGTTGTAATGTCAGGGACATTTTATTGTATCCTAATTCTCTCAAAATTGGTCATGTGGAATCCATGGCAGTCTCTGATGGACTATAGTTCTTGGATTTCCTGTGCATCCTGAATATCAGAAAGTTTGGTCTGACTTCCTGCTTTTAAATGAAGATAAGCACGGTGATAATCAGTATTACTAGTTTAGAACAACATTGGAATGACACTAGAATTTTTTCCAGTTTTATATTGAGACAGCTCTCTTTATATGTGTGTGTGTGTACAGATAGATAGATATGCAATTTTCCATCTACCTATGTATCCATATGTTTATATAATTTAGCAACCACCTGTGTAGGACTTACTTCAGGCACTACTCTAAGTGCTTTGCAAATATAACTAATTTAATCATCTGACAACCTATGATACAGGCATCATATCCCCAATTTACCCAAGGGGCCACTGAGACATAAACAGGTGAGTTTACTTGTCCAGGGTGGCAGAGTCATTAAATGGTGGGGCTGGGATTTGGTTCCCGGGACCCCATGTGCCAGCACCTAACAAAAATAACGAGTTGCAATTGTTGAGCACTTTCTACATGTCAGGGATTTAACTTTTTTCTCAATCTTCACAACACACCTGTGAGTTGATTATTATCATCTCTGTTTTGCACAATGGGACTCAGGAGCTAAGAGACAGACACATCTTTGATCGTGCAGCTAGAAGGTGATGGAATTACATCCAGGCAATTAGATTAGAAAGTTCTCAGTATATTATAATGAAATGTTCATACATATTCATACATGCATATGTATTTTTTCACATTTGTATGTGTGTGTGTTTATAGTAAATAAAGTACAGATGCATATGAAAAGTGAAAAGACAAGAAGCATTTTCTTTTTTTGTGTTGACCTGGTTTTTTTGGTTTTGTTTTGTTTTGTTTAAGACTTTATTTATTTGAGAGAGAGACAGAGCATGAGCAGGGGGACCAGCAGGCAGAGGGAGAAGCAGACTCCCCACTGAGCAGGGAGCCCTATGTGGGGCTTGATCCCAGGACTCTGAGATCATGACCCAAGCTGAAGGCAGACACTCAACTGACTGAGCTGCCCCCTGTTGACTGTGTTTTGCTCTCAGAATTACACCTCTGTAAAGCAGTGTCTTTTCTTACTATTAGCTTAAACACAGAATTATCTGAGCATTTCCCTCAAATAATTTGAAAGTGTTTGAAGAGATGGAAAGTCCTTTTGAACACCAGAGCGATTTGACTCAGCTTCTCTTTCAAATGAGAAAAAATTTTCTGTAGTCAATACATATTTATTAAAAGAGCATGTTTATGAATATCAAGTGGCATCAGCAAAATCAATAACTGAAATGTAGAAATGGAGACTGAATTTGAAAGTATGTTGAACATCTAAGAGAGGAAACGACTGCTTGATCAGAGTTCATTTATATCCAAGAGCATTGCACCAGCAGTAAACTTTAAGTTAATGCTAACAATTTTAATTTGTATCTTTTAATTGTTGAATTCTGAATTGCTTTCCAATTTCCCACAGAGTTTAATGTGTATGCAAATTACACAGCCAAGAAACTCCAGATACAAAAGATAGACCGCGTTTTGCAAACATACCATAATTATTGCTTAATTTTTAAAGGGGCTTTCTCTTCGTCGGGGTATTGTTCAATTTCCCGAAACTGAACTGAAGACAACTTTTGGTTAATGATTAGTATAAATCTTGTGATGGGACTTAATTGGATGTTAACTTTGTTGTTCTCACAACTGCAAACTACTCAATTTCCTATTTCTCTGAGGTAGGGTTTCTTGCTCTCTTAGCACAAATAACTCATCTTCTAATAATAGCAGGAAAGAGTTATCAGAACATCCTTTTAATTGTCTTAAGGTTGTGCACGCTCATGCAGGCTGTTACAGAAACGTAACAACAGCTCTCACATCTATCGTAATGTTTCTCATTAGTTCCAGTTAGACTTATCAATGATAAGCCCTAGCAAAATAAAATATCACTGAAGAAGAGAGATGATGTTCTGTTGTTAACATTCAAGGTAGGAGATGTGTAGATTTAGAGAAAAAATATATATATCATATTTAGTATAAAAGGGCTGCAGCTAAACCAATAGATGGAGTGGGTTAGTAGTGATTTAACAATGAAGGATTTAATTTTCAAATGTCCATTGATTACCTGCTAGATTCCAGGAACTGTCCTAGGTATGGAGATTCACTGTTAAGCAATATCTCAATACTTGGCAATACCTGCCGCCATTGTGATCATGAAACCAACAAAATAAATGAAATGCTGGAGGTGGTGAAAACTGATTGGAAAGGGAAAAACAAGTGATAAAATAGTATGGTTTGGGGGTGGGAGCAGCTGTGGGCAAGGAAGGCATCATGAGGACAAGTGGATGATGTCTGAGCTAACCATGAGTGATTGACCCAAGGAAGAGCAAGAGAGAAAGTTGTAGAAAGACAGGAGAGTTGCAAAGGCCCAGATGGGAACAAGCTGGGTGTGTTGAACAACCAAAAGATGTTTTATTCAGGTTATGTCCTTATGAAAGAATAATGATATTTCTTTTTAGTCTTGAAATGCCAATCCTCTTTCACATTTTGTGTCATTTGCCCTCAGACTGTTCCAATAATGGAGGACAGTTGATGGATGGATACAAGCTGTTTGCACAAAAGACTTAACACATCAGGCCCTGTTGGAAAGTAGGAAGGGCATGAGTTATGGACTCAGTTCTGGAATTATTCCTGAGTTTTCTTCAAGATTCCCACAAATACTGATGTTACATTTTCCACTCCATAGTCATCAGTGGACCAAAATGATCTACTTTTTATCTCCAAGAGATAAACTCACTTTCTTTTTTTAAATGGTAGTTTTAAATTCTTTTGATTATGAAAAATTTCAAAGATAAACAAAAGTGGGGCGCCTGGGTAGCTCAATGGGTTAAGCCTCTGCCTTTGGCTCAGTTCCTGATCGCAGGGTCCTGGAATCGAGCCCCGCATTGGGCTCTGCTCGGCGGAGAGCCCGCTTCCCTCTCTCTCTCTGCCTGGCTCTCTGCTTACTTGTGATCTCTCTCTCTAAAAATAAATAAATAAAATCTTAAAAAAAAAAGATGAACAAAAGTGGGGAGGAGAGTTTGATATTATATACATTCATCACCCAACTTCAACTACCAACCTATGGTCAGGCTTGTTTCTGTTGTACTTAATCTCCCTCCCTCAAACCCATGGATATTTTGAAGCAAGTCCCAAACATTACATTATTTATTTATTTTTATTAGCATATAATGTATTATGTGCTTCAGGGGTACAGGTCTGTGAATCCTCAGTCTTACACAATTCACAGCACTCACCATAGTACATACCCTCCCCAGTGTCCACCACCCAGCCACCCTATCCTTCCCCCGTGACCCCCCAGCAACCCTCAGTTTGTTTCCTGAGATTAAGAGTCTCTTACGGTTTGTCTCCCTCCCTGGTCCCATCTTGTTTCATTTTTTCCTCTCCCTTCCCCCCACAATACCCCACCCTACTCTGCCTCTCAAATTCCTCGTATCAGAGAAATCATATGATAATTGTCTTTCTCTGATTGACTTATTTTGCTTAGCATAATACCCTCTAGTTCCATCCATGTTGTTGCAGATGGCAATATTTCAGGGTTTTTTGATAGCTGCATAGCATTCCATTATATATATCACATCTTCTTTATCCATTCATCTGTCGATGGACATCTAGGTTCTTTCCATAGTTTGGCTATTGTGGACATTGCTGCTATAAACATTCAGGTGCACATGCCTCTTTGGATCCTTACATTTGTACCTTTAAGGTAAATACCCAGTAGTGTGATTGCTGGATCATAGGGTAGCACTATTTTCAACTTTTTGAAGAACGTCCATACTGTTTTCTTTCTTTCTTTTTTTTTTTTTTTAAGATTTTTATTTATTTATTTGACACACAGAAAGAGATCACAAGTAGGCAGAGTGGGAGGAGGAAGCAGGCTCCCCGCTAAGCAGGGAGCCCGATGCGGGGCTCAATCCCAGGACCCTGAGATCATGACCTGAACCAAAGGCAGTGGCTTAACCTGCTGAGCCACCCAGGCACCCCTCCATATTGTTTTCCATAGTGGCTGCACCAGCTTGCATTCTCACCAACAGTGTAGGAGGGTTCCCCTGTCTCTGCATCCTTGCTAACATCTGTCATTTCCTGACTTGTTCATTTTAGCCATTCTGACTGGTGTGAGGTGGTATCTCACTGTGGTTTTGATTTGTATTTACCTGATATCTAGTGATGTTGAGCAATATTCGTGTGTCTGTTGGCCATTTGGATGTCTTCTTTGCAGAAATGTCTATTCATGTCTTCTGCCCATTTCTTGATTGGATTATTTGTTCTTTGGGTGTTGAGTTTGATAAGTTCTTTCTAGATTGTGGATGCTAGCCCTTTATCTGACAGGTCATTTGCAAATATCTTCTCCCATTCTGTTGGTTGTCTTTTGGTTTTGTTGACTGTTTCCTTTGCTGTGCAAAAGCTTTTAATCTTGATGAAGTCCCAATAGTTCATTTTGGCCCTTGCTTCCCTTGCCTTTGGTGATGTTTCTAGGTAGAAGCTGCTGCAGCTGAGGTCAAAGAGGTTGCTGTCTGTGTTCTCCTCAAGGATTTTGATGGATTCCTGTCTCACATTGAGGTCTTTCATCCATTTTGAGTCTATTTTTGTGTGTGGTATAAGGAAATGGTCCACTTTCATTCTTCTNGGCGGATTACGGTACAGCAGCTGCATATGGCTGTCCAGTTTTCCCAACACCATTTGTTGAAGAGACTGTCTTTTTTCCATTGGACATTCTTTCCTGCTTTGTCGAAGATTAGTTGACCCTAGAGTCGAGGGTCCATTTCTGGGCTCTCTATTCTGTTCCATTGATTTATGTGTCTGTTTTTATGCTAGTACCATACTTTCCTGATGATTATAGCTTTGTAAAAGAGCTTAAAGTCTGGAATCGTGACGCCACCAACTTCGGTTTTCTTTTTCAACATTCTTCTGGCTGTTCAGGGTTTTTTCTGGTTCCATATAAATTTTTTTTTTTTAAAGATTTTATTTATTCACTTGACACAGAGAGAGAGATTACAAGTAGGCAGAGAGGCAGGCAGAGAGAGAGGAGAGAGAAGGAAGCAGGCTCCCCACTGAGCAGAGAGCCCGATGTGGGCCTCGATCCCAGGACCCTGGGATCATGACCTGAGCCGAAGGCAGCGGCTTTAACCCACTGAGCCACCCAGGCGCCCCATATAAATTTTAGGATTATTTGTTCCAATTCTTGAAAAACATTGATGGTATTTTGATAGGGATTGTATTCATGTGTAGATTGCTTTAGGTAGCATAGACATTTTCACAATATTTGTTCTTCCAGTCCATGAGCATAGAATGTTTCTCCATTTCTTTGTGTCTTCCTCAATTTCTTTCATGAGTACTTTATAGTTTTCTGAGATTCTTTGCATCTTTGACTGGGTTTATTCCTAGGTATCTTATGGTTTTGGGTGCAATTGTAAGTGGGATCGACTCCTTAATTTCTCTTTCTTCTGTCTTGCTGTTGGTATATAGAAATGCAACTGATTTCTGTGTATTGACTTTATATCCTGACACTTTACTGAATTCCTGTATGAGTTCTAGCAGTTTTGGGGTGGAGGCTTTTGGGTTTTCCACATAAAGTATCATATCATCTCCAAAGAGAGTTTGACTTCTTCTTTGCCAATTTGGATGCCTTCTATTTCTTTTTGTTGTAGGATTCCTGAGGCTAGGACTTCTAGTACTATGTTGAATAGCGGTGGTGATAATGGACGTTCTTGCTGATCTTCCAGGGCAGGGGCCTGTTGCAGTGATTCTCAGGTGTCTTTGCCGGAGGCGGAATCGCACTGCCCTTGCGCTGGGCCAGGCTAAGTAATCTGCCCGTTTGGTTCTCTCCGAGCTTTTGTTCCCTGAGCGCTTTCCGTTCAGCTTTGGAGGACGGGACTGAAGATGGAGGCTCCCAGTCTCCGGCACACAGGAGCCGAGACCTCGGGCCCCGCTCCTCGGTGAGCCCTCAGAGAAAAGCCGTCAACCCCTCCTTTTCCTGGTCCCCAGCCGCCCGTGCTCACCCTGCCTGTGACCGAGCGTTCCTCTCTGGCGCGAGGCCCCGTTTGGAGTCTCCAAACCCGGCAGATTCCTGCAGCCGCTCCCGCGCCGCTCCTCCCGGAAGAGGAAGGATGGGTTCTCCCTGGATCTGCCACTTGTGGAGTCCCTGTGCGAAGAGCAGTGGCCCCACTGTGCCTTGGATCACAGTTTAAGGTAACGCCAAGCTGGGACCCCCCTCCCTGTGTCCGTCTCTGCAGCCGGCTTCCCCACTCTGATACCCGGGAGCTCTGCAGCACTCAGGCACCCCTGGTCTTTCTGTGTCCTCGTGGGTCCTGAGACCACACCGTTCCCGCGAGGGCTCCACCCCGCACTTAGCCTCTGGAGCGACGTCCCTCGGTGGAGCAGACTTCTGAAAGTTCTGATTTTGTGCTCTGCTCTTCTCCTGCTTGCCGGGAGCCGGGCCCTGCCCCCGTGGTCTCTCTTCCCTTATATCGCCTTGGATTCACTTCTCTGCACGTCCTGCCTTCCAGAAAGTGATCACTTTTCTGTTTGAGAAGTATCTAGCTGAACTCCTGGGACCCCATTATATTTAGGTCTCCTACTCCTCCGCCCTAAACATTACATTCTTATTAAATATTTCAATATGTGTGTTCAAAAGATAGGACTTTTTAAGGAAAATACCATATCATCATTAACATTCTTACCTATTAAAATTAGCAATAATTCCTTAATATAACCAGATTTTACACATCATATCACTTAAAAATATCTCTGTATATTACAAAGATGAGAACTTTTTAAATGCTTTTTATTGGTTCTTAAAAGTTATGAATATACGGTGTCTGTTCTTGAAAATTAGAAAATGTCAATTAAAATTTAAAGGACTCATAGACAGCCAAAATTAGACTCTGGACGCCCTGGATCTTTTTCCCTTGCAGAAGAGAATTTTCCTTCCTTTTTTCTTTTCTCCTTCCTCCCCTCCGCTCCCCTCCCCTCCCTTCCC
>LNAC01000023.1:6980938-7204617 GCA_002007465.1 Ailurus styani | reverse complement strand
CCCCTTCCCTTCCTTTGTTTAGTTAAGAGCCAGGGCTCTGAAATAAGACAGACGTTGACTCAAATTGTGGCTTCAAACTTACTAGCCATGTGAGAAATGTCGTGCAGTTATTTAATTCCTATGAGAAGATTCCTATGAAAAAGATGAGGACTTTTTAGGAAACAAAATTATCATTAACATTATTAGGCCTTAAAATTGACACTAATTCCTTGATATCATTAAATATTCTACTGTATCAATAAGTGTAGAATATATATATATTCTGATAGAACTGCTCTTGTATATATATATATATACATATATTCTATGTATATATGTATATATAATATATAATATATATTAAGTATATATATGTATATTAGTATATAATACATATCATATATATTATATATTATATACATTTTATATATGAAGTATATTATATATGTAATTTTTTAAGTTTGCTGATGCAGAATTAGAGTAATATTAATACCTATCAAATTAAAACCAATTGGTATATCTCTGAAGTCTTGTTGAGTGCCTCTATAATTTGTTGTTGTTTTTTTCATTTGCAATCTATTTGTTGAGGACATTAGACCGTTGTTATTGACGAGTCTCCCCACTGTCTGGCTCTGCTCTTTGCATTCTCTATCCTCTATACTTTCTGCAAATCGGTGGTTAGATTCAGAAGTTTGATGAGACTTTGTTTTTGGTTTCTGGTTATTTTTTTTTTTTTTAGCATAAACATATCATCAAAGTTATTGTGTATCTTCCACCAGCAAGTATACATGGAGGATGGCAGTCTTTTCTGGGCTTTTTATTAGCGACTAACCATTAAATCTCCTCTCTCTCTCTCTCTCTCTCTTTTTGCTTATGCTGAAGTACAGGTCATATAAGAAATATAGGGTACATGCATATTTCTTTATATTTTTACCACTTTTCAAATAAATTAGTTAGTTTGCATGAGTCTTCCAGGAGTGAGCAATTATTTTTCTGAAGTTCCATTCTGAAGCTCTGTTGCTGGTCCTTGGAAGCTTCTCCCAGCTGGCTCTTTCTTGTCTGAGCAGAGAGCTCCCTTGCTTTTTGAGATGACAAGGCATTTCCAAATTAACTCAAACATTTCCTGTCCCCCGCATCCCTGACCTGGACTCAGTCATTTTTTTGATGGAAACTTTTCAGAACTAGCTCAGTTTGGGAGAGCTAGTGAATATCTGTATTATTTTTTAAAAATCTCTACTCAGCACCTAATACATGTTCTCCTAATAGGAAGGATCTTCTTTTCTGAAAAGGCGGTTCTGTTTTGTTCTTGTGCACAGGATGAGCCTGTGGGTGAGGCCTGAACTTTCATTGTGATTGAGAGCCCTGGGCATAACAGTTCATTCAGAGATGGGCTCATGATCCAGGCAGACTGCTCAGAGTCCCATGTAGGCCTTGGCTACTAAACTCAGTGTGGAGAAATCATCGTTCTTCATGAGGTTGTTAAGCAGGTATAGGTGAGTCTGGGGTTATCATGGCCATCCTGTCCTCAGTATATGGAGACACAACCTAAGACGTTGAGAAAGGAGAAATCTTGATGACATCCCTTGAGGTTCTGGATACAGCTGTACCTGAAGTCAATCCTACTTATTTTGGAACTATGCGACTCCATGAACCAATCATTTCTTTTTATTTCCTAAACTATTAGGGGTGTGTGTGTGTGTGTGTTTCTGTGTGTGTGTGTGTGTGTGTGTGTGTATACACTAATTTGTCTTATCTAAAACGAGGGTTTTCTACTTATCTAATAAAAAAGACATTTGTAAAGATCTTTTAAAATATTTTAAAATAGCACTAGGTAGCTTAAAATACATTTCTTAAATATCTACTCTCCATAAGGAATTGCACTTGATGCTATACAATAAAAGAAAATTAGCCAGACAGGACTTTCTCTTAACATCTTAGTGCAGTCAGTATGTTAAGACATGGCTTTAAGTCACAATAATATGAGACAGAAACTTAGTCAGAAAGCACGAGGACCCTAAGAAGGGAGAGGAGGCCACTACCCAAAGGGCTTTGAATGCAAAGAAAAGGAATTCTGATTTTATTCTGAAAGCTACAAGTAGATCTTAGAGACTATTTTTTTTTTCCTGTTGTGTTTTGTTTCTCAGAGAAAGGTAATACAATCAGCTGTGCTTTGCATAGATTAACCCTGCAGGAGCATTGCATAAATTGGGTTTAAAGGCAAATGAAGGATGTTAGTCAAACCATTTACAGAAAAGTTTCTGAACCCTTTTTAAATCTTGCTCCTCAAGGATGCATATTTACACATATACTAATTTTTTTTACATAAAATATTAGGGATTAAAGGACCTTTGAAGTAAACCTTGGTATTTCCATGAACCTTTATTTAGATATCAACCCAAGGTTGATACATGTAGCATCAATGGAAGGCCTTTTGATAATCTAATGATTAAATATGAAGAAGTTAAGTCATTATGTATTAGAAAAAATATGATCTACATATCAAAAATCCTAATTTTATGGCTATAGCTACTTGGGATAAGACTAAGTAAGGGGCAACCCCTTGACCAGATTCTATACAAAACTGCAGATACTCACTAATGTTTTTTTCAGAGAATTGGTTATTTGGTGAATTGCTTTCAGAAAGTGAGTCAATGAAATTGTCATTGTAAGAACTAATTATCGGTATATTTGTCTGCTTCCCTTTAAAAATATATACCATTTCCCCAGTGTAGAAACAACTTTTGTCTTATATTCAGTAGGGCATCTTTTTAAATCTTATGTGTGGTCTTTGGAGAAGTGTCTGTTCATGTCTTATGCCCATTTTTTGACATGATTATCTGTTTTTTTGGGTGTTGAGATTGAGAAGTTCTTTATAGATCTTGATATCAGCCCTTCGTGTCATTGCGAGTGTGTCAGTTGCGAATATCTTCTCCCATTCCTTGGATTGCCTCTTTGTTTTGTTGACTGTTTCCTTTGCTGTGCAGAAACTTTTTATCTTGATGAAATCCCAAAAGTTCATTTTCGCTTTTCTTTCCTTTGCCTTTGGAGACGTGCCTGGAAAGAAGTGGCTATGGCCAATGTTGAAGAGGTTACTGCCTGTGTTCTCCTCTAGGATTTTGACAGATTCCTGCCTCACGTTGAGGTCTTTCATCCATTTCGAGTTTATCCTTGTGTATGGGGTGAGAAAATGGTCGAGTTTCATTCTTCTATAGAAAGCTGTCCAATTTTCCCAGCACCATTTATTGAAGAGACTGTCTTTTTTCCACTGGATATTTTTTCCTGCTTTGTTGAAGATTATTTGACCATAGAGTTGAGGGTCCATATATGGACTCTCTGTTCCATTGGTCTGTATGTCTGTTTTTGTGCCAGTACTGTGCTGTCTTGGTTATCACAGCTTTGTAGTAAAGCTTGAAATCAGGCAACATGATGCCCCCAGCTTTGTTTTTCTTTTTCAACATTTCCTTAGTGATTCGGGATATTTTCTGGTTCCAGACCGTAAAAAATAAATAAATAAATAAGTCTTATGTGTGTATATAATTTAATATTAGAAAAAAATACACACATGCAAATTAAAGTGACTCAATTCAGATAACCAGGGCTATGTTTATGTCTACTCAACACGTAAACATCAGATGATGTAGCTGAAACACCACACGATCTGATCAGATCACATGACTGGTATAATTCATTGCCTTGCTGTCGTTACCTTAGTCTGGATATGACCTAACCTCACTGAGTCAGCAACCTGTGATGTGTCAGTGCTCCAAGAGAGAGATCGTCTCTTTGTAATGAACACATTCTGAACACATTTATGAGATTTGTTAATACAGTGAGTCTCAAGTCTTCAAGTCTAATGACTTGAATTTAGAAGGAATTTTCCTGGGAGGCTCTAATACTTGTATTATACTGTGCAAGAAGTTTCCCTACATAGGGAAACTATACAAGAAGCCACATCATAGTGAGGAAAATGTATGATGAGCTGGCATACAAGAAGGGGGAAGTGGCTGTAAGACACAAAACCTTGGTTGGACCAAATTACGACACCCCAATCCATCTGTCTCTACAAGTACACCACCAGCTGTCAGAACCTGTTGGAACAGGACAGGTTGAACCGTTGAGCAAAGGCATATCTTTTCCTCTGTCATGTGTAGAAAATAAGTTAGTAGTAGGTGAGTGATAATAGCCTTTCTCTTATCTTTTGAGAGAATTTAATGATTCCTTGCTTATGTTCTACTCTCCTTCCTTTCTAACGAGTCTTCTTGCTTGCTAAGTATCCTCTTGACCTGTATAATAGAGGAATGGAGAGAGAATGAAGGGAAAAGGAGATAGAAGTTATGGACCTTTTGATGAATTATATAGGGATGCCATTTGGTAATTGAATGGGCTCTTGATTTTCTATGAGCTATCCATAACACAATAGTAATTTTTAGAAACTATTAGGTTTATTGAGTGTTTACTCCATTCTAGGCACTGTGATAAGTACTTTATATTTATTGTCTTGAGAAATAGAAGAACAGCCCCTGGCAGTCCTATCACCTAAACCTTCGTGTAGGTAGGAGGCAGCCTCACACTCACAGCCCTCAATTTTCTTTTAAACAAAAACAGCCTCACAAAATGTGGACATCAGACAAGGGTACCCCATGATCTTGATGGGTCAAGACAAAGCAAGACCACTCTGAACTCAGTCAAAAACATAAACCTTGTCTAAACCACAAAAATGACCAGTCATCTCCCAGTTCTGGCTAATAGGAATGACCGCTTCTTCTTTACCTACTACAGCTTTAGTTTCACTGTTTCTTCCTTCCACATAAGATTTATTAAAATTCCCAATCATAAAATTGCTCCGCTTGCTGATGGTATCCAATCCAGAGGAAAGCCCTGATTCTTTGAACCCTCCCGCAAGAGCACAAGCCCAAATCCTATGTGAAGTCGTCCCTGACACTATCTTATTAAGACACCCACAGTTCCTCACTGTGTACATTCTCCTTCACTTCAACAGGTAATAAACCCAACTTTTCAAGTACAGGTGCGATTTGATCATCTCTGGCTGGAAAGCACAGGCAATCTCTCTCTCTCTGTCCCTCTCTCTCTCTCTCTCTTTCTCTGTCTCCCTCCCTCCCTCCCTCCTTTATAATAGTTGAAGTCTGTGAAGCAAGGGATACTTAATCTGGTTAAGTTATTTGCCCAAGGACACGCAGTAAATTGTAGACCAACATTTTGAGCCCAGTCATTCTGTCTGCAGAGACTCTATCCATCATTTCGAACTGCCTCCCCACATAGATGTTTTCTCTTCTGTGTTTCCATAGCATATGTTTTCTATTGCTGCCATAGCAAACTACCACAAAGTTATCTGCTTAAAGTAACATCACCTTTTTATCTCATAGTTCTCTAGGTCAGAAGATCAGTTGGTTCACCTGGTTTCTCTGCTGGGGGTTTCACAAGATCAAAGTTAAGATACTGACTGGAGGGACTCTTAACCAGTAGCTCTGGGAAGAATCCACTTCCAAGCTTACTCAGAAGATTGGCAGAATGTAGTTCCTTGCAGCTGCAAGACTAAGGTCACCATTTCCTTGCAGGCTGTCAGCTGGGGACCCCCTTTAGGTCCTAGAGGCTTCTTTGGTCCTTGCATGTGGTCCCCTCCATCTCAGAGCCATCAAGGGTATGAGCCATTTTCACAACTGGAAACACATTGACTTTCTTTTCTGCCATATTTCTCCCAGATCATCTGAGGAAAGTCCACTGCTTTTAAGGGCTCATGTGATTAGATTGCACTCTCCAAATCCAGAGTAATCTCTCCATTTTTTAGGTCCACAGTCTCAGTTATATCTACAAAATCTGCTTTGTCATGTAACGTGCCATATTTGTAGGTTTTGGTGGTTAGAGCATGGATGTCTTTGAGGGTTCTGTTATTCTGCCTACACACACAGCTATCACACTCCCATGCTCTGACCATCTTCTGATGGATCTGGCCATTCTTTCAATATAGCAGCACGTTTCTCTTCTCTCTTATTAGGAAGCTCTTTTCTTGAATGTAGATTTGTGTATTTTCTGCTCTCACTCTCTTGGCAATACAGGGTAAACTCCAGAGAAGATTGTCTCATTTCCCTTCCCGTAGGTACTTAGAAATTGTGAGGGAGAGGTGGGGCTCCTGCCCCTGGGGCCTCCCTGTTCTTACAATAGCTCTTCTTCATTTCTGAAGCCTGCCAAGAGACACTTCAAAATTAGTTAGTAAAGCATAGTGGGGGGCGGGACACCTCCATGTGATACCAGGATGGCTAGCCAGGGCCTCCTGATCCAGTAGGTGCCCAGAGAAGCGTGGGAAATGGCAGCAAAGGAACCAGGTATAACCCTGGGCTTCTGTGTCCCTCTCTCAAATGAGCATTAGCTGTGTTTGGCCAATAGCAAACCTGTCATCCAGTTCTTAGCCACACCTGCAGCTGTCATGCTTCCTTGTGTTATGTGGAAGTTTTTCTTGAAAACAGTCCATCCACTGCAACATGGGAGGAGCTAGTACCAGAGAACATTCGTTTGCAAACTCTTTTTTTTTTTTTAATCTGCTTTGCCTTGCAGATGATATTTTTAGTTGGCTGGCTTTCGTGGGACTTGAATGGACATCCTAAAATTCTAGAAAGTAAAATTCAATTAACATAGTAATAATTCAAGAGATAGGCAGTTGTACAAATGAAGGGAGGGAGGGAGGGAGGGACAGAAACACCTATAGTTGAAAAAGTCCCTCTCTCCCCTCTTCCCTTCCTCCATCCCTCCCGCCCTCCCTCCCTCCTTCCCTCCTTTCCTTCCTTCCTTCCTTCCTTCCTGGTTCTTCCACACCTGTGTAATTTGAAAACAATGTGTCTGGCAGCCTGATGGGATCAGGGGCATCTTAAAATGAGAAAATCTCTTGCCACAGTGACAAATCCACAGGCCTCACGAGAAACCCTGCAGATCACTAACACACAGCCATAAGAATATATTGACTGCGGCCCAAGCTTATGAGAAGATTGATCAATCCAGCAGACTTGCATTAATTGTGGAATGGAAAGGACGATGCGATCAATGATAGGGATGGTCGTGCCGCAGTAACGATGCCACATCTAGCTAATCCAATAATGGAGAAGCTGATGTATAGCATATTGGAATTCTACCGTCTGGGCACTTGTCACCATAAAAAATATCCTGCAATTATGGGGAAAAATTGAGCAGGCAGCAGTTGAGCCAACCTAATCAGCCTGATGCCACAGTAGTTCTCCTGATTAAACACTAAATTAAGTGGCACTCAGCTCTGTAACCTGCCTGCATTATGAAAAATAATCCTAGAGCTAATGTGAAAAGTTTGTATTTTAATCAAAGCAAACTATGAATATTAAAATATTCCTGGGCTATTTTGGTGTCGTTTAGCTGTGAACATGTTTAACAATTTATAAATGGATCTTTTGCCATTGGCTACAAGGAATAAGGGCCCAGTGCTATATTGGGAGGTAAGGCTTCCTGTGCTAAAAATCAATTAGACTTGATACAAGCTCAGAGAACTCTTAAGGAAAAAAAAAAATGCATTCAAGAGGCCCTAGGAGAATTCAAATTTAGTTAACTTCTATAACGGTTTGCCTAAGGGCATCAACTCTATTCTTTTCTGAAAAGCACGTGATCATTCCAGGAGGGTTGAGGCTTAATAAGCTGTGGATACTACAAGGACCCTTTACACGCATGCGTCATTATTAAGTCCCGCAGCACAAATCCACTGACAATGTAGGACTAAATGGCAAATTCTCCGGGACCAGCAGAAACTGCTTTTCGTGGGTATTTGGAGAACGCACAAGAAAGAACTTGCGTTATTGCCGTCAAGCCTACATCCTGGTAGCTCTAGATCCGTGCCCAGGAATACACACAGGACGATACTTGCTGTTGCAGGCTTTTCCAGAAGAGAGCCCTCAGAGAGAGTTGACAGGGTCCATTAACATCCCTACAGCCTAGTGGCTGGAAGCCTGGTGGTCGATGAGGGAAGCGCAGGTTGTGCCAGGATGGAGACAGCCTTTTGTTTGGAAGCTCCTTTCTTCATCAGAAGCCGGTGTTAATGGAGTCCTCCCGTCACAGTGAGTCAGAGCAGGGCAGTGAGCAAGGCGAGAAATCAACTTCCTTCAGCTGTTCTTTTCTATTTTGTTGTGTGCTTTGTTTATTTCAAGTCAATCTGTGGGCTTTTAATTTAAAACACTTTTTTCCCCCCTGGGTGAAAGAGTTATTGGACGAAGGGAGACTTTCAGGCTGTGACTGTATCATTGAAAAGTCAAAACCTGTGCAATAATTTCAATTTATTGTATTTTATTAATTAACAGTCACCCTGATATCCCTCATTCCATGCCAGGCCTGGTTCTAAGGTTCTGCTCTAAAATTAACATTTGGTTTTTAAATATTAATAATATTTAATATTAACATGAGTTTGAGATGCTATTATTATTTCTAGTTTGGAGAGGAAGAAGCGGAAGCCCAAAGAGCTTAAACAAGTTGCCAACCAAGGTCTCATAGGTTTCAAGTGGCAGATTGGGATTGGAACCCAGGCAGGCTCTTTCCCCTTATGTCCGCTCGTAATAGGTTAATTCTTCTAAGGCGTTGTTGGGTCAGTGATGTCAGTCATGGGAAATGGGAAGGGGTGAGGTGCTGTCAGTGGTATTAGCTCAGGCTGTGCCACGTGTTCTTCTGACTTTTCTCCCACCACCATCCCGTTCTCCAGATATGCCTTTCCCATGTCCTCTGATGATGTCTTTTTCTAAGTAGATCTCAAAGTGATAATGTGATCTGCCTGATCTGGGCCAGACATTCCAGGTCAGACCAGGTCGTTCACACCTCCAGGAGAAAAGAGCTGGGTTCTGAGCCAGACAGATGGTGTCACCATTGAGAAACAGCTCCAGTATTCAGCCAGTTGAAGATCTAGAGTAATCTTAGGATGACACTATGCTTGCTATCAATTATTGACTGCCGCTAAGAGCTCTAGTAGGAGCTTTTGCTCCACTTTCTTACTGAACTCTTCCATAATCCTACATGCCCAAAATAAATTGCCCCAATTTTCAGGATTAAAGATCTGAGGCCGAGAGACTGAGTACCTAGTAGATGAGGTCGCATAATTGTTATTGGCAGACAGACCTGGGACTGAAACTTAGGTCTGTTTCACTCCATTGTATTTCACAAAACGCAACTCATCTCCACTCACCACGTGATATCTGGGGACATGTAGGCATATCAGAAGGTCAATAGCCTTCAGTCCCTCATGACATGGAAAGTTACTTCTCCCTCATTTCCCAAGCTCCATTAACAAGAACTCCCTGGGGAGACAGTAAGTAGGATAAGGACTTTGGAGTGCCATGTGTCTGTCTCCTTCAAGCTATGCACACTGTGTAGAAATTATGGATTTTCTTTCATGATTTGACTAATCCTTGTATAGACTAAAAAGCTTCCGTAACCAATCCTGTATGTTTTCAGGAAAGAGTCTTTCCTGATCTCCTGGTCCCCCTTTAGATTACGTTGTTTTTCAAGGCAGAAACTGAAAACACCCAGCAAGGAGAAAAATTGGCCTTTCCTTACAAGGAAGAGAAGCAGTGATATGCATCCATCCACAAGGAGCTGAGACTTAGCTTTCCATGTGCTCCAGCCTGGGCATCCTGGGAGAACCCCTCCTTTGGACCCTTTCCACTTAGTGCTGTGATTCCAAGGAAGTATGCCTACCACCTTCTCTTCAATTCCTGTTGAAGGGCAGTTGTACTTATGGGTCACGGAAAGCAAAGTCAGATCAGCTCAAGCACCCAAGGAAATTTGGCATGAACTAAACTTAGGGATATGGCTCTTCTTCAGAGAAGTTCAGATGCCGCCAGGACACTCCTGCTTGTCATTCCCCTGTGTCCTCTAACGCATTTGATTTCTTCTCTCTTTTTGTCCAAGGGTATTCCCAGCCTGTAAAGTAACAAAGGGCTGCCCAGATCTCCCAGATTACAAAAATTACATTCCACATGGAAGAGAATGCAGAAGAATGATTTATCATTTTATCTTTCCTCCATTTTATCTTTCCCCTATCAGATGACAGGTTATCAATGGAAGCTTCCAGTTAGTCCAGCTTGAATCAACTGTCCAGTTAACTCTGGCTGAGTGTACCTTATCGAAACAGAGCTGTTTCCATTGCAAGCATGTGGCTAAAGATAAATGGACAAGTCCTTAGAAAAATGTTCTCAACATCCATTATAAGACGCATCTTATAGGTCCATATTTATTTCCCCAAAGAGAATGAGTTGTTGAAAACTAAGAAGTGGCTGAAATCTTGTCTCGTATTGAAAAGGTAGGCGAGAAGTTGGCCTTCTCTTAACTTTGGTGCCATGTAGAGCTCCATGCACACTCAATGCCTGCTGGATGGCTATTGCATTTCTTGGAGATCCCTGACATGATGGGGTCTGAATGGAACATGGGGGATGTATAAGTTCCTAGAGAGTTATTGCTCTCACTCAGATATCAAATAGACTTTACAGTTCATTTCTATGAATTCAATACAATTCATTCCATAGATGAACAGAAAGTTAGAGAATTGACTTGTGTGAACTGCACAGAGTATAGGAAAGGGCAGAGACTTTGGAACGTCAGCTCTGAGATTTACTGGTTCAGTTCTTTGACCCAAAAATCCATAAACTAATAGTTCCTCTCACACAGTGCTGTTGAGAGAATTAAATGAAGTAAGGTATGTTAAGAACTTAACCCAGTGTTTTGCTCATAGTATATGTGCAATAAACCAAAACCAGTCTCTCTCAATTGGAGGTAATCCTTTCCCATCTGGAGAACATGTGGCACTATCTGGAGACATTTTTGGCTCCCCCAACTGGGAGAAGTTGCTATTGGCATCCAGTGGGTAGAGTCAATTGATGTTGCTAAACATTCTGCAATACACAGGGCAGCTCCCAAGAACAAAGAGTCATCTCCCTCAAAATGTCAGTAGTGGCAAGCTTGAGAAGCCCTGATGTAATCTATTACCGCAACATCACTATTGATACTATATTTCTTGGAATAGGAGAGGAAAGAGGATGATCTTAGCAAAATCCTATATTTTCTATTCCTCACATTGAGGTTCTCTCTAAAAAAAGGAGGGGGGGAGTATTTCAGGGAATTACAGAGGCAATTAGGTAACAGTTTTCACTCAGTAGAGTAAAAACAAATGCATAATGTAATTGAAGTGGCAAATTTGTTGGGAGAATAAATTAAAAAGAACTGTCCAAAGTTCTGAAACTTTGGGTAACAGACCAAATCTGTTCAAAGCAACGTGTAGGCTGAAGTCTAAGTTGAACAACAATCTTTGCAAAAATGCATCAAAAGCTTTGGGAAATAGATTCTGGCTTATATTCCCAGGCTTTCAAGGTGATGAAAATTGTATCTAGGCAAGGAAGAGTGGATAATAGTCTAAAGAGTAAATTCTTTACCAGGCTGTAAGCTTCATGAAAACAGGAATTGTAATTGTAAAAAATCAAAAACAAAAACAAAAACAGAAATTGTATTATCTTTTTTATTTTTATTTTTCTTTCTTTTTTTTGAGCATCATTTTTTTGGTATCTTCATGGTATAGTATAAACATGGGGTCTGGAATACAGTACATAGTGAATGCTTTTTTTCTCCTCTCCCCTTGTCTACTGTCAATGGTCTGGGTTCATCATGGTAATAGTAAGGAGCTGTGTCATGTCACAGTTATATTGAAAGGTATTCACATGTATCTTCTAATATAATCTTCACAGTCAGATGGCATTGCAAAGATATTATACCATTGTAGAAGAAGATACTGAGGCTATGAGTGAGTACGTGGTCTGGGATTGCAAACCAGGAATTCCTCCCATTGAAGACCTATGGGGTCAGAAACCACTGGCATATAGATTCTGTATGGAGCAGGAGGTTTTGGTAAATATCTTTTAGACTGGGAAGAGGAGCAACACTTTCCCCTTCCTGTATCAAACATAATCTTAATTTTCAGCGCTGCTTTGAATAGAGGTTGGTTACAGTATTTTGAGTTTCTGGCTAGCTTGAGAGCCAGTGAGAAACCCATTTATGATTCATCTCCTCTTGTTAAAAAGATTCTTTTAAGTAAACAAGGAAGTGTGATCGTATTTGAAATTTTCTTTGATGCTTGGGAGTCTAGAATCTCACTACTCCATCTCTTATTCCATTCCATTCTATCCCCAGTAACTCATTTTAATGCCAGTTTCTTGTTTAGGGAGGGCAGCATATATCATTCCATAGTGAGGAATCATGAACATCAAATGCTTCCAAGTAAGCAGCATGTTTCAGAGAAAGAAAAATCTCCGCGAAGGGGAAAGACCCAGTGAGTCCATCACTGTCATGTTTTTTGGTGTGATAGACAATACCAGTGCTCATCCCCATGGGGTTACAAGGTTTCCTTCTTGGTTACAGGGAAGACCACCGTGCATCTACTTCTGGCCAGTGGGTTGTGTGTCATTTCAGAGAGAGAGCACGGGGAGGGGGTGGAAGGTCTCCATGCACTCCCCTCTGCCGCAGTGATCCTGAAGTCCCATGTTGGGATGCTGGTGTGTCCATCTGCCTGGGTCCTTGAGTGATTATGTGGAACAGAAGCTGCCTCACCCCCAGATCTTCCTCAGACATGTAGCAAACGTGAGAAGTACCCTGCTGCTGGATTAAGTCACTGAGGATTGGGAGTTCAAGTATCACCGTCCTATAAACGGCCGGTGCACTTGAGTGTTAGAGGAGGGCTGTAAGATACATGTTTTCAAATACTGGCCTTGAATTTTGCCAACTGGATTTAACTCTGGGCTCGTGTTCCACACCAGCCTTTGGTGTGGAACGCGAGCCTGTCACTGAACTGCTGTGGTAACAGTCATAGGGGAAATTTATTAAGCACATCTATGAGCCAAGTGCTGCCCATGGGGTCTAGTGGGCATCAGCTCACCTAGTCCTTCCAGATACTCTTTCACTTGGGTAGACAGGAATCACTTGGTGGGTTCAAAACAGGCATAACACGGGAGGCAGAACTAGAAAGTGGAGATGCTGGACTTGAACCAGGTCTGACTGATGATGCCTGTGACTGTATCTTGCTCGCCGCTAGATTGGCATTGATTAAAATATCTACCTCACTAGGCAGTTTTAGGATTCTATGAGCAGCCTACGTGACAGAAGATCCAGATGCCTAGTAGGTGAGGTTATTCATTATTTGGGTTCTGCCAGCACTTGTTAGAGAGAACTTGAGCCTCATTTACCAACCTGGAGATCCCTGACTTGTTTTCTTTTTTCCTGTTCTTTTTTTTTCAAGTGGTAAATGTTTCATCATTATTTTTGTCTCCTGTTCATGCTGACCTGCTCTCTATCATGACATTTGGCTTCATCCTTCAGCCTCTCTTTCTCTCTCTCTCTTTTATGGTTCCATGTTGCTGTGAGCAGAACTCATTTTTCAAAAGACAGATGGCGGCAACCCTGTTCTCTCTAAATAAAAAAGCAAAACAGCTGTTAAGGTGCAAACAGAGTTGCGGCCAGCAAATTGTTTCTGCTTCAAGTGTTGGCGAAGTTTCCCTGTAGAGAAGAGGAGCTATCTAAACAAAATGTGCAGTCTTGGCTGGGCTCTGCCAAGGCCCAAGTATAGAATGATGGCAAATAATGGAAATTTATAGCATGCTATAGATCCGGCACCTTTCTATCTTGGCGGGTGCATATTTAAATGCAGTGCTAACAGAGCTGAAATTTATTGCTCTCTGATAACGATAAAATGCCATCAGAGAATGAGATAAATCTTGGCCCCAAATCTTAGAATGCAGCGCACACACTCACATGCACACACATGCTTGTAAAATACAGCCAGATACTGCTAACTCAGGAGTCTGAGTTCAGAAGAAGCCAATGGAACAGGGAAAGTAAAGGACGTGTTTTATAGACGACTGCAAATTGTTGTTTTCATGAGGCTGGGGTCAAGGTACATTGTGGCCTTGGGTTGAAATGAGTGTTGCTTTGTCTCCTGGCTGATGTATACTTGACCTTGGCCAGGAAAGCTTTTTGCTTTTCTGGATGCTCAATAGCATTCTCTTCACCTTTTCACAGCCTTGGGACAGGATGACTTCCAAACAAATACTGATGAATTGTAACCCTCTGGGAGAAGAACATCATCTTCCTTTTTTATAATGTATTCTCTTATTTCTTTTGTTATTTATCCATTTCAAGAGAATTGGAGTCTCAGGGGCTTTGTAAGAAGAGAGTGAGACAAGGAACAAATCTGCCAAAATACCGTATTTGCAAATTGCTTGTGATGTGTAAATTAGGTGTGCACCCCTCCTCTTCATGGGGCCTTTAGCATTCAGAGAATGAACATTTACAAAGTGGCAATCAGGAGGCTGTCACTCACATCCGACAGCTGGCCTGCATGGCACCCACCCGTCTCTAACTTTGGGACATCTTGGGTTCGTGAAGTGAAGCCCACCTAGCGATCTGCCTGAACCTCTTACCGAATTTCCATGAGCCATACTTTGGTATATCATTTCCGATCAGCAGCTGCCTCAAGGAGGGAGGCCCTTTCTCCTGGCCCTCTTTCTAGATGTTTCTGTGACTGTTTCTAATGCAAGGGGATTTCTAACAGCTCAGGGAGATTTTGACCCTCAATGAGGAGCATAAGCTCTAGGGATTGCTTTAGGCCAATCCCCATTAGATTTGTCTGTCTGGACACTTTTGGGGGCATAATCGTGTGTGTGTGTGTATTTCTGTTTGTTCATGTCTATTGCCTGAACTGATCCTGTTTTGGAGACATGGACAATGTCTGTAAATTAAAACCCACTCCTATTCAGAACTAGAAAGAATGTCCTTAGTTTGCTGGGATTTTATAAGTGTGTGTGTTGCGGGGGGGGGGCGGTGAATATGGGTAGGCGTGAAGGCTGAGAGGTAATGGTATCTGTTGAGCTTGAAAACGACACACATTCTCTTAGTGGGGAGTGCTCCTGGGACTTCCTCATACACCTGGTAATATTTTATATAAACCTGTGGTTTTAAACCCTTTTCTATTCCCTTATATGCCTTTCCATTTTCTATACTGCAGAAAACTATGAAATAATATAATTTGGTGCATTTACCTCATTTAGTTTTGTTGTTGTTGCTTGAGGAATAAAGGTCGATTTGGGAAATTTTGATGCTTGGGCTGAAAAGGGGCCTCAGATTTTATACAAAATGAATTCTTTGGAGCTTTGAATTGAGTTTCATGGACTTCATGAAAATGTATGTGTGTGAAAGAGAGAAAGAGGGAGAAAGAAGGAGAGATATTGAGAAAAATCATGCTATTTTTGAATATTTTGGTTTGTTTTTTTCTCAGAGATTTCATAGCTAGGTTCTCAAAAGCAGCCTTGCCTGTGGCCCTGACCCATGTCCTCTTGCTCCTGGGATGTGTGCTGTGATATTCACTTACCACACAGAGCTGTGATCCCAGCCTCCTCATTTCTGGGAAGAACCTGACTTTGGCCAAAAAGGAAGTTAGGTTAGATCTTATGCGAAGCAGGGATGCCTGGTCCCAAACACTGCGTCTTTATGGGCTTTGTCCACCAAGTTAGACTCACAAAAGAAAACTTCCACATCTTCGTCTGCATTAATCCTGCACCACTTGAGTCTAGCCAGCTGTGACCTTCATGTCCCCATCTGTGGTCCCACAATACTGACCTTCTCTCGGTGGTTCCAGATAAGCCCTGCTCTCTCTCACCTCCCAGTCTTCACACAATTTGTTCTCTCCACCTGGAGCAGACTACCCTTTCTTCTGGCTGATGCCTTCTCTTCTTTCTTGTCTCTGATGACATGCTGCTTCCCCAGGAAGCCCCCTACGATGCCTTCTAGACCAGGTTACATGCACCTTCAGTATCTTCCTCTGGCATCCCCCAGGGTACCAGGACATGATCACACATCATTTCTTAGGCCAGGGAAGTGTACACATTCGTCGTACTATCTTTATAACTCTTCTGAAAATCTAAACTTATTTCAAAACCAAAAAAATATATATGTGTATCTATAATTTTTTAAAAGATTTTATTTATTTATTTGACAGAGAGACACAGTGAGAGAGGGAACATGAGCAGGGGACGTGGGAGAGGGAGAAGCAGGCTTCCCGTGGAACCTGACACAGGGCTCAGTCCCAGGACGCCGAGATCATGACCTGACCCGAAGGCAGATGTTTAACAACTGAGTCACCCAGGCACCCCACCAAAAAATATATTTAAAAAGAAAAAGGAAAAAGGAAAGAAGAGGGGGTGTAGGAGGATTTATCTGTGTTTTATCAAAGCAAACTGAAGACCAGAGATGTCAACATAAAGAGTGAATAAGTAGAAAAGTGAATGAAATGGGATATTGCCTGTGTGATCGCATTACAAAAGGAAGGGGCAGAGGAGGAGGAAAATAGCCTTCTCTTTCAGAGCCATGGTTCTTCTTCTTCTTTTTTTTAATATTTTATTTATTTATTTGACAGAGAGAGAACGAGAGAGGGAGCGCGCGAGAGAGAGAGAGAGAGAGAGAAAGAAAGAACACAAGCAGGGGGATTGGGAGAGGGAGAAGTGGGTTTCCCGCTGAGCAGGGAGCCCGATGCGGGACTCAGTCCGAGGACTTTGGGATCATGACCTGAGCTGAAGGCAAACACTTACCAACTGAGCCACCCAGGCACCACATCTCAGAGCCATAGTTCTATGAAGTCTCTGCCTCCCTGCCTACATCATTACCGTTCCCCAGTACCTACCTTAGTACCTGGTTTTAGTTAGCACTTCATAATACTTGTAGAATGAAATGAAAAGTCAGATGTGTAGATAATCAATAGAACCTTATGTCAGCCCACTTGGCTGCCTGCTGAATCATTCTTCTGTCCCAGCGTGTACTGCTTCGGCTCCCACGTCTCTTGGCCCCCACCTGGGGCCCTTTGGTTTAACTTTTGATTTGAATTTCACTCTAAAATAATCCTTGGCTAAGGCCACACAGCCCTGTGCAGGCCACCGGGGTCCTCTTATTCATCTGCCAGTGTCGGCAGTTGACTTTCCCAAAGGCTGTCCAGCTTCAGAGTGTCACCCACATGGGGAGGAGGGGGGGGGAAGGAATGAGCCGGATGGAAGAAATGAAACAGGAAACGAGTATGAATGATCTTAAGTGTTTCTCCCATCTTGCCTTTTTCCCCACCCTGCCGTGCTCGGGTTCCTTTACAGATTAGCTTGATCACCTAGAATCACTGACCAAAACAGAAGAAAATACCACTTTGTCATACTGGGTGACAACCAATGTCCAAATCAGTATGACAGGGTTTTCTCCTGTGGTAGAGCCTTATGGGTCATACCATGGTTCATCATGGGAATGGATGATTACTTTGATCAAATGGTGCAGCCTTGGTAAAAAGTGATAAATATGGTAATAGATACTATTTTTTTTTTGACATTTTGAACATCGCAAGCATGTGCTTAGTGTATGTTTATTTGTAATATAAGACATAAATACAATGTAAAATCACTATTTTTAATTGTACATGTGCTTCCTCGTAATATAATTACCCTTATCTTTAAAAACATTGGGGGAAATAAGGCTTAAATGAGGTTAAACGTCACAACTTAAGTAGTCTGGTTGATAGAAAGTGGCGAAGAGGAGATTTGAATTCAGTTCTTTCAAAATCCAAAGCCTGTGCTAAGGAGGATGAGGGGCACTTCAGAAACATGGTGCCCACTTGCTTCATCGCCAGAACAGTATTGTGGTTTGGAAGAGAGCTCCCTAGGGTCTGGCCACACACTTGTTTGTGTGGTTGCAGGGAACAAGAAGGAAGACTTGTGGATGAAAGCCCAGAAGCAGGCTCCCTGCCATGCTGTTCTGCCAGAGTCTCTGTGCCAGGGGACACCCAGGGGACTCAAGACGTTTCCTCCCCCGGCATGGATGCTGGCCCGACCCTGGGGGACACCTCTGGAGCCCTCCCTGAAGGGCTTGAATAGGCTGGGGTAGCTCAGAGTGTTTGTTAGAAAACTAGAGATGCTTCCTGAGAGGTCTAAAGACCTTTTGGGATCGTATGGCCCCCTCTGAGCCTGATTCTTTCACTTTAAACCCATTTTTTTGGGGGGGACTTATCTGCATAGGCCACATTACATGTCCACCCCTATTTATTTACCAAGCCTCCTATAAATAGTTAAAATAACACGAAGTAAAATAATGTAATAATAGCATCTTTGATTCTCTGTAACAGATACCTTTATATGTTATAGGTAGATAGCAAAAATATAGTGTGTATATATATTACCTATTTACTCTCTCTGTATAATCTGTATATTTCCTGATTCGTAAAGGCGAATATTATTACCCACATTCTAAAGATGAGCAAACAGAAGCCAGAGAGAGAAAAAATAACTTGCCCAAAGTCATATTCTGAGAAAGAACAAAGACGGTTTTCAAACTCAGGTTTGGGGAACCCCAGAGGTGTTCTTACTTCACCCGCCACGCCACCCCTCGCACTCTGAGCTTGTGAGGCTTAACTGAAATGTTTCTCTTCGTTTTCTCTCCTCATTTTCTCTCTTCATTGCCTAGATGCCCCATTAGGGCAGAAATTATGTTTTATTACTACGCTAGAGAAGCCCCTGGTATAAAATTCAACTTACATCTACTGGGCATCTGCAGATGATGAGCCGGGCTCTACAAGAGGTTCTGGTTGGGGCCGTGCTCCCGAACAGCTGACGGTTAGCAGGAGAAAGTAGAAGGCAGATAGAGTCAAGGGGGCAAAATGAGAAAATGAGTACTTGCCGGGTCCTTGCTATGTGCCAGCCACTTTCTTAATGTTCTTTGTGTATGAGTTCACTGACTTCATGAGATGGGTGCTGTTCTTATCCCTACTCTTTTACCCCCCAAGGAAACAGAAAGGCAGAAAAGTTGTATCACTGGCTCTGAAGTTCACGTAGCTAGAAAGTTGCAGAGGTGGGGCTGGAACCCCACCCTCTGGATCTTGAGTATTTACTCTTGACACTAAATAAATGCAGCCAGGACATGGGCAAGATGGACAGTGCAGGGCTCTTACACCAGGTAGTATTTCATCTGAGGCATGAAAAAGAAGAAGGAATCCCATTTAACAAGGAGGGGTAAGAGAAATCTAAGCAAAGAGGCCAGCCTATGCAAAGGCACTGAGGTGGGGAGAGATCTCAACAGTTCAAAGAAAAGAGAATCGGCAATGGGAAGCTGCAGAAGGAAGGGGCTAATGATCTTCAGGAAATGAATGGGAGGTTCCTGGGCCACAGAAGGGAGACTTACTTTTTATCCATCTTTCCATACACATTCTGTAGAAGATACTTTCCTTTTTTCTTACTTTCTTTCATGTACATGTGGATATAAGGGAACCAAAATGGGACCCAAATAATGACATTCAGCATGGGTATGTCCCCAGCACACAAAGGGAAACCTCTGGCTGGCTAATCTTCCTGCTCCTAGATCAGAGATGGAGGTTACCTGCTCTCCAGTGGTACTTGTACATACAGTGTACACAGTAGGCATCACTTACCAATTGCTGTATTCTTTTCCACTTAGCTCAAGTAGAGCCTCAGAATCCTTTTCAACACAATATAGTCGGCTGCCATTTTTAATCACCCAGAGAGGAAAGGGAGTTAACAAGTAAGACTTACTGCTTCTGAAGGCCATGGGGGTGACATCTGCCACCATCCAGGGGGTGTTTAGAACAGGCAGCCACTTAAATTTCTCTATCTCTATCTTCATGATAATCATTACCTTGGAGAAAGCTTTAGGAAGAGGATCATAAAACCAGGCATTCCCTAACAGCGGGCTATGGCGTGACTTGCTAAGAATGTGCTCCTAATGCATTTTAATGACATGCTTTATAATATCTTATTAAAGATTGTAAGAGCATCTAATAATCATTTAATAAATATTAATGAAGCATTTACAAATCACACCTTCATTTAACAGCACTGGCCCTGGTATACGGCCCAGACCTTAGCACATGGGGGCATGGCGGCTCCAGCAGAGACTGCCATGGACAGCCTCGTTCTGTGACATTGGGCCATCCTGCTACCATAAGTGATTTTTAAAAATAATAATTCTTGGAGAGCAGTTCAGTGCAATGAAGCTTGATACCCAAAGCAGTTTAGCAATTATTATTCTGTTTGGGGAACATTAAAACATAATCTACCATGAATTTATAATCCATAGCTTTTCTCTCATGCACTTTTATTTTTTAATAATAGGCAATAATTACAGACCCTCACTCAGAAACTCCGTAGATGTTGGACAGCGTCCGGGCCTCCCTTGTTAAGCCTTTTAGGCGGCACATTCAAGATCGAGTGAAGAAGAGTGAGCTGTCTTCAGCCTGGACTCAGAGTCACACCTCACAGAAAGCCAAAGCTGGGCGGGGCCTTGGAAGTCACCCCGTCCACCTCCTCACTCTATGTGGGAGGAAACGGGGGCCCTGGGAGGTGATGGGACATTTGGAGGCCACACAATGAGAGAGCAGCAGGAACGGGACCAGATCCCAGGGTGTTAGATTTGCAGTCACGTGCTTACTTCCGGGGCTCGAAGCCTAGGAGAGGCGGCATGCATTGGGAAGATCATGGCTAGAAGGTGGCTCCTTCTCCTTGCGGGTTGTGGGGAGTTCTTGATGTCAGCCAGGGTCTCTCTGCCTCTCTGCTGTCCCCGACGGGCTGGAGCTCCTCCGCACTAAGAGGAAGTGGCCAGCAGATGGCGCTGTAGGGATTGAAACTGGAGCCGCCACATCCAAAAGCAGCCCTGGGCGGGCAGGGATTCACTAAGCCCTGCAAAGAGGAGTTGTTGAAAAGGGTTGGGATCTGTCCTGCACAACAGGGACCTACAGGGATCCCCAGACTCCTGTGGGGTGCCCCAGCCGTGCTTGGGAGAGAAAGCCTGGTCTAGGGTGAGCTGGCACAGGCTCCGGTGGGCTGGGGACGCTGGGTGCCGGAGCAGATTCTGCTCCCAGCTGTAGCAGAACAGAGAAGCGGGCTGTGTGCACACTCTGCTGCTTGCTCTTTTTGCAGGACCCGGCCATAGCTCAGGGCGCAAGTGTCAGCAAGACATCCTCCTCTTGTGCTGGGTCTGCCCAACACCCAGCTTCTTGGGAGCACCCTAAGCAACAGTAAGACCACCTTAATGGGAGGCAACAAGCCCAGCATTTGTGAGGCAGGTGTTTTTCCTGCCCTCTTCCTGACTTCCAGGCCTATTAATTGCTGCCAGGCCATGTTCAGTGTGTTCCAATTAATAATTTAATTTGCGTGCCCTGACAAAATGGTTTTCCAAAAGGGTTTGATTTACTTTTCAAAACTGCAGGATTGCGATGAATGAAGGAGAGTGTAGGGCAGTACTTAGATCTCTGAATATTTCCATCCTCTACATCCCCAACATACCTCATCTCCTGTCCTCTGTGTCTCTCTCTCTCTCTCACACACACACACACACACACACACACACACACACACACACACACACGCACAACCTCACAGCAGCACTCCCAGAGCCTCTTCTCTCTCCCTGCAGCTGCAGCAGGTCTGCATATAAGTGCAGGGAGGAAGGAATGGCCTGGATCCCTGGGGCGAAGACAAGCTGATCTATCAAACAGAAGAACAATTGCCATACTTCTCAGGTCCTGGCTCCTCACGCCTCCCAACTCTCTCCCTGCTCCCCCAGCTCTCAGCTCCCACTTCCCTGTTGCCAGAGGGCACTGTGCCACCTTTAAATCAGATTTAGCGTAAGTTTCCGTGGGGCGTCTGCCGTTCTGGACATTGCAGTCTGCTTGTTGTGTCTTCTAGTTGCAAGGTTTGCATGAATAGCATGTGACACAGAGTCCGGCTGGGTCTTGCAGGCAGGCTGCAGAGGGTCAGCTGCTGGTTCTCTCTGAAACAGGCATCACTTCCCCTGGAGTCTGAGCCAAGTCCTCCCCACCCCCCCCCCCACCCCTCAGAGGGAACAGGGCGAGAGGTCTGGCTGTCCTGCAACCACGGCCCACATACTCTTGTTCTGTCTGGACAGCCGGACACTTGCTGAGAAATTAATGGTTGGTTCCCCAGCTCCTTTCTCCTAAACACTTTTTATGCCTTCAATTGCTTAGAGACAGTCAACCTTCTTTAAAAGAGTGAGAGTTTCCTGAAGGCAGTAGTGTCTTAACTCCTCTGGCCCCCAACAGACACTGAAATATTTGTTCAACTAACAAATAAGGAAATGAATAGAGAGCATGAATTGTCTCTCTGGATAAATTAATTGCATCTGTTTTATTCAACAAGCATTGTATAATACTGTTTCTGTGCCGGAAACTGCTCAAAGTGCTCTTTAGATGCAAACTCATATATGCCTATTATAAACCTTGTTAGACACGGCTAACCCCCCCCCCTTTTTTTTCAGATGGGGTAGTGGAAGGGCAGATAGCTTGAATAACTTGCCCAAGGCCAGGCAGCTAGTAAGTAGCCAAGCCAGGACTCAAACCCAAGCAGTCCGGCTCTAGAGTTTTCGCTCTGTGCCTCTTCACTATACTTTCTCTAATCCTTAGTGTTATTCTCCTCTGACCAAGACCGATGCACTTGGATAAACCTAGTCAGGGAGCAAGCATACATAGATCTTAGTCTGTCAATCCCACCTTTCGGAATTCAACTCTCAAAAGACATGGCAAAGAGGGGTTTCTAGATGGAAGAAGGATGGTCAAACTATTTGATTCTTACCAGGAAAAACTTACAGATTTCTTTCCGTTCACGTCTGTAACATATAGACCGCATTCTTTGGTGTCAAAGCAGCAGAGGAAAAAAGGTGGGGGAGACGGGAAGGAGGGAAGGAGGAGAATGAGATGAGGGAGGAAGAAGGAAGAAAGAGAGCAAGCAGGCAGGCAAGCACACTTTGATCTCCAGCACAGAAACAGTGTCCGCAGCCCTGAGAAACATGGTTTTTCGTCTGCCTGTTGCTTGGCACAGTTTCACTGCCTAGAAGCCTGCAGAAATATTGGAAGTCAAGATCCAATATAATAATTGGCTTACAGATTTGAAGAAGGATGGACAGACTTTCCCATTTCCAAGATTCATTAGCCCAGCTCCCCCTCTAATAGGCAGGGCTGGCTCTACGTGTAAGCCATTTTCTGATCAAATTGGCACACGGCTCACGCCCCGACGGGGTGTAAAGGGGGAGCCTCAGAATCTCTCTGCCTCGGCGAGGGCTGCAGGGGCATGGGCGGGGTGGAATTTCTCTCACTGATGCTTGATCATCCTAAGTTCTTCCTTCGATCCAAGAAGGAGCCCCCACCCGGAAAAAAATTCAAGCAAGTGTTATCAGGACTTCTACTTGTGAAAGACTCCCAGAAGACGTTCGTGTGCCCCCATGCTTCTTTGAAAGTGTGCAGCAGCTGTGAATTACCCTCAAACTCGACATACCTAGAAAATCTAACAGGAGTGTGGAACTTAGGGATGACAGTACGGGAAGCTTAGAAGATCCAGAAATTTGTGATCAGCGCACACGGCAGCATGGCAGAAGTCTCGTGAGAGAAGGTGCTAGTATCAGTCGGATCTGAGTGTGGATCCCAGCTCTGCCCCGTAGTTACGTGCTATGCCTCTGTTTCCCCATTTGCAAGTGTAAGTCACCACATCAGTGTGCAAGCCCAGTCCTCACAGGAACCCTCACAGGGTTGCTAGTGATGCTAACGTAAAACAAAAATCGAAAAGCAAAATCTGATCAGGAAGAACCACAAAGGGACTGGCAGGCTTTGGGGGCCGACGGAAGAAAGTGGGTATATCACATAGAAAAATAAACAGAGCTCCCCATGGGTTCGCTGCTCTCTGTCTAGAGGCCTCATCTTCAATTGGGACGGGATAAACTTTGGTAGGGGCGACGGAAGCAGTTTTGCCGAAACAGTCTTAGGATGATGTTAGCTCTAAATAAACCTGAGTGTTTTCCCTAGACTAATATCCTAAAACAGTAGCATCACTTGGGTACGGATCGTTACATAGCATTGAGAATGTGTGGCAGAGAGCAGAGGGGTATGAGATTGGAAACAGGGCACCATCGGATACCCTTGCAATTTTCAAAACGGATGGAAGGGAACTGGAGAATTCTAGAAAGTGTAGACTGGTGACTTCCCGTAAACCTGCAGCTCACACCTGTGGAGCCTTGTCAGAAGCGTGGTTCGTGAGTTTATTAAAGGGGAAAGTGTGTCAGTAGACTCATGTATTGGTTTGCTTAGGATGACCCAGAGCCAGCACATGTCATTTCTTCTCACCAGAGTGGTCAGTTTGGAGAGTGGGATAGACATGCCACGTGTGGATTTCAGTGACACTGTTAACAAGGACGCCTTGGTTGGACACAGATGGCATTCCCCCTGAGGCACGGTGCAGGACGACCGGATGGATATTCAGAAAATTAGGTGGAGAATCAGTGACTGACAGACTGATATCCAAGAGTCATGATATCAAGAGTCATGCCTGGTGCTTTGGGTTTGAGTGACCCCCGTGAGCTTTGTCCCAGTTCTGCCCACGTGGCATTGTTTCTGAATGTCTGCATGGAGACAGGGAGGGCTGCTTTTCAGTTGCAGGGGTGCTGTGATGTGGAGCCCTCTGTGCTTTGAGGGCGTGACTTTTCCCACCTCTCTTACAGATGAAAAAGTGAGGCAGAGGAAGTGTATTCATTTCCTAGGGCTGCCTTAGGGAACTTCCACACCCTGGGGGGCTTCAAACAATAGAAATTTATTGTCTCCCAGCCTGGAAGCCCGAAGTCTGAACACCAGGTGTCGGCAGGGCCAGCTCCCTCTGAAGGCTCCAGAGGAAGATCTTTCCTGCGTCTTCCAGTTTCTGGTCATTCTTAGTGTTCCTTGACTTGGGGTCGCATCTCTCCATTCTCGCCCTCTGTTGTCACGTGACTTCCTCTCAGTGTCTGTGTGTGTGTGTGTGTGTGTGTGTGTGTGTGTCCGTCCTTTCCCCCTCTCTTATGTGGGGCTGTCATGGGTGAAGGACCCACCCTAATTCACGACTTTTTCATTTCTATCCCTACCTTCCTTACATCCGTAAGACCCTGTTTCCAAATAAGGTCACATTCTGAGACTCCAGGTGGACGTAAATTTGTGGGGGACACTATTCAACCCGCTGCGGGAATTAATGGGGGTGTATTCACAGTCCAGCAATTAACTGGCAGATCCAGGAACTGATCTCACCTCTCTCTGCCTCATTTCCCCCCTTTATCTTAGAAGAAGTGATCAGGAAAGAGAAAGGACTCAAATCTGTGTCATTTGAGGCAAAGTTGAGGAAATGTGGGTATTTATCCTGAAAAGAAGATACTTGAGAAAGGAGATTATGGACGTGGAGCAGAGTGGTGGCCCAGAAAGGGACCATGTTTGGTGTCGTTTGGGCTGGGAGAAGCCTCGCTCAGTCTGTGGGCTGTTCCAGAGCCGGAGCCGGGGCGGCGTGTGTGTGGCAGAGCGGCTAGAAAGCAGGTCGGCAGCGGCTGTGCTGCGGGATTGTGCCCGCGGCTCTGAAGGCAGAGACGCAGGAAGAGCGAGTGGTCCAGGAAATGGACCCGCAGCCGCGTTGCCCGGCCTCAGATCCCAGCGCCGCTGTTCACTTTCTGTGTCATCTTAGAATGGGGGGCTTACCTTCTCTGAGCCACAAACCACGGAGGAAAATACCATCAGCCTCATCAAGCAGAGGCAGTGATCCACTGTGATCAAATGCACAGAAAGCCCTTAGTTCAGTGCACCTCCCAAAGCCAGTCCTTAATGAATGCCTGTTATCCTGAGAACTTAAATACTCGATTTTTCTGTGCTGCCAAAAGGCGTCCCGTGAGTCACCCGCTGCCCAAAGATGGCAGGCACCTTGTTTCCCATCCGGCCGTGGTGGTCCCCAGTTTGCCTGCCCGGTATCCACGGAACCCCAGCCCCTCATCCGTGGTGACCCGGAGTTCATCTCCTCCTCATTAGTGTAATTACAGAGGCTTTCCCTTCTTCCAGCAGCATTGCCAGTGGCCGCGGAGGAAGATTTCAGCCAAGTTGACTGGACGGACTTCCTCATTATTTAAGGCACTCATTACTGAGGCTAGTGTGGCTTCCCAGCTCGGCTCAGTCTGGCGAAGGAAACCAGCTCCCCTTTGCTTCTGTCCTCCGTGGCTACCAGCAAGCTCTGGATGGCTACCTTGTCTCCTCCTGTTCTCCTTAAAATTGGTTGGGTTCATTTCTTTTTTTTCTAACCATCCTTTTTTTTCTTTTTTTCTTTTTTTAAGAAAAGATTCAAACTCACGGTCATGAGCAAATTACAATTGGCCAGCTCCTGACTGGGAACACCACCCATGCAGAGCTTTTTGTATTAGGTCTGCTAGAGGAGCATTATTTCTCCCCCACCAAGCTCACTGATAATTCCTTGCTGGAAATAGACCCGGTATTCCCGAATAATCACAACGAACAACTTGTTCATTGTTAAATAGGGCTGTCCTTGAATTTCACCCGCCATTTTTTGGTGGTGACAGAGTCTCCTTTCATGTTCTCTGAGGGACCCTGGCTTGGGTCCATGTGAACTGAAAATGCTTTTGATGTCCCCAGATGCAAGCATAGCCCTTGCACCAAACCTCCTGTAACTTCCAAGGTCTGCAAGTGCTCTGGCCAAGAGTAGGCCCTGCCTTTGTGGAAGGAGGCTCTTGGCCAGTGCGAGATCTGCTTCAGTTGGGAAGGTAATGTGAGTCAGCAGAAATGACACAAAATGGCCAGAATTCAGTTCAACAAAGAGAGCAGAAGCCCTGCTGTGTTCACCTGCTTGAAAGACCCCTGCCCTCTCCCCTCTCCTCCTGTCCTCAGGGCTGGGCTGGTTAGGGCAGCGAGCCTGCTCTGGCAGCCTTTGGGTGTCCAGCATATATGAAGACACAGGAGTGCAGCTGTTGGAGAGCAGAACTGCCCCCAACTCACCTGACCTCAGTCCCTCTCCAGATTTCATGTGCATGTGAATCACCCGGGATCCTGGCAAACGTAGATTCTGATTCAGTGGGTCTGGTGTGGGGTATGAGGTAACTGCATTTCTAAGGAGCTGCTAGATGATACTGTGGACCAAACTTCGAGTATCAAGGTCCTGTAGGACAATCCAGGGAAAACTGTACTTGGGATTCTGCACTTAGCATTTCCTTCCTCGCCCACGATTGCCCATTCAACTGTGGAGCCGGCCCATTTATCCTAGTTAAAGGGTTCTACTGCTCCTTGTGATTATTCCTCATGATACTGATTACGTTATACACTTAAATTAAATAAAATGCACCCTATTGAATGCACGGCACACAAAAAGAATATTTATTTGAATATTAAGTACAGATAAGACTTCCCCTGGGATTATTTCACAGCGCATTTGCAGAATTTAATTGCAAGGTTTTCCCACTCAGGTTCTTTCAGAATGCTACTTGTGAAAATATTTTCTTTCCGAAGGTAAAACTGTGCTCTGTTGGTTTATTATTATTATTATTATTTTAAATCTGAAGAGCTCTCGGAGCTCAGTCATTACTTCCAGCGTCTAATTAATACTAATGATGACAAAGCAAACAGCCAGATGACCTAGATTTTCCTTTTCAATTGCCTGCAATTTACATGAATGCCTCCTCATTGTTTCAGAACTTGTGTGAACTGAATTCTTCCAGTAAAGATTCTTTAAGTTTAGGGGTTATAAGCGTTCATTTTTCATGAAGCATATATCTTCCAGCACGCCTTCCATTAAGCTTTCCAGGAAGTGTGACTCTCTCTCTCCCCCCGCCTCTCTCTCTCTCTCTCTCTCTCACACACTGCAACAATAACAGCCACCACCCAGGCAGCCCTTTCAGACAACTGAACTGGAAAATCACAAAATGAACACTCCTCAAGCTTCTCCAGCTACAGGACTGTTCCCATTTCTTAAATGATGACATTTTGTAAAGTCGCAGAAATCAGGAATGGTAAAGACCTCTTACAGCTCTGTAAAGATTTCTTTAGATGCAGATAGCAGCATAGCTTAGAAAGCCAGCCTGGGGATGTTCACCTGGGCTGCCTTCGACTGCAAAGTCATTTATGCCCCTATTTCCTTGTCTGGAAAATTGGTCCAATGGGACTTAGTTCACTTTGCTGTTTTTTTTTTTCCCTGATACTACAGTGGTTGTTACATGATTTATTTCTGTTGACATACTCTACGATCTGTGGATGTGAACTTTTAATGTCGTAGCACCAAACTTCCAGAAGCATCAGCCACTTTTCAAATCCTTGGTTTTCTGTCACTGTGCTATTGTCCACCTAACATCTAAGCACAGAGCTGGGCAGGCCCCGTACGTTGTCAACCTATAAAAAAGAATAAATTACAGCAACAGCAACCGGTAGACTTTGGATGAAGTTCACTTTCTTACAGTGGAAAGACACTGACTCGGTGCTTTTTGGGTGCCCAGGCAGTCTCTAATTGCTTCCCAGATATTAACTCATTCAGACTTTGCGATGACCACTTGGGGCGTTCTGTTGGGTCCAGGTGAGGAATTTGTCCAAGCTCCCTAAACTAGTAAGTCTCTGGGTTGAGAGTGCACCCTTGGGAATCTGGCAGAGTTTGGTCCTCTTAACCGCTGCATTTAAGATGCCTTTCAGATGTCTCTCATTTAACATGATCAGGATGACTGCCCAGATAAGGGCAGTGGCCTGTGTGTCTCTGCTGAATCTATTTAATTGGGATGCAGATTATAAAATTATCAACTTGTGATAAAATTATCATTAGAGCTTTGCAGCATCTAACCAGAAAGGAGGAAAAAGCAAAAATCTCCAGTTAAAACATCTTAACGTAAAAATGTCTCGAGAACATCCATCCATCCCATCCAAGTGGAGATAGAGAGTGGTAGGTAAATCACCCACCCGGTTCTCCCCCCTCTTCCCCACCCTGGATGTGGAGAGGGGGACGACGAGAAGTGTGTGTTGATGTCCCCTGCTCCATAATGAGAGTTCTCTGGCTATAAGGTAATGATGGTCCTAGGAGACTGGTTCAGGGAAGCATGCCAAGCCCTTTTAGTTCCTCGGGACATTTTGGTGAGTGTTGTTTGAATTTTCTTGGCCTGAGCAAGAGGTTGGGGAGGGATAGGGGGGCAATTATAACCCTTGATTATGAAGGAAAGGAATGATGATTACTTCTGTGTCTGAAACAAACAGAAATCATCTTCCTAATAACCACAATTGTTTTCTCTCTCCCTCCTCTGCCTCGGTTCACAAAATACCTTATTAAATCTGGAGAATAAAAACGTGCCTGGAGTAATGGGTTATTATTAGAATAAATAATAGACAATATGTTTCCCCCACCTTGCAAGTTATCAGATGCAAAGACATATTCTGGTTTCACTTGGAAAAGTGTGTGCGTGTGTCCGAGCAGCCGGGCCTCTTTGTGGCCAGGGGGCTGCCCTGTCACTTGGAGGCCTGAAATTAACAGCTCGGAGAGACTGCATCCTTGCAGGAAGCAGATGGATGCGGGAGGCTAAAGGGGATCCTTGCCAGGTGCTGCTTGTGGCCGCCACCTCTTGCTTGGTGTTTGTCTATGGAATCTGTCTGCCCGGATGGCTTTGTCTCAGACCTGGGGGCCTTGCTCTGTTGCTAATGGGGTATTTAACAAGTGGGTGCATGACAGAGGAAGTGTAAAAAGTGTTTTTCCCTAAAGAAAACAGCCCTTTAAACCCTGTTATTTGAGGCTCATTCCAGTTCTGCAGGCATCCTGACCTCTGACTTCCTTTTAATCAGATAACCAACACTTGGATCTCCCCAGTGACTTACATCTGGAGCATTGACTCTCTTGATAGAAGAACCAGTATCATCAAAATGATACAGTTGTACCAGGAACAGCAGGAGAAGAAGTGCTCACTGCTAAACGTGTGGTGCCTGGCACGTACCATGCATAGGTCATTGAAGTGCTAGAAACACTCGGTATTTTGAAATTTCAGGACATGCTTAATAAATTATCCCAAGCATTCTTAGCCATCAACTAGATATGTTAGAGCTTTCAGTCTTTGGGCTTATCTGCTCAAGGTTTTATATAACAACCCATTATTCTTTCCCTCCCCCCGACTAGTACTTAGCCTTGCCAAGCTCTTTTCTCCCATCCCCTCCACCCCCAGGTCTCCCCTCCAAAGCCAGCATCTCTACAAGACAGCAAGACTTAAGGAGCAAATTCTAGTCCTCCCCAAGGTTGAAATGAAATTGTTGGGGGAGAGATGAGTGGACTCCCCAGGTTGTTCTCTCAAATGCATTTTCTTCAGTGTATACAACACAAGCCAGAATCGAGTTAATTAATCATGGCTGACTTGACTCATTGCTGTGACTTTTTGTTTTCATTTTTTTCCAATTGATTATTTCTTGCTTCCTTTCCTGAAGCCTAAGCAATTACTACTTTCACACACTTTTTTTCTCCCTTATACCAAAAAAAAAAAAAAAACAAAAAAAACCCAACAACACACACACACACACAAAACCCCACCAAAAAACAAATGAAAAAGCCCAACCACAACAAGTGATGGACTCTGTATTTTCCTATCTGACATAAATGTACTGTCTGCCTGCAATCAGAGGACACACTTCGTTGTAGAATACATTTGGAAAGAGCAGCGAGCTTTATTACAACCAATGCTATGGACGGCATTATATTCAGGGATTTGAGGTCTTCCTAAACTCAGATCTCTAATAAACATTTCATATAAGAACCTAGAAGTAGAGTAGGCAGATCAACCCTTCTTTTTATTTTTCATTTTTCACTTTTCTACTGAGGGGAATACAAAAATAAAATGTCCCTGTAAAATTGGAGTTGAACTTTTTCTAGGACGGCCACCCTCAGTTTACCCTTTTGGTGTCTTGGGGAGTTATTGATAGCTACCGTTAATTGAGTACCTTCTACATGGGTAGATACTGGGCCAGGCCTGGGCTTGATACCCTCTATTGAACTTCTCATTTAATCATTACAATAACCCTGAAAATCAGCTTTTAAAAATTACTATGACTGCTGTTCATTTGAATGTACAAAAACTGTGAGCATTCATTGCAAGAAGCTGAAATAATAGAACCCAAGATTATGAGAAATAGCCTCTCTACTTCCTTATCCCCATTATTATTCTCATTCCCAGGACATAATTTTTGTGGTTTTGTTTGCAGTTCGGTGTTTATCATTCCAGACTTTTGTCCATGTATAAATGGATATTGATGTGTGTATGTGTATACACACAGCTTTTTAAACAAAAAGTTGGATCATATTTTTAAAACTGGTTTAACTTGCTTTGTTTTATCATTCTTTCATGGACACCATTTCATTTCGGTGAATTTCTAGTGAATCCAGAGTATTCCATAGTATAGATCAAGGGTTGGCAAATTATGGCCACAAGCCAAATGCAGCTCATAGCATTTTTCTGAAAATAAAGTTTTATTGAAACACAGCTGAGCCATTCGTTGACACATTAATTTTGCTGGTTTCTCACTACAGGGGCAGGATGAAGTTAGTTGCAGCAGAATCTATGGCCCTCAAAGCCAAAATTATTTACCGTTTGACTCNTGAAAATAAAGTTTTATTGAAACACAGCTGAGCCATTCGTTGACACATTAATTTTGCTGGTTCTCACTACAGGGGCAGGATGGAGTTAGTTGCAGCAGAATCTATGGCCCTCAAAGCCAAAATTATTTACCGTTTGACTCTTAGAGGAAAAGGTTTCCCACCCCTGTTACAGGTGAACCACAATTTACTTAACCCTTTTGGTACCGATGGACACTGATGCTCTCCATGGTCCTGGTTTGTGTTATGAGAAGTCATGCCCTTCCCTCCCCAGGCTTCCCTCCATTCCTCTGCTAGGAGCAGGGAATGACTGTGACTGTGCTAGGAGCAGAGGAATCTCTGAGAGACAGGAAATGCACATTCTATGTTGTGACAGCTGCTGCCTGGTCCCCAGCAGGTATATACCAAGTCACACTCTAATCCATGGGCTTGGCAAGTGCCTATTTACCTACCCATCGCAAAAGGATAATATCCAACCTTTGAAAATTTCAGGGCAGCTATTGCCTATATATATTCATATACATGTATACATATACACACTTTCTTTTTTTTTTTAAGAAAAGGAATCTGAGACTCAAAGTGTCATTACTTCAGCCAAATTCCCACAGCCTATGGCGAGCAAAGCCAGTCACTGACATAGGCGTATAGGCCAAGTCATTGGCCTGGTGGTCCTTCTGAAAACCCTTGGCCCTCCCACTAATTCTTACAGCGGTTTCTAGTATTTGTTGAATTATTTAAATGTGCCAGCTGCTTTGTTTAGTACTTTACCTGGATTCTCTTATTTTGTGCTCACAAGAATATTAGACACTAGGTAGGTACCGTGTTATTCTCATTATACCGATGGGGAAATTGAGAACAGGGAGATAATACAGTGTGGCTAATATTATACAGATGATGTGCCATGATTGGACTGAAACAGTCTGATTCCTGAGCCTCCAGTATCCACTGGAGAAGAAACTCAACCTGCAAATGACTTCAGTGGACTGTTGTCAGAGAAATCTGATTTGGTGGAAAGTATCCCAGTCCGAACTCATTCCAGTCACAAGGAGCAAAGTGTACAGATCTGTGCATTTATGGAGCCAAATAATATAGTCAGTTCACGTTCTATTGAAGACAACCACAGGTATATAAACACTATCATGTCAGGCAGAGCAGCAGAAGAGCACTTGTTAAGGACAAATGGGGTGCAGAGTGCGGGCGGGTTAATAATGTGGGTTTCTTTGGTTTGGGTTTGTTTCCTTGATACTGGGAGCTCTGCACTGCACTGTTCAAAGAGGGGCTTGAGTCAAGCCATCTGGACGGCAGTTCCCTTTCTAATATTTCCTAGTTTTGTAACTTCTGAAGGTCACTCGACCTATTTGTGCCTCAGTTTCCCCATCTGTAAAATGGAACTAAGGATACTGTCTACTCACGATGTGGTGAGCATTAACCAAGATCTTCCTAAAAAGCAGATAGCATATTTTTTAGCATGTCATAAACATCTGATAAAGTTTAACCACTGTTAAGGTGAAATCCATTTTCCTAAAAAATAATTAAAATCATTATTTTTCTGTTAGCATAGTTAATATGAGCAAAATGTAAAGGTTTTGTGATACTAGTGTACCTTCCTAACCCCCACGCCCCCACCCACTGTTCTCCCTTCCTTTGTCCTGCCTTCAGCTGCGCTCTTTGTAATATCCTTTTCCCAAATCCTAGGGTAGGTCAGCCTACCCAACTCATTCATCCAGTGAGGGTCAGATCAAGGATTCTATCTCTGGAAGCACCTGACTGACGCCTCACTCAACTGTTTTTCCCACATAGAGACTGGGTTGGTGCCTCTCATTTTGGTGCCTGTGGGATCCCCCTCTATCACACTAGGACCTGGCACTGTAATTTCCATTTTGTTCATCTCTTCCCCTCTCTTTGGGATTTTTTCTTTCTTTCTTTCTTCCTTCCTTTCTCCCTCCCTCCCTCCCTCCCTCCTTCCTTTCTTTCTTGAAATATACCATGTATCATTTATATCTGCATCTCCTCCCATTGCACTGTGCTTGTCAGATAGTAGGAACTCAATGCACATGTGAAATATATACAATAACCGGGAAATGCATTAAGGAAAAGGCAGACTGTAGAATTCACCCTAGTTATTGGGCAGCGCGCCTTCATAGGGGACACCATCTTATTTCACAAGAGTTTTCAATGACTGTGAAGATGGAGAATTTGAGAAATGTATGTAGGTACCAACAGATTTGAGTTACTGAGTTCTGTGTTGCTAGACTTCTTTGGTGCTTTTCTTCTGACTAATTCACAATTGCCCTGAAATTTGGAATTTCTAACATTATATGACTTCAAACAATTTATATATCTATTTATCCATTAATTTATTTTGTCTTATTTCTTTTGACTTGTACTTTTCCCAATTTAAATTTTTGTTTTGTTTTTGAGTAGTGGTCCAATTTAACTTAATCTCTCATCACTTTTCTCTTTTGCTTGACTCTTCCGCCATATTGAATTACTTGCACTTCATAATCTCACTGGGATTTCCACATATTCTCTTCTCTCCTTGAAAAGATTTTGTTTAATTCATTCTTTCTCCAGATCTGTTTTCTAAACAACAACAACAACAACAAACACACATTTTTTTCAACTCTCTGAAATAAGGTGGTTGTCCGTCCTGTGTGCTATTGGCGCATCTTATACTTCATTATAGCTAATGTTCCCTGTATTGTAATGATTAATTTACTGCTTTCCCCCCCTTAGTAAGCTCCAGAAGACTTTTTCTTTTTTTTTTACTGTTGCATTTCTAGTACCTGGAACGATGTCTGATATGCAGAATATACAGTGTCTGTATGCATTTGTTGTCGAATACATGGAGGAATGGATGAATAGACAAACAAATGAAATGAATGGTTTCCAAAGATCGCCCTGGTCTCTAGAAGAAGAAAGCCAAATAAGACTCAGTCCTTTCCCTTGTAGATCCAGTCTGATGTGTGGTAGGGGAAATCAGACTAGTGATAGGGTCAGGATAAAGTGGGAAGAACTGATAAGAGAGAGCTCAAAGTCAGTAGAAGATGAAAAAGGCTGAGTCTGAGAGAGATTCTTTGGCCTGGTTGGCTCAATGAAGATAGGAGATGGGAGAAGATGAATCCCTGCTATTAAGCATCTCGTTCAAGCAGGAGAGCAAAGGGTCTCATGCTGAAGTTTATTGCTTCAGTTTCTAACCTTTCATAAGTGCTTACTTGGCAGCCCTATCGAGAGTGGTATTTGATTCTCTGGAAGCATCTTAAAGGAGCAGCACCGGACCTCCCACTTTCCCTTTTTTCATTTAGTCTATAAAATATATTGCTTCTGTGCATTACTGCCATGAGAGGAAAAAAATATTGCATGTTAGTTTCCAAATGAAATGACGTTTAGTGAGGTGTACATTTAAGATATTTTTCAAGGTTGGCTTTTAGAGAGTGCACTGGAAGGGTCTTTCTTCATAACAGATGATAAGAATTTACAGGTGCCTTTTATTCTCTAGCCCTCTCTCATAATGGTTATGGGGGAAAAAATTTAAGAGGTCTAGCGATAACTAGTGAGCCTTCAGAGCATCATTACACCCTGCTCTGAGTGTTGTGTGATGAGCACTGTTGAAACACATACACAGACCCGCGATGGGACTCAGCCATCTTGCCTAACTGGCCGATTACACTCTACCACGTGGTGAGAGAGGGCCGGCGAGCCGCCACGTTGCTCAGAAGATTCTGGTGTTACAGAGTTGACTTCCAACCAAAGAGGGAATGGCAAAGGTAGGCTCCATTAGGCAGCAGGTAGAGTGTGGTGGTGAGGACATCCAATTCACAGAATATTTATAGGATCAGACAGGAAAATAAAATGTCCCCCAAAGGAGAAGCAGGATATTGTTATTCTTATCGGCAAAACAGGGACACACGGGTGGCTCAGTCAGTTAAGCATCCGGCTTCAGTTTTAGGTCATGATCCCAGGGTTTTGGGATTGAGTCCTGCATCAGGCTCCTTGCTCAGCAGGGAGCCTGCTTCTCCCTCTGCCTTCCACTCCCCAGCTTGTTCTCACTTTTTCTCTCTCTCTCTCTGACAAATAAACAAATAACATCTTAAAAAAAGAAAAAAAGAAGAAGAATGTTGGCAAAACAATATGGGATGCCATGCAGAAAAAATAGAAAAAAACCCCCAAAAACTCAAATTAAAAAAAAAAAATGTCCACTATGGAAATGACTCACAATGTCCTTTTTTTGTTATCTCCATATCTCATTTTCCTTAATCAGCTTCATTTGCAGGACAACATAGCTATTTTCATGGCTACTGTTAAATTTTGGATTTGGTATACTCTGTAATAGGAACATTATAATATGGCATCACTTCACATTGTTTAGTAGGCTCCTTGTTTTTTTTAATGTCATTGTGTTTCTGTGTGTCTGACAAACCCTCCTGGGTTTGAAGACACATGTTAAAAATATTAATCTTGCTACTAGATAAAGCAGTTTATTTAATTAATTAAAATGAAAGCTATCACTATTACAATAACAATATCTGTAAAAACATATTTCTGCAAGCCACTGAACTAAAATATTTTCTGATTATAAATGTCCTACATGACACAAAGGATGCTTTGAAAACCACAGCAAAGCCTTAAGAAAAAACTATGGTCATCACTCTTTAATTGAACCTAGATTTAGTTTTAGATTGAGATATGTGCCTTGCTTGAGTTAACTTTTATATAAATAGTGTGAGTTTTAGGTTGGGACGTTTTGTTTTATTTTGTGTCTGTATACGGACGTCCAGCTATTCTAGCTTCATTTGGTTTGGGGCATATCACTTTTTGTTGTTGTTTGTTTGTTTTTTAAAGTGGTTTCTCTAAGGAATACAGTACACACATACTTCACTTCTCTCAGTCTGCATAGAGTCGATATTTTACCATTTCAGCTGGAATCTAGAAACCTTATTGACCTGTGGCCCTTTTACGCTTCTGTCTTCACATTGGGTTTATATGTTAGGTACATTGCAAACCTTGTGAGGCAATTTTGTCATTTTCTGCTTCCAGCCATTGCACATGTTTGAGAGAACTCAAGAGGAGTAGAGGAGTCTATTATGTTTACCCATGTGTTTACCTTTCCTTTGCTCTTCCTCTCATCCTGATGTTCCACATTTTCTTCTAGTATTAAATTCCCTCTGTCTGGAGAACTTCCTGTAGCAATTCTATGAGAGCAGGTCTTTGGCAATGGAATTTTTTTAAGCTTCCTTAGTGTCTCACCTTCATTTCTAATGGCTGTATTTAATGGAATCACGACTCTGGATTGACACTTCTTTTCTTTCAACACGTAAAAAACAACAACAGCAACAACAACCATGTGCCGCCTTCGTCTGGCCTTCCTGGGTTGTGCTTGTTTAGATGAGAAATCACAGTAATGGGGATTGTTGCTCTCTCACAAATAATGCAGCATTAGTCTCTGGCTGTTTTCGAAGTGTGGTCTTGTTTTGTTCTTTTCTTTGTTTTGTTTTTCAGTTGTTAGCAGCTTGATTGTATCTAGATGTGAATTTCTTTGGGTTTACTTCTTTAGGGTTTGCTGAGCTTAAATTTATAGGGTTATGTCTTTGCTGAATGTGGACAATTTTTAGCCATTATTTCTTCTAATAATTTTTCTGTGGTGAACTCTGTCTTTATTCTGAAATTCCAGTGACATGAATGTTATATCGTTTGGTATTATGCTACAGGCCCCCGGATTTACTTTTCTCTCTCTGTTGTTTAGATTGGATACATTTTATTCTTATGTATTCAAGTTCATTGAATTTTTTTTAAAGATTTTATTTATTTATTTGACATAGAGAGAGAGATCAGATCACAAGTAGGCAGAGAGACAGGCAGAGAGAGAGGAGGAAGCAGGCTCCCCGCCGAGCAGGGAGCCCGATGCGGGCCTCGATCCCAGGACCCTGAGATCATGACCTGAGCCGAAGGCAGAGGCTTTAACCCACTGAGCCACCCAGGCGCCCACAAGTTCATTGAATTTTTTCTGCTCTCTCCAGTCTACATTGGAACTCATTCATTGAGTTTTCTTTTTCTTTCTTTTTTTTTTTTTTTAATTTAGGCTATTGTTTTTACAGTGCTAAAATTTCCATTTGGTTCTTCTTTGTAGCTTCAATTCTTTTCCCAACACTGTCGATTGTTTTGTTTTCATTTGTTTTACTGTGCTTTCCCTTATATTTTGGAACATTTCTAGAATAGCTGCTTAAAATCTTTTTTTGACAGTCTCAACATCTGTGTCATCCCATGTCAGTGTCTGTGACTGCCTTTGCCCATGAGAGTTTAGATTTCCTGGTTTCTTTTTATGCCTAGTAATTTTGGTCGTAGACTGAATATTAATATTATGATACACCGGGTCTTATAACTCTATGGAAATTGTTGATACTTTTGTGTTAGCAGGTGATTGATCCAGTTAGATTCAGGCTGAATGTTCTTACCTTTCTTGTGTGGATTTTGGTTCCAATATCATTCCAATATCATTTCCAATATCATTTCTTCTAACCCTAACCAATATCATTTCTTCTGTCAAAGCCTTTGCTGTAATAGTTGGATCTGTCCAACATGTGTGCGTCCCAGTGGCCAGTGTGGTAATCTGAGCAATGGTCTGTCTAGTTTGGTTTGCAAAGTCTATGGTATCTGTTTGGGTTATATATATATATACACACACACACGTGACTCAGGTTCATAAAAGCACTGCATGGTGTCATTTTCCCAAACTCTTTCCGTCCTTCCAAACTCTTTCTAGGATCCTCAAAGTAGTTTTTATTTCCTAGGGCTCCCCTTTCTTGTTCTCCTGTTCCTGTGCTCCTACAACTAAGCCTGCCTTTGTGACCAAATGGAAGAGGACAAAGAGAAGAATCAGTGGGGATTTGCTACCTCCTGGGCCAGAGCATCTCAGATCGCAGAGCAGCTTTCCCTCCTCCAGATGTTGGGCATCTCTCTCTATCTGTATTTCGATGCTTAATCCTGGGTTCTAGGCCACCTTGAATCCATGCCAAGGGATGCTGGTGAGGGGAAGGGGGCAGAACCCATCACGTGTCTAAGTGGTACTTTGAATTCTCTCTTCTTGCCCACTCCACCTGCTCTTGCTTACCTTGCAGAGACCGCAAGTGGTTGCTCTGTGCGTTCCATGCACACTTAACATTTGCACTGAGTGGGGGGAGATGGGGCAAAGTGTGCTTATTCCATCTTACCTAGAACCAGAACCTCCTCACCTGCTTCATTTACTATATTGTGGGAACATACACGTAAAGTAAAATTTACCGTCGTAGCCGCTTTGAACTGTACAATTTAGGGGCATTAAATGCATCCACAATATTGTGCAGCCATCACTCACTAGTGTGAGAACTTTTTCATCTCCCCAAATGGAAACTACAAACCCATGAAGCTGTCACTCCTCACAGCTTCTTCCCCAAATCCCCTGGCCACTATTAATCTGCTTTCTGTCTCTGTGGATTTGCTCCACTTCATTTTTTAACAGTTTATGGAGATAAAATTTACATACTATTAAGTCACTTATTTAAAGTATATAATCCACGTGTGTATGTGTTTTGTATATTTATAGAGTTGTACCTATTTTCTTTTGAATATTTTGGAATATTTCCTCCCAGTTGTTTCCTCTTTCTTTTCTGTTCTCTTTCTTCCTTCTTTTTAGTGATCTATTTTACTGAATTTTTTAAAACAAAAGAGGACTTATAACATGTGTGCACCGTTGTAGCTTCTTTTCTCAAGAACTAAATAGTGTCTTTGAGCATTTCCCATTTCTGTTTTTCAAAACCGTGGTTTCAAATGCTGCACGTTATGGCATCATATGAATGTACTAGAATTTATTTTGAATTTTCCCATTACTGCACATTTTAATATTTGCAATTTTTTCTTTTGCAAATAATGGTGTAGTTAATTGACATGTAAATAAACACCTGTTTGTGTATCTTCTTATTTTCTTAGGCGCTATTCTCAGAGGTGATGTTTCTGGGTTAAAGGGCATTGGCAAAACACCGATTTGTAGATTCTTGGGTTCTGGCATATCCAAAATAGAGATACTTGTTTTTGTTTTTGTTTTGGAGAAAGTAGAAAGAGGCTTTCAATACAAAATACATCAAATATACATCAAAAGTCAGTTCCTAAACCTTTTTATCCCTTAGTAAAAGTTTCAAAAACTTGGAATATACTTCAGATGTAAGGAGTCAGGGGTTGCTGCATTGGTTAAAAAAAATATATATATATGAGAAATAGACAGAATCCATTGTGAAAGTAGGCCCAGATTGTACTCCATCCGAGCTATTTGAGTTGAAGGTAGAGTGAGCCAGTCCCCACAGAGGTAGGGTGGCCATATGTCACAGTTTGCCTTGTCACTCCCACTTCACATCTGCTGTCCCTGGCATAGTCACTAATGCCACCCCACCCTCTCCTCCAACTCACATCCATTTTTCCTGTTTGGACATTACATTAGTGGTCACTCTCAAGAAGCATCCTTGATCTTAAGAAGCACGTTTTGGGAGGGGGAGGGCCACTGAGGCATCACGATACATACATCATGTATGTATCACGAATCTCTCCTCTTTGAGCTTACGGTAGATCTCACAAATTCATCAGAATTTCTTTGTCTGATAGAAGTATTGTCCTCGGAATTGTCCCCAACACAGTTATATGGGGACTTAACTATGGTATGATTAGAACTGGACCATAAAATGGGAGCCCATTTGCCAAGGCATGTAGGTGACACTATTGGTCCTTGACATGGGACAAGATGTTGTGTGGTGGCCAGTGCCTAGCCCCAACCATTTGAGGGGCCTTCCGTGATGAGCACCAGCACCGTTAGACAGGGCAAGAGGGATTTTCATGCCGAGGGAAACCTTCATCCCTGGGCAGGTTTTGCCTCCCACACCCTCTACGGGATCTCTCTCTTCATTCCTCCTCAAGACTCTGGCGCATCCCAGCTGTGTTTCTGGATCACACGACTGAAAATCCATGTGAAACTCTGACTGTGTAGACCTAAAGAAAAAAAATTAAATACATAATTAATTAATCCTGGGTCTGCTTTGAGCCGAGTGATTAGAAGCAACTTTCCATTTTCTTTCATGTTGTTTTTGTGCAGAACCTGCTGATTTTCCCCCCTCTTTTTCTTTCCTTTGTAGGTTTCAAGACAACAGATGAATTGTGAAAGAGAGCAGCTAAGGGTAGGTGCATCTTTCAGTAAAATACTTCCTGGTTCTTGTTTCTGGATGATAAGCAAAAATTTCCTTGTCTCTCCCAAGACACGGGGTTCTAAATAGCGGGCTTCATTTTAAGACTGGTAGAGTTGAAAATATTTATCCCAGCTAATTTAGTATTGATTGAGCTGGTAAATACAGTATATCTTCTTTTGAAGTGCCATTATAGTAGATATGGATTTTTTGATTTAGATTCAGCAATAAATACTTCTCTTCTGGAATTTGTTTGACATCATTGTACTCTTTTTATGTACAACATGAGGTCTAAGTAATAACAAAGGTCAAAAGGATGTCTTGCTGCCTTCTTAATGTGAATAGCAGGCTGTTTGCTGAGTGGCTAAAATGCTCTCTTGCCGTTAACTGGGGTGGGTGAGCCACTAATATGTCAAGGGCATTTTCTAGGAGAATTCGAGTCCTCCGCAGACCTTTCAGTTTTAGTGGCGTTTGTATATATAGAAGAAAGAGACAGAATTTTAAACCTCATATGCTGTTTACCTTCTTAAAAATGAAACTCTCTCGGTGCTCCTGTGTTAGGGATAAGAAGTGTTCCCTGGACGAGGGAAGAATGGTTTGCCGATAAAGGCAGCTGGTTGGCATTGTTCTGCTCGTGGTATCATGGTTGCTCTCCTTCTTGGCGCGGATATGGTATTTGAAGAAATATCAGGAGTTTCTCCACCCCCTCCCCCATTGTATTCCTTAAAAATGCACTCGTGTTCTGGATGGATGACTTTGAGATCATAATTAGCCCAGTTTTAATGTTGCTGAAGAAAGTTGGCAATTTTTACTGGACAATGTGCCTTATCATGTTTCCATATTATAAAAACTGGAGGAATCCACTGCTTTTAAAAGCAGCACAGTGAGGTTTGGGGCTGGGGGACCATTGTGCTCGAAGGGATCTAATGCAGCAGAATAATTTATTAAACCAGTCTAGCATCATTTACACACCGCCTCGTAACTTTTCAGAGCATTTACTTAATGCCGGTCTCAAGATGACAATGATTTGTGGAGTTCTTTCCATTTTACAATTGCTGCTGGCATCAGGTTTGTTAAATCCTTGTGTAAAACAGAGTGTGGTTGCATGGAACTGAGGAAGCGAGTGGTGGACGTCTTCTTTTATGCATATTTATTGTATGTGGTCTCCCAGCATGGCCCTCTCTGTTAACCTCTCATCTACACCCCCTTCACTCCTAAGTACCTGTGCCTACATTAGCTGGGACTCCTTCGTGAAATAGCCTTCAAGATGTTTTAAGCTTTCCTGAGCTCTCTTATTGCTTTTCCCTGCAGTCTGAATTACGGGTTCATCCTGGTAAATAATGTATTGCAACTTCAGATTTCTCTTCCTGTTTGGATGAGGGCGATGGCCAGAACTAGGTCAGAGCTAGATAAAGAGGAATGCACGCTTTTGTCTCCAGGATCCCTGATAAATTCCTCAGAATTAAGATAATCCTGAAATCTCTATCGCAAAGGAGACTCGCCTGGCAAATGATGGACTCCCGAGGTAATGAAGTGCTTGTGTGCAGTTTGAGGGGTTTATTATTTTGCATCCATGAGGACATTGTCAACAGGGGTGTGGTTTATGAGCAAGAATGGCGCCCTCCCCATTCTGTTGAATAAATTCAAGCAGGTTTGATATAATGGGTCATATAGTTTAGTCCCCGTGTGGCTCCAATAGCCCCATATAAAATTATCTCTAATATTATGAATTGGTGCTTTGTTTGTCGCTGCTATTGTAGTTTTTGTTTTTGTATCTTAAACTAATTTATGTTTTGAATCAATAGAAAACACATTTAAATTGATAGAATACACATTTCTGTGGTTCAAAATTTAAATGATACCAAAGGGAATGCACTGAACACTTCCTTTCCGGTTTGAATCTTAGGCATCTAGTCCCTTCCTGGGAGACGCCCAGTGTTACTCTGCAGTCTGGCCTTTCACATCTGTGGATATTTACTCTGTCTCCTCCTTGTCTTCCTGTCCTAGCTGTGTACTCAGACCCTCTACTACCTGAAAAGAGAACTTTCTTGATTAAGGTGATGGCATTTTTTTGCTGGGGGGAGGCTGGAAGAAATGTGGTTCTGGTTTGAAATGCTAATGCTCGGCCATCTCAATGAAATGCATTTTCCTTAATCTCATTTTTTTTCTTCTTAGAAAGAGAGCCAGTGGGAGAAAAATAGTTATCTGTTTAGTTACCATCACCATTTAAGAGTGCCTGCCTGCCAGCTACACTTTCAAAAATATGTTTTAAATACAGCAATCAAGCTGCGTTTCCAGATTTTCTGTACAGGATGACCAGACCATGGGCATGTGGTCGAGTTCATATTTCTTCATTAGTTCATTCTGTTATGTTGTCAGAATTCAGGGATGCAAGCGGGTAATTGGAAAATGCATCCCTTTTCCTTGGCCTCCTGGAAACAACAGCTAATGCAGAAAGATACAGCTGCTCTTTCTGTTTTGTGTGTTTGGGCACTGTGTAGGGACTGACATGTCCCAGACCTGCTCCTCTGCACTCCTTTCTCTTTCTCACAAATTCTAAATTATTTTTTTTCCAAAATGGACTCTGAGGTACACGTTCTATAAGATATTACAGATCTGAAACAAATTCTCTGATTTAGTCAATTCTCTAATTAATTTTTAAAACGTTGAGAAAGGCAAACTTTTTTTGGATACCTGCAGGACTTCTCAGAGCCTTTAATGTGCAAAAGTGAAGTACAGGGAAGTGGAGATAATATGCAATGTTTTGTAAAATCATCTGATCAGAGAACATTTTTGGATGCAGAATACACTCTGAGAAACACTCCTGAAAATCGTGTCAGTTTTTAATTTTTTTCCCCAGTTAGGATGTTGTAGTCTATAAATACAGAAAAGCTATATGCATTATTTAAAGCATAAAAACATTTCATCACTTCCCAATGCCAGCGCTAACTCAGTGGACTTTTGGTGTTAGCACAGTGGTTTGGAATCTCTGTGCTTCTCTTGGCCTTTCTCTGCTTCTTCCAAGATGAAGGACAAGCATCCCTTCCTCACATGACATCTCATCACGGAAGAAGGGGAAGAGGAGGTTTTTCCTCACGGTTCTTGCATTTAATTGGAGGAAAGTCATTCCCGGAAGCCTTCACTGTAGACGTTCTCTTTCACTGCGTCGGCCAGTCTCTATGCCAGTCACTTCCACTGTCCTGGGATCTCGGTGATTGGCTACAACAGTCATGAGTCATCCCAGGGGACAAGCCCATTGTCACCTGATTGAAAACAGGGTTTGTGGATATCTTTGGTGGAGTTACCACAAAAGGAATCCGCATGGGCCCTCTCTGTCCCTCATGGTGTTGCTTCTGCCGACTCCTTTCAGTGCTCCCTTTCATCCCACACACGTGACCATGGGAGCCACATCTAAAGCCTCAGGAAGCTCCTGAACTCTGGCCCATGGAGTTTTGTAGATGTTTTCTCTGCCAACTTCTCACAGATCACATCTCCCCATTCTACCTCTTCTACCCTGCTAGGCCCTCCCTTTGTATTTTGCCTTATGTTCTTTGGAACCAGCTCAGATGAAGTCTTTGTTCATTTCCCCTCAGCATCAGGTTCTGACATTGCACCTCACCCTGGCACCCAGCTCAGCCCCAGAGATACTGTCCACGAGCTTCCTGGTCCCTACTCTTCCCAAGAGAAGAGCCTCATCCAGTTATTCCTGACCCATGATCTGCCCTTCTCAGAAGGAACTCATGTTCCCAGTGAGCAAAGTACAGAACAGAAAACCCGTTTATTCCTCCATCCCAAGTTTTGCCTGAGCCTTCCTCTGGGCTTGCATTTCAGATTGGCACTGGGTTCTGCTGGGGAGTTGATCCATAAGAGCTCACCATGAGGTCTGTGTGTTAAGTGCTTCTGCCTCTGTGGGCTGTATTTTACCACCTTGTCCCCGCATCACTGGTGAATGAAGCCAACAGGTCGAGTAGTGCTAGTCATGCAGTTACCATAATCAACCATCAACATTTACTTTTCTTCCATTGGGATGACAAATGGACAGAAAAACAAGGAAGAGAGAAATTATGTGACTTCGGTAGCCCTTTGTCTCCCTCAATGACCTGCCAATTGGAAAGATGGTATGGTCACAGGGTAAGGGAACAAATGACCACATTTGTTAGCATTCACATAAAATATCTGGTTACAAAGGGATCTTTTGTGCTATGAGTATCTGATGTTGGTTTGGAGACTGTTCAACATATTTGGTTAGAACACTACTAAGCAGGCAAAGTCTTGGCTCCTAGGTGGGTCTGTATTTGTTCACGGACCAAATCTTTATCAGCAATATGGCAAATGGATACCGTGGGGGTCAGCATGGTATGAGGGGTGGTTAGGGGTGGTCAGGAGCTCAAGGTATATCGACTTAGGTTCATATCTCAGATCTAAATTTGCCCTACTTTTTAAAACTTCAGTTTCCCTGTGTGTAAGATGGGGATCCTTTCCCGCCAGATTGTTGATTGGATGAGAAGACTTATGTAAAACAATTAAAAAAAAATGCACGCCTCATAATGAACAATATTAGCTGTTGTTAATATAGTAATCTTCCCAATGATTCTTTCATTCCTCTTCCTACTAGCAATACCAGGCAGAGAATACAGGCATCCAGGGTGTGTCCATTCCCACTCAACTCACCACATTGAAAACAAACAAACAAACAAAAACCCCCAAAACAAACAAGCAAACAAAACCCTCAAAGGGCAGGTTCCCGAGGAGAAAAGTCCTCTCACTTAGCTAAGCAAATAAAAAGGACTAAGCAGAAAAGGCATACTAACCAGGCCTCCCAAGGAGCTTAGCCTCAGAAGGCTATCAGAACTCAGGCACTTCTCTCTCCTCCCTCATCTTGATTTCTCCTGGTGGGCCCACTCTGGAATTTTCTTTTGAAAAAGGTCTCTCCCTTTTTTAAGCTTGTGGCACCTTTTAGCCCCTAAGATTTATGCTGCAGTTTCCTGCAAGTTTGGGGACTCTTAATGTCTCCTGATTACACCTTCCTGGAAAAGGCATTTGATTGGGCCAGTCTAGCTCAGTCGTTCACTCTGGTCTGATCAGAGGTGTCCGGAGAAGCAGGATAAATAAACCTCGTTGTCCAGGGCCAGCTAATGGGGAGAACTTGATCATCAGGGAGAGAGTCATGGCTAGCTGAGTAAATATCCCCAGAGATGTCTGCTGCGCCCTCCAAACCTGGAGATCGAATCCCAGGAAATAGGTGTGCTACACCCAGTGTCCAGCTCAGCGTTTTGCAAAGTGTAAGACACCTACCATGTGTGCGGTCCTCACAGATTTCGGGTGATGAACACCTAGTCAGTAAGAAAGGGGGTCCCCACAGATTTCGGGTGATGAACATCTAGTCAGTAAGAAAGGGGGTACTATTTAGGAAGCGATTCCTTTCTTACTTCTCTCTCAATCCTTTTAATGTCAATGAGAAACTCTCAGTTTAAACTATAGTATCTTTGACAAGTCTCTCACTTGGTCCTAAGCCCTGTTTTTAACAGAAAGGGAGTGTGCCTCAGGCTTGGAGCCTGCAGCAGCCAAAACATCTATCTAGACTTTAAAAACATTGTTTGCAAAATATAGTAGTTAAGAACAAGGGGCCTGGAGCTAGGCCCTGCTGAGATAAAAATCTAGACTGTAATTTACTACTAGTGCAGGTTACTGAAATCCCCTGTACCTCGAATGCCTCCTCTGTATAATGGAGATAATTGCATATTTCATAAGTCGTATGTCTGTGTATATGTGTGCCCCTGCAAACAAAGATTAAAGTAACAAATGCAGATGAGGTTCTTAGAACATTGTCTAGTATGGAAGAGGTTCTTAATAATTGTTAGATATGAATAGGTTTATTTTCTTCCCATTAACTCTTATTTATGACTGCTGATATTGGTTTTCCAATTACAGTGGCAACACAAAGTTTCCTTGGCAAATACATCTATTTAGGTTAAAAACGAGTTGCTTGAAAGACAGATATTAACTACATAATGTTACAGAATGCCTGCAGTTATGACAAAAATTGTGACGTTGGAATGCAAATGACCGAAGTTTCAGAAACATTGAAATTGCAGTGCCAACCTTGTGAAAGATGGTGTCGAGCAGATCTGCATTATCAATATTTAATTTGCCAGTTAGAAGCAAGTTTCTCATTTCTGCTAGATACAAGAGTGATGTGGATTGCAGAATGCAAATTGCTAATGATCATCTTGGCTTAAACCCATTACCTTCATCCAGGCATCAGATAATGAACCTTCCCGACTGCCTTGGAAGTGAGCATCAGCATCAGAGACACCTTTCCCCTGCCTCCCTGCCCCCACCCCTTCTAAAGTCTGACCCATCCTCTGGGGCTGCTGGAGCAACAGGGAAGGGAATGTAAACCCTTCATTGCTTGATGAAACCTCACGGCATTCATGACTTTTGGACTACGGAGCGCTTGCTTCCATTCAGTTACTTATTCAAGAAATATTTTTTGAGTGTGAGCCATAGGCTAAGTGCTAGGTAGTGGAGATATACCAAAATCTACACATTCCTGTCTTCCTGCACCTTACAGCCTAGCAGAGAAGATAGGAATTTGTCAAATAACCACGACAAAATTGTACATGTGAAATTGGCAAATGCCTGAAGTGAGAGATGTTATATAAAAGCACAGGTAGAAGAAGCTTACCTGATTGACGTCTACTTATCAGACTTACCAAATTAACACTTCCTGTTCAGTCCCTTTATAAAACATACTGATGCGTGCCCACGACAGCCTGTGAAGTAGCTGTTTTGTACAGTCTTACCTTCCTCTCTGCTCATAGAGGTGTCTGCTTGCCAAGAGTCAGTTGTATTTATTCCCAGACCTGCTTCTGCCAGCTGCACTTGTTATTGTAATTACATTATTTAGTGGAATATTGTGTAAACTGATGAAAAATGAGTGCAGTAAGAAAAAGAGCTGTTTCTATGAAAACTAAGTTAATGCTTTGGAAGCATTCTGTGAGAGCAAGCCTCAACAATTACTTTGATTAGCTGTGAGAGGACTGTAAAATGTTAGTGGAAAAAGAGCCCTTAGAAATCTGGACAGATTCTGTAGTCAGAATCTTTCCAGTGTGTCTTGAAATGTTTACCTCACTTTAAACAAAACCAGAACGGTAGTATATATCAGACTTTTCCTATAATGCAAACTTTTCGTGTCAAGGACCAGATCATGGCTACTTTAGGCTTCATGGGCCATATGGTCTCTGTTGCAACCATTCAACATTGCCATCATAGTGCTAAGGCATCTACAAACACCATGAATACGTGAGGCTGTCTTCCGATAAAACTTTATTTGCAAGAAGAAGTGGTGAGCCAGACTTGGCCCCTGGTCCATATTTGGCTGACCCTTCCTGGAGACTATGAAATGTGAATGAGGTTTTCTGTGGGACTGATAATGAGGAATTTCAATCAACAGAAATCACTCAAAGAAGATCCCTCAGATTCCCGTCAAAGATCAACAGATTGATGCACATTAATATATTTTACATCCAACAAAATACTGAAGAAATCTCTGTATCACTTTAAAAGTGATTTCTTGTTTTTTGTTGGTTTTTTTTTAAGATTTTATTTATTTATTTGACACAGAGAGAGATTACAAGTAGGCAGAGAGGCAGGCAGAGAGACAGGGAGAGGAGGAAGCAGGCTCCCTGCTGAGCAGAGAGCCCGATGCGGGCCTCGATCCCAGGACCCTGAGAGCATGACCTGAGCTGAAGGCAGAGGCTTTAACCCACTGAGCCACCCAGGCGCCCTGATTTCTTGTTTTAACAGGCTTCCAACAAACTCCCTATTCCCATCCCAAATGAGATGACTCTAAAGTAGAGATAGCTGACACAGGGCTTGAAACATAAAGTAAAAGTAGACTTATTTTTATGTGCCAACCCTAATGGCTCAAATCCCCAAACCCCCTCAGTCTAGAATGGAAGAATAAATTTATCCTTTTTCTCGGGATCCCTTAACAAATAATTTCGGGAACTCTCCAGCGAGGGTAGCCTTTTCCATATGTACATCCTGGCACTTATCCTCTGCACGCTGTTGTCCAACTGCTTCAGAATACTCTCTTTTCCAAACAAATGTCTAGTAACTTGCGTGTCTGGATTATTTTGTCTTCAGAACAAGTTGTCTGTGAGCGTGAACGTTGTTCTCTATATTAACATCCCAAATACTCAGCTGAAGTCAGACTCCAGCGACTAGCAAAGCTTTGCTGAATGATCAGGAGGTAACAGAAGTCCAGTGTGCATGGGGACGTGGAGAGGGGACCCTCAGGGCACTTAGAGCCCCACCATCAGTGGCCCTACCCAGTTTCTTGCAAGTTCTACACGTATGTCTATGTCTGTGCACACATGTGAAGAAAAAAACTAATCAATGCTTTCTTTAATCTTATATAAGTGATGGTCTCATTTTAGTGATTCTCTCCCACCAAAGGGAGTTTATCCCAAAGTAGGCTTTCTACTTGTAGAAACTGCAGAAACTCAGACCACTGGAAGAAGCTCCAGCAGCAGCTCACCTACTAAATGAAAAATTCATAAATGCCTAAGTTTTTTAAAAAAGCATTGTCTTCACAACACCTTGCATTCCACACTTTTCCTTACAGGTGTCCCGTGCTCCCCAGCCTTTAATTGATGAGCATGAAGGGAAATGGATCAGGAAGTCAGCCAACTAGTTACAGATTTCGACTTCCTTAACTTCACTATGAGACACGGGTAAATAAGGAAATGTGCAGGTGGCCACCTCCCTGTGTCTTGGGTGCAAAATCCTGTAATACACATGCATGTCAAATATCTGTTCTCCCCCCAGGCATTTCGGCACATTCTTTGGGGAAGACTCCAAAGCTGTCACATTTAGGGCACTTGGTCTAATATTCATTCTCTTTAATTTTAGCCCATTATCCCTAGTTATCATCCCCTTTTCCAGGGCAAATCTGCCCCATTTCTTGTCTTATCATTAAATCAGTATCAAACAGCTTCAAGCAAAATTGCTAATAATGCTGACATTTCAGTTTGTCATAGCCGCTCCTCATTCCTATGACGGATGCCTCAGCGAGGGCTTGCCTTGCTCCTCTGCTCTTCTGAGATCTAAAAATCATTCCAGGAAAAATAAGATACCCTTGGTAGGGAGGGGGGATGGACCAAGAAGCAGATAAATAAGTCCTCTGTAGTTTCTTCTACTTGGGGGCAGATCAAGGCAAGTTTGACTAAGACAGCGAGGTCTCCCCCACACTTTATTCATGGCCTGAGAGAACCAGCATGTCCGCTGTGCGCATGTGCAGGTAAATAGTGCGTGTGGTGGGCATGTGCTTCTCTGTTGTCAGAGACAGCAAACGCTCCTACCCCGAGGTAGCCAATGCTCCATTGTCGTTTTGGGGTTAATTTTCTTTGCTCATCAGTTCAGTCTTGGAGGGACAAGGAATCAAGCCAAGGGTTACAGATATGGCCAAGGCAGGCCAAATGGATTCTCTCTCCTAAGACTTTGTGTGTTGTCTTTGTCCATGTGGGCTCCTCTAACAAGACACCACAGACTGGGACTCTTATAGACAATGGAGTTTACTTCTCACAGTTCTGGAGGCTGGAAGTCAAAGATCAGGGTGCCAGTATGGTCAGGTGAGGGCCCTCTTCTGGGTCACAGATTCCTGGTTGTGTCCTCACACGGTGGAATGGGTGAGGGGGCTCCATGAAGTCTCTCTTGTAAGGGCACTAATCCCATTCATGGAGGCTCCACCCTCCTGACCGAATCACCCCCAAAGGCCCCACCTCTTAATATCACCACAGTGAGTATTAGGATTTCACTGTATGAATGGGGGTGGGCACAAACCTTTAAACTGTAGCAGATGTTAAGTGGAGTGATGCACAATAGGGAAACAAATACTACAGAAAGCTGGAGTTGATTCACTTCAGTGGTGATGTCCTGGTAAGCCTGGGCGAGGAAGTATGTCCTAGGCCTAGACCTCTGATCCACCCTGACTCCTCTTTTTATCATTTAAGCCTGGTCACCCATCCTTCCCGTGGGTTATCTCATATCCTTTTAGTGAGCTCTTTTTCTGCTGATGTTAGTCAGAACCCATTCCTTTTGCCTGTGATCAAAGAATCCTCACTGATACACTGGGGGAATACACTAAACTTGGGAGAACTGCAGAGCCAGGCGTTTGGTTAATGGTTTGCTAAAAGCCAACTCTAGTATCATTTCCCAGAACACTTCCCCGATCACCTCTGTGGGTTGGCACCACCATTTTAGTATTGGCAGAGCAAAGCAAAGAAACTATAGGTTTATGCCACACACAGAGCTAGATGTTTTACCAACATCTGCTCATTTCCTCGAGGCCTCGTGAGCCTGGGAGGCATGAGGAATGAGGCTTATGTTTCAGGGTGATCGGAGCCCTTTCCTTTAGGGTAATCAGAGCACAAGTAAGATGGTCTCCTTTCAGGAGTCAGATCCCTACAAATAAAGGAGGGTCAAAATGAGATTATCACACATCACTTAGTTAATGCATCTCAGAGGAATGTCCAAAGGCCACCTATAGTCTTTATAGAAGGTACCATCTCCTGAAACCTAGTCAGTAAAACATTTTGATGTCCTAGCCTCTAAGGGGCACTGAATTATCATGGTTGTATGGTTTGAGTTGTGTCTCCCAAAATTCACACACTGAAGTCCTAACTCTCAGTATCTCAGAATGTGACAGTATTTGGAACTAGGGCCTTTGAAGATGTAATTAAAGTAAAAGGAGATCTTAAGAGAGGCCGTAATCCAATATGACTGGTGTTTTTATAAGACAAGGAGATGAGGACACAGACCCGCACAGAGGAAAGACCAGGTGAAGACACAGGAAGATAGCTACCTCCAAGTCAAGAGAAGATGCCTCAGAAGAACGTAACCCTTCTGATTCCTTCATCTCAGACTTAGAGCTTCCAGAATTTTGAGGAGATAAATTTCTATCACTTGAGAAACACACAGAGAATCTATACCAGGCATGGTGAAGGTGGAGTTCATGTGTCCACACTTAGCCATTCATGTCTCTCGAGACTGGCCCTATCAACTGATCAAGGGCTCCTTTCCATAAAAGCCAGAAAGTGACCTTGTAAACTTAATTTAAACAGAGCTTTTCTAGGTAGCCAAAACGAGCGGATCAGAGCTTGTTCTCCTGTCGAAATCTATTCAGATTAGTTTTCTGTTGCTGTCCTAAGTAAATTACCATAAAAGTAATTTACACAACACAAATGTATTATTTTGCACTTCTTTAGGTTGGAATTCCAACATGGGTCTCATTGGGCCAAAGTCAGGGTGCTGACTAGACTGGATTCTTCTGGAGGCTCTAGGGGAGAATGTGTTTCTTTGTTCATTCTGATTATTGGTGGAATTCAATTCTCTGTAGTTGTATAACTGAGGTCTCCATTTCCTTCATGGCTGTGAGCCAAAGGCCATTTCCAGCTTCTAGAGCCTGCCATATTCCGTAGCTCATAGCCCTTTCCTCCATCTTCAAAGCCAGCTATAGTAGAGTAAGTCCTTCTCATGGGTTGAATCTCTGCTGCCTCTTCTTCTATTGCATCTCTCTGACTGATCCCTCTTAGGCTTTTAAGGATTCGTGTGATTACACTGGGTCTATCCAGATAATCCAGGATAATCTCCCTATCTTAAAGTCCATAATCTTAATTCCATCTTCAAAATCCCATTTACCATGTAACATAACACCTTTAGGTCTAACACTAGTGGGCAAAGATCCTGTAGTCCAAAATCCTATTACACTATTTTTGTGTACCATCCCTACTCTACATGGACTGATTCTGTTGGGCTTTCACATACTACATACATTTACTCTGTGATCTGGGGTTAGCCATGTCCATTTTCATGCAGAATTTCCAAAGTGAGAGGCCAGAGCATCTAGAACCACCATCGAAGGCAGCCCAAGGCAGTAAATGGCACACCCATGCCTGCCTCTTGAACTTCTTCTTCCACATTTCCTATTGGCATTTGGTTCTTTCCCGTTTAAGTCCAGCAGTGACAAATGAAGTACTATAGGAATGTCTGTCTTTAAGAGCACTGACCCTTTGATATTGTTTTATTATTTTCTTGTTCTGTTGATTTCTACTCACAAAATGTATAAAGTAGGTAATGAAAATTTAAATAATTATTTAAACAATAATTTCTTATATGTGTTACCTAAGTGTTGAATGAAACACATGAATAAATGAGTAAATGAAGGATTCTAAAGACTCCTGGGGATGCCTATCTCAGATCCTTTCAGAGCACTGACCTTTCTTCTCATCACTTACCTCCATGTGCCGAAGATAGCTTACTGAAAACACTGACGAACCTCATCATCGGGGCTGTTTTTCTGGCTACAGATGTGGTACACTCATGCACAAGGCAGCCCCAAAGCTTGGAAGACCCACTCAACTCAGGATGAGACAGGGATTTGATGGATCGGTATCCCAGCTTCCTCACCCCTAGGGTAGAGTAACTCTGAGATGTATTCTTGATCATTGCCGAGAGTTCCACAATGGGATTAAGTGCCAGTTTCCCATAGTGGTCACTTGCCTGTTAACATATCCTTCCTTACTGTCTTTCTTCATTCCACATCTCCCTTACCTATTCCTCTACTGGTGCTTCCTTGGATCATCTCCCAAACATAGTATTTGCACTTGATTTTTACCCCACTTTGGTGGGTCCATACTGAAATACTACCATCACCATACTGAGAGACACCATAGCTTAATGATTCCATCAAGCAAGGTATTCTGAATAGTAGATTTTCCCTCACACTGGCCCTTCTGTGACCATTCTTTAGCCCATCCCCCTCTTTTTCTTCTCTTTTATAATACATCACTGCTATTCTTGAGGAAAGTCGTGGATTATTGAATAGATTCGAAAGGAGCTGCAGCTTGATCTTTCCACTCGTATTGCATTTCCCAACGGTTGGGAAACTTGTGTTGATCTGACAGGGTAATTGGGGCATTTGATTTTGACAGGACAATGTCCTGCTCACATGTGAAGAGACCAAGGCATTTGCTGCTACAATGTGGACATTTGTATTTGCTCCGATGTAATTTCTAATTTACGGGTTGCTTTTAAGAACATAGAAACCTTCCTGGGTAGAAAGCATGGGGTCACGGTTTCTGAAAGCTTGTCTGCCTAAAATGCAGCACGTGCATGCACAGCTATGCACACTCGCAGAGTGTTCTGCTGATAACAACTTAGAGATTTAAATAGTTTGGGCAATTTTTTTAGAGTTACTTTCAATGGTTGTATACTGTTGATCTTGACTGCATATATGGTTTGACATATTTAAGCCAAAGGCATGTTTTTATAGATGTCTGAATTAAACATAGGATGCTTTGCAAGATAGCTGAGTTAATGTTTAAGTGGTTTTGATTAACCTGGTTTTGCTTATTTGCTCCTGAATATTCTAAAGCAGAGCCATCTCCCTTTGCATAAAGTGATTTGGGAGCACAGCCCTAGGAAACATAATTTTCTAAATAGCCAAGAGCATCATGCCCAGAATATTTCCCCAAAGATGCCTCAAACTAAAGATTTGAGGTTTAACCATTTCCACACACCACCGCCCCCCACCTTAGGTAGTACAGATTAGGAAATTGGTACCTAACTATATAGACGTCCAATGATTAAGGTCGACAAAAACCAGAGCCAGGCAGATGGTGATTGGTGGGGGAGGGGAGGGATGGTATCATGAACCAGTGAGCAGGACTCGGCTTAGAATTTGGAAATCCCTCAGTGTGTGCAGTGTGCCCGGAGTGGCTTGGTGTCAATTTTTCCTCTGGCAATATTTTCCATTAAGGAAAATGAATTCCTGGGCGCCTGGGTGGCTCAGTGGGTTGAAGCCTCTGCTTTCGGTTCAGGTCATGATCTCAGCGTCCTGGGATCGAGGCCCGCATCGGGCTCTCTGCTCGGCGGGGAGCCTGCTTCCTCCTCTCCCTGTCTCTCTGCCTGCCTCTCTGCCTACTTGTAATCTCTCTCTCTGTGTCAAATAAATAAATAAAAAATTAAAAAAAAAAAAAAAAAAGGAAAATGAATTCCTGCTAAGCAGGATGGCCCTTCATCAGCACATCTTTTCCCCAAGAGTGAAAAATGTGAATCTCATCTGGGTTTAATCTAGCATAGGTTCTTTACAAGCAAAGCTAAAGCTTCCATCTTGAGAAGCGTTCATTCTTTGGCATCATAGATCATCTTATTCTAAAACCTTGTATTGAGCATCTACTATATACCAGGAAAATAGATATCTTACCTTTAAGGCAAAATAAGTATAGATAACTTGTCTTAAAGGAAAATATCTTGCCTTTAAGGGCTATGCGGTCTGCTAGTTGTGAAATGTAGATGTAGGTAATGATAACGCAAGGTTGAAGAAAATGCCATTCACCAGATATGAAATGAGATATTGTGAGGGCTTAGTCCCTCCTAGCTGCAGGTACTGGGAAAGGTCTCTTAAAGGAGATTTTTCTCCCTCAGCTTTGAAATCTTGTCTGAGCTCTCTAGATCTTGATACCCAAAAGTCTCATGTATTTTTCAGTTGAAAAACTACTTAAACATCTTAAGCTCGATATACCTAAATCCATACTCATCATCTCTCCTCTCCACACACACACCCATCAGTCTGGTCTTCCTTGCTTGTCCTATCTCTTTGTAACAGCTCCCAATTCATTTGCTAGGGCCAGAAACCAGAGTGTCACCTGCGACTCCTGCACCTTCTTCACCTACAGATTTGAGATCCACAAGATCTCTCAAATCTGACAATTCCCCTTCAGATCCATTCTCACAAATACAGTTGAGGCCACCATGATCTCTCTGTGATTATCTTGGCAGTTTTCCAAAATTTTACTCATTTTCCACTTCTTGTTTCCTTTTACAGTGAACACATATCCTGGGTTGCCTGAGACAGTCACAGTTCAACTGTTGTGTCTGTGTAATTATGTATGATACTTGCATTCTTCCCAGCGAAGTCTGGTCTGGACAGTAAATTGTGATCACTCAATATTCCATTCACCCTTCTGGGCCAGGATGACCTTTCAAGGCATAATTAATGCCACTCATACTTTTTATTTTGTTACCATGCTTATTACCTTCATTACGCTTACCCGCAATCCGTGATTACCTAGTTTATCTACTTGTTTACTTGTTTATGGTCTCCCTCTTCTACCTTCCTGCTTCCTTTATATTACAATCCGCCAGAGCTGGGACAGTGCTCATCTTGTTCACTGCTCTGTTCTCTAATGCCTCTACCATAGTAGGAACTAAATAAATGCCTGAAAATACTAGATGAATATTACTTTTTTTTTTTAAGCACACTGAAAGAAGACAGCCTAGGCACCAATGGCACAATTTAACCCAAGTGATAACCTGCATCCCAGAGAGCTGCTCTAGATCTAGATATCAGAATGTATCAGGGGAGCCTTTACTTTTGGACATAGAATAATTTTTTTTTTCCATCAACAACTTTACAACTGGCAAAATGTATGAAACACAAGTTTTCAAGCCTTGAGCACCAGCCAGCATAGAGTTATGATCCTTGAGAGAATGAGAGGTATGTGAAATGAAAGTGACACTTCACCTAGCTCTGTACCTGGGGAAAAAGCCTCAGCCATAGTTGCAGGGATGTGGAGCCCAAGTGGACAGCAGAAGTTTTGTTGAACTAAAGAGGCAGAGCATAGAAGTTGGGGACGGGAAGGGGGCTGGAATTTGTGTAGCAGGGCATTGGAGAGGGCTTTGTAGGAGGCACAAGTCTCCATGGCCTGGTACATGTGGGGCCAGGCTCCGAGAGTTTTAATAGAGAGGAAAGGCTACAGTGCTGAGGCCCAGATGGAGATATTGAATGTTGTGGACATTCAGTCAAGACCAGAAAGATCACACAATGTCTTAGAGCGGGGGTCAGAAAACTATGTCTTACAGGTCAAATCTGGCCTATGGACTGTTTTTGTATAGCTCATGATCTAATAATATTTTTAAAATGTTTTTAAAGGGTTAAAAACATAAAAATAAGTGACTGGGATCATGTCACATTCAAAGCCTGAAATATTTATTATCTGACCTTTTTAGAAGATGTGAGCCAGTCCCTATGCCATAGTAAAGGCCATGCTTTAGGACCATGGACAAATCCAAAGTAGGCTTGCGATAACCAAGCACAAAAGTTAGCCTGATGGGGTCAAGAGCATGTGTCAGTTATTTAAGTGCTTCTAGAATAAAAGTCAACTATCATTTTAAAGAAGAAAACATAATTCAGAGCCATTAAAATGTATCAGTTAAAATGCCCATCATAAAACAAAGCAAAAAACGTTAGCCATGTGTAAAAAAGAGAAAAAAATGTGAACAGTAATCTAGGGCAGGGTTTGGTTAACCACAGCCTTGGGGACAGCCACCTGCTTTTATAAAGTTTTCTTGGAATACAGCCATTCTTACTGGTTTACATATGGCAGAGGCTACTTTTCTGAGCAGTGGCAGAGTTGAGTAGTTTTAATAAAGACCAAGTAGCCTGAAAAAACGAAAATATTCATTTTCTGGCCCTTTAAAAAAATGTTTGTTGGCCACTAATTAGAAGAAAAAAAGTCACTAGAAAGAAACTACCAAGTGAATCAAATGTTAGAATTTATAGACAAGTTGTTTTAAAAATAACTATTATTACTCTTGAAGAATTTAAAGAAAAAGGTGGACACAGTAAGTTCATAGATAGGAAATCTCAGTAGTGAAAGGAAAACTATAAACAATAATTAAATTGAGATTCTAGAGCTGAGATTTATATTACCCGAAGTGTAAACAGAAGATTGAAAAATGCTGAATAAAGAAATCGGTGTGGGCACCTGGGTGGCTCAGTGGGTTAAAGCCTCCAGCCCCCTTCCTGCCCCCAAGTCATCTTTCGGCTCAGGTCATGATCTCAGCGTCCTGGGATCGAGGCCCGCATCGGGCTCTCTGCTCGGCGGGGAGCCTGCTTCCTCCTCTCCCTTCTCTCTCTGCCTGCCTCTCTGCCTACTTGTAATCTCTCTCTCTGTGTCAAATAAATAAATAAAATCTTAAAAAAAAAAAGAAATCAGTGAACTTGAAGATAGAATAGAAAAGTAGAACTAGGGGCACCTGGGTGGCTCAGTCGTTAAGCGTCTGCCTTCGGCTCAGGTCATGATCCCAGGGTCCTGGGATCGAGCCCCGCGTTGGGCTCCCTGCTCTGCGGGAAAGCCTGCTTCTCCCTCTCCCACCCCCACCCCCGCCTCTCTGGTGCTCCCTCTTTCGCTGTCTCTCTCTCTCTGTCAAATAAATAAATAAAATCTTAAAAAAAAAAGAAAAAGGAAAAGTAGAACTAAGAAACATGGAGAAGAAAAAAATATAGATATTGAAAAAGAATTGAACAAAGCCTCAGAAATCTGTAGGAAATATGAACCCTTTAAATACATATAACTGCAGTTCCAAATGGGGAGGAGAGACAGAAGATGAGATAGAAAAATATCTGAAGAAGTAATGTCCAAAAAATCGCCAAATTTAGTGAAAACATCAACCCATAATCCTGAGAGTATAGGAAAAAATAAGCAGTCTAACTACAAACAAATCTCATGCCTAGGGATATTATAAAGAAACTACTCAAAACCAAGAACACACGGGGGGGGGTCTGCTTTTGGAAAGAAGGTCTCTGTTTGTCTGTAGTGCAACATCTGTGTGCACCTGGGTCCAGGTGACTAAGACTCATAAAGTCATCTTCCAGTGAAACATTATATGAACTTCTGCAATTGGAAATGAGGAGAGGAAGGAGAGGTAGATGAAGACTCATTGATAGCAGCACCAAAGGGACGTCAAAATGTTAAAGTAAAAGAGAAAAAAAGAGGCAAAGGGACTCACAAAAGTGTAGACGGAGCATATGGCAAACCATGTGGTAGTCAGGATGTAGTCAAAACATTATTGGAAGCAGATCACCAGTGGGGATGAAACTTTGGGCTTGATCTCGCCACAGATAGTCTTGTTCTGCTGGTAAGTGGTGATGCTGTATTTATAGGGAGTAGTAGTGGGAACTGGCTCCATAGCAGGAACAGTTTCTAACACAACCCCTCTCCTGGACATACCAAGAGTAAATGTGCTTCATTACTTGGTGATGACCAAAATCTTTAGATGCTGACAGTTATTAATTTTAGTTAACACTTTTTTATAGAGCACTGACAGGTTGCCAATGAGATCGCTAGTAAAGGGTTGTGTGTGGAAAACCTTTGGCAGTTGTGTTGCTTTGGGACAATTGTTTAGTATGCATAATGATTGCAAAAAATAAAATAGTTGCCAATATTTAGAAATATGAATATTTCATACAAATATCCTAATTTCGGACTTCTCTTTAAAAGATTTAGGGGCGCCTGGGTGGCTCAGTTGGTTAAGCATCTGCCTGTGGCTCAGGTCATGATCCCAGGGTTCTGGGATCCAGCCCTGCTTTGGGATCCCTGCTCAGAGGGGAGCCCACTTCTTCCTCTCCCTCTACCTGCAGCTCTGCCTGCTTGTGCTATCCAATAAATAAACAAAATCTTAAAAAAAAAAATAGAAGACCAAAAAATTCTTTAAAAAACAAATAAAAATCTGAGAAATTTGGGGCTTGTATTCATACGTGGAAGCAATAGTCAGTAACTGTTGGGGCACTTGGGGAGCTCAGTCTGTGGACCACGTGACTCTTGATCTCAGGGGATGAGTTCGAGCCTCACTTTGGGTGTAGAGATTACTTAAAAACATAAAATCTTTATAAAATAAAATAAAATCTTAAAAAATGAATAACTTGCTTCTTTAGATGATGTTCATACTATAGTTTTGCCAGTTGCTATTTATTTTCATATTTGTGCTGTTTTCTTCTTTTCTCTCGGGTAGATAGCTGAAGGAAAAGAAAAAAAAAGTTGCTTTTACTCAACTCTTGGTTTCAAATGGAAAAGTAAAAGATAGACCAGGAAGAGTCAGGGCCATACAAAAATAAATAATATGTAATATATCAAATTTCTTTGTGGAACTGTAGAATATTTTCATGCTTCATATGCAAAACCAATGTCACATACTCCTCTAGCGTCACTCAAATGCATCGGCTCTGTGACCCCCTGCAAATATTTGAATTTCTTCAAATGCTTGCAGTAGAAGTAACAACCCAGAGAAAAAGTAAACAGATTTAAACGCCACTTCCTCATTGCCAACCAAGATAATCATGTGTAACAGTTTATACAGACTATGGGTTCACCGCTTTGAATTCCCATTCCCATGTCATGGTCGATATGCCCACCTGCATAGCTCTTGTGAGCCCTGGGGATAATGACATAGTTTCTTGCACAGCTTTGGTAGTGTCACGTCTCTTGAGGCCAGAGAACAGGCTGCTGGTTGTTGCCTTAAACACTTACATTCTAACAATTTTCAAACAGTGCATTTCTAGAGCAGTTTGGAAGTGTGCACTGCTAGTAGGTGTGGGTGGGAGGGGCAAGCCACTCATCCATCTGATTTCATGGAACAAGGCCATTCAGTGGATAAGACCCCAGAGGTTTTCCTTGCACAGACTTCTCTTGATTCACCTATAATTTTCTGCCCTGAAATCTCTTCAATGCCCGTGGAGTTTTAGCTCTGGGGAAATTATTCCTCCGAGCTAGCTGCATTGTGGCGGCCCACATAGCACGTTAGTGAGGCTAGTCCTCGTTTGCACAGTCCAGAAGGGGAAGGCTTGGCATTGGAGGGCAAGGTACTGTCAGCTCGGTAGCCTCATAATATATGGGTGATCCCTGTGTTTAACTGACCAAAGTAAATGCTGTTTTGGAAAACACGGTAAGTTTTACATGATGCATTTTCTTAAGGAAGCTGAATGAGAATTTTAGGTTCATGTAGGCAGCAAAGCCCTGGTGCATTTGTTAGCATTGAGGGTGCATGATCTCAAAGATGAACTAATCTGTGCATAACTGTGCCATTTGTAACGTCATAAACACCGACTGACGGGGAGATGGTGCAGGGGAGTGCGAATGTTGGCACCTATCATCATGTTAGTACAAGGGTCAGACTGGCTACCTAGTTCCTCCGCAAATATTCACTATCATGTTTGTGTCTTGTTATAATTTGTCTGGTATTAGTAGCATCTTACCATATTAGTGGCGTTAAGATGCTTTTAAAATTATATCTCTTGGGTGGATGGAAATGGAATGTTCTGAGGTTGTACGAGTATTAGTCATATTAAACTTGCCCTGTTAGCAGCTTTTCCTTGAACTGATACTCAAATGAGGTTTTAATATAAACAAAATGTACTTTTGAAATGCGCTTTCAGCTACAACCAATTTCTCCCAGTCCATTAGCCACTTTGCATCCCTTTTACGAAACTTGAGATTCTGCTTTTATTGAGGAGCCGAAGTACTTCCTCAACTCATTAAGTCAAGTCGTGAGAAAGTGAATGCAAGGTCTGTGGTGTTTTCTGGCTTACTGCGGGTCCCCAGGTTGCGGCATCCCCTCCGCCCGCCCTAATGCAGACAGGCGTCTTTGCGAGTTCTCTGCCTGTACCTTCCTGGCCCATTCGACAGACACCCCTCCCCTTCACCTCGCGGGGGGTTGGTAACTCTGCTGTTCCTGCTTTTCCATCTTCATACTCTTCGGATTTCAACAACTGGAGTTTTCTTGCAGAAGAAGGGGGAAGGAGTACTGAACTGTCAAGGCACCTGACGTCTGCTAGACAGAGATTTACGGTGTCCGTGAATCGGTCTAGGAATCACCTTAGGAAATGACCCGACCCAGGCATGGCTTGGCTCTGTGAAATGGCTTTCTCTCCTGTTTGTAACTGACTACGTGGACATTTCTTGTTCAGGGAGCCTCAGAACCCCAGAAAGAGCTAGTGTATTTGTTTCCTAGGGCTGCCTTAACAAAGTGCCTAAAATGTATCACTTTAAACAACAGATACTTGTCTCACGTTTCTGGAGCTGGAAGTCTGAAATCACGGTGTCTGCAGGGCCATGTTCTCTCCGGCAGCCATAGGGGAGAACCCTCCCTTGCCTCTCCTAGTTTCTGGGGCATGCCCCCAATTTGGGGTGTTCCTTGGCTTGCAGATGCAACACTCCCCTCGGATGGCCGTCTTCTCCGTGTTTCTTCACATCGTTTTCCTGCTGTATGTCGGTGTCTGTGTCCACATTTCCCCTTTTTATGAGGCCACCAGTCATACTGGCTTAGGGTCTACCCTCCCAACTTCATTGTAACTTGATTATCTCTGTAAACGCTTCATTTCCAAATAAGGTCATGCGCTGAGATGCCGGGTGTAGGACTTTGGTGCGTCTTCTTGGAGACACAGTTCAACCCTTGATAGCTGGAGATTTCCATTCTTGTACGTGATGCCACATCGTTCCTTGGCCACAGTAATGGGAGCCCTGCAGTGTCACTTGCTTAGCTGTCATTGGTCCTGAGGGAACATGAACATTTGCTGGGGAACCCAGCCTTCTTCGTACCAGAGAGCTTCAGACCCCTTCCGGGATCACAGCATGGAGGGGGCAAGGGGTGATCAGAATTCTAAACCATAACATTGTTCACTTGGTTGATAGCCAATCCGTATAGCTGTCGAGAAAAGAGCAAGGAGAGGGTGCCTGGGTGTCTCAGTGGGTTAAAGCCTCTGCTTTCGGCTCAGTCATGATCTCAGCGTCCTGGGATCAAGGCCCACATGGGGCTCTCTGCTCAGCAGGGAGCCTGCTTCCTCCTCTCCCTGTCTCTCTGCCTGCCTCTCTGCCTACTTGTAATCTCTCTCTGTGTCAAATAAATAAATAAAATCTTAAAAAAAAAAACAGCAAGGAGAAATAGGGGAAAGAGATGGGAGTGGGATCAAAATTTATAAATGGTATTACATTATTAGTTTATATGTCCAACATATGTTCACCAAGGATCCGTAATATATCGGACACTAGAAATAGAGAGCTAAATAAGACAGCATTCTTCTCTTCAAGGAGCACACAGGCTAGAGGGGTATTATTTTGTCCACTTCAATGTAAAAATTAAAATAGAAATGATGTTCGTGTTAACATTAACCAATGCAGGCAGTCTGCGGAGGCTTACAGCCTGCTGTGTGGCATGCTCACGATCTCACATTCATTATCTTATCAAGTCTCCCCTCAGTTCCCTGATTTGGGGACTGTCTCCCCCTTTTTGTCCCCAGTGTCCAGCTAAGTTCCCTAACACAGCCAAGATTGCATAGATGTTGAGGGTCAGATGTAGGATTCGAGCCTGATTCTCTAACTGCTCTCTCCATCTCTACACCATCTCTACCCCGTGGGCGGGGGTGGCCTGTGTTCACCCGCAAAGCCTGGTATCACCAGCCCACTCCTTCCAACTCAGATGGGGCCCTTCGCCCTGAGGGTTCTTCGGAGGAGGCTTCCCGAGGGAAGACCCGTGTGTGCTCCTGGAGGGAGCATGGGAGGCACTGGGTAGGCACAGTTAGAACAGCACACCCCCACGGCATGTGGGGGCATCTGCATGGGCAGAACCGATTTTATACTTTGCACCCCTGCCTTTCATCGTCCAGCACAAGCCCCAGGCACAGGAGACATTCAGCAACTCAAAGTCCTTTCTTGTCAAAGTCAGGTTGTAAATTCTTGGAGAATATACAGGAGGTGTCACATCTGTTTCTCTCCCTCTGTATAAAGAAAAGTAAAATGCCATAGTGAGTAAGTACCTCATAAAGGCTTTTGCATTATGGCGGAGAGAGAACCAGGATGAGAGAGAAAAATAAACATGGCCCAGTTTGGCAGGAGGGAGACTTCTGGAGGCTTGATGTGTTCAGACTCTTGATCTGGGCGGTAGTTATATAGAGGGCTGTGTGGTGTGAGTGGGACTGTACACTTTAGATTAGCACACTTTATAGAATGGAGTTAGTATACTTTCTGGTGGTTGGCAAAGGGCTTCGGGGATAGGGCGATGGGGAATTACTGTTTCATGGGTACAAAATTTCAGTTTGGCAAGATGAACAAGTTCTGTGTTTGGACAGAGATGATGTTTGCACAGCAGTGCGAACGCACTTACTGCAGCTAAACTGTACACTTAAAATTGTTCAAGTAGAAGTTTTGTGTATATTCAGCTACAGCTGAAACAGTGTACTGTATCAGTGCAATACCTCAATCAAAAAGTAAAGATGATATAAATAAAATGTTCCACTTCCATTTAATTCTGGGGGCTACTAGAACGGGGGCGTTGATCTCTGATAATTTTGTGCAGGCTGGACAAGCAATTGCAGAGATCCTCGCTCCAATATCTTGGCAGATTGTTGAACATGGTTATAAATAGATTATTTCCCTCCAATGCCTTGCCCATCTTCCTGTAGCTTCTTCTGCCACCCAAGTCCTCGTAATGAGTAACCTGTCTTTATCCCAGCAGAACTGCCTTCACTATGATTTCAATGCCAAAGAAATGACTGTTTGTATTGAACAAATTTAACAGAGCTGTAGTCCCCAGGAAATGTGTGTTTTTCTCCTTCATGTTTGTTATGAAGTTTGCAGATCATTGTCTCTCTGGTTACTTAAGCTCTCCGGCCAACTCAGAGATTCCTCAGTGATTTGCTGTTTCGATGTCCTCTTACCCTGGTCCCCGTTCTCCTGGGGTGCACTCACTACTTAATTTTTGTCCAGCTGCATGTCATCCTGTTGGAACTGGCCACCACGTGAACCGTTGGCATTAGGATACGCTTTGCAGCCCTCATTACACCACATGGTTTGGTTCACTGGCCCCCATCTCCACCTGCGCCAAGCCACAACACTTAGTGCAACAACTCCTGACTGGCCTTCCCCCTCTCACTTTGCCCCAGGGCCACAATCCATTGTCAGCAGCCTGGAGGACATTGGATAGAAGTCATTTTCTAGCTGAATTCCCTGGTGGCTTCTCATTGCTCTTGGCACCAAACCCAAAGTCTGCCCCATGATGACTAAGGCTCTGCGTTACACTGCTCCTCGCCTTGCCAGTCTCTGGCTCTAGCCACACTGGCCCTATTCAGAGACAGAATGTGGGTACAATTTTCCACTCTCTGACCACAGTTTGTATCCTAAACCTTGGCCAGTGTGACTTTGGCTGTTCCTCATGGGGAAAGCAAAGGAGGATGTGCCTGGCTTTAGAGAAATTAATTTCCAGTGCTGGACAAATAAAAGCACTCATTCCTCACTAATTACGAGAACAGAAGTGGCATCAGTTTTTATATGGAGGGCAGCGCATGTGCACTTATTAATTAATTTGTTCATTGATTCAGTACATATTGAGCTCTTTACTACACCCATGTTCTAGATCTCCAGTGGGGAGTTAGGTGATTAAGTGTTGGCTTTATTATTGTTCACATTTCATAATAATTATGTATGCTAAATATTTCATAATAAATACATTTTAAAAAATCATACTGATGATCTTGGCCTAATTAATGGGGATGATTTGAGTAATTACCTGCCCAGAGATTGTAGGAATAGGACTGTCCGTACTGATTAACCTATATCTCATCATCTTTCTGCTGAGGTCAGTCTTTTTGGTGGCCTAAAATAGTCCTTGAAGGCACTAAGAGTTTAGGATAATGTAGTAAGCATTGCTGGAACTTCCACTGAAGGGGAAAAATCTGCTTTTGCCTCTGTGGCCAGAGAGATCAAGCTTCGATATGGACAACCATGTGTTTTTAAGGGAAAGAAGAAATGATCAGATTCTTCGTAAGCTTTTGGTGTCTGGTTAATGGTGGTGGTGGTTATATGTCTCTGTGGGATGCTGAAGGTCCTTTCTAGAAGCCATCCCCTGGTGTACAAATGTTCTGTGGACTTAGTGGAACATTGGCCTTGTGGTTGGATACTGTAGCTGCTACAAAATTGAAAACTTCTGGCTCAAAATTGATCTACCTACTCAGGTCTTCCATTCTTGCAGAAAATAGTGTCAAGCGAGGGCACCGTAAAACCGTATTAACTAAAGGTCCCAGCACTGATTACGTTGGGTTTCTCAAGTCATTTTTCACATTCAGTTTAGTGTTTAGTAACTCAGCTTTTTAATGAAGACTTTCTTTCATAAAATTGAAAGTCCGATGCTGATCTTGCTGTATCATCTAATATATCACAGTGATATTTGATTTCTATAGCCGATTAGAAGCCACTTACATACACAGAGAGATCACCAGCAGCTTAATCAGTGTTGGTTTTAGGCCATTGCTTTACAGTTGATTAATTTTGATGTCAAGCTGATAATTGATAACTGGATTGATTATTTAAAAATAATTCCTGTTTGACCATGAGAATGAGGAGCTTTAAATGTATCCGCTGTGAAAGCAGCTCCTGGCCTACCAGTCAGGTTGCAAATGGGGAAAATTGGTTTTGAATTGAATATTTGAGTGTGTTTACTTTGTTATTTAAATGATTCAAAATGGAAGTTTTGGGGGTGGCAGTAAATAGAAAATGTCAGTCTGCTCATTTCAAGGAACAAGGTTTGAGGAATTGATTGAATAATCAATTTGGTTATGAGCAGAATTTCAAACATAGAAATAATTTGCTGACACCCCCCGAGGGGGCAGCCCACTGAACGTTCCATTCCGTCTGTTTAACCTCTGGACTCCAGAGGAGAAGAATTGTAACACCTCCCAACCTTGATTTATGGGAAACAGCTGTCTCCTGCATGTGTCACAGTGATAAAATGTTTCACCATCTTGGGTGAATCTCATTCCTTACAGAGGGGCCACATGTTCAAGCAGGTGGGAGGATGAATGGGTGCAAGCCGAGAAGAGGGAGAGAAAACCTAATCAGGGCAGTCCTCTGTGCTATCAGAAGCTGAAGATTAAATGTAAAAAAAAAAACCACCTCAAGAAATAATAGGTACCAATCTCTCGATTTGTTATAGACTACCAAGTCTAGACTGTGTAACTACTTCTCCATGGTCAGACATATTTCCTTGTTACCTTTCTTTGAACTTGTATGACAAATCAGTTCATTAACTAAGATAGGCAATAAATAATTTATCTCATTATTTATTTTGAATCAGCTTAATTTTAAATCTAGTCTCCTATCCTATCCATCAGGCAGAGTATTCACTTTTAACTGTCTCACAGTCCTCCCTTTTCCTGGCATGTGCAAGGGTCTGGAGGTGTAGTGGTTACCACGGTGACTCCAGCTCTCCCATGCCCATGGTTTCTTCGGGCTTGGTGGTTTCTCAGTTATGTCTCTATCATTCTGATCACTGATGGCTTTGGAGTGAAGCTAGAAACCCTGGCCCTTAGCGTCCAGTCTGCCTGGGAGCACTGTGCTGCCACCTCGTTCTCGAGATGCAGAGATGTCTGCTTCGTTCGCCATCTTCGGAGCTCCTTCTCCCCACCAGGCTGTCTCTCCAAGGCACTCTTCTCTCTCCGAATTCACCTTCCAGGTCACCTGCTCTCATCTCTCCCATAGGCTTCTGATCCCAAGGTCATTCACACACCCACAAAACTTAGACAAGTGCGTGAATGAAGCAGACCTTGTGTCATGCAATCGAGACATGTGGGGACTCTGTAATCTGGAGAGCATAATTCAAGTTTATTTTTTTATTTTTTTTTAAAGATTTTATTTATTTATTTCACAGGGGGAGAGAGATCACAAGGAAGCAGAGAGGCAGGCAGACATAGAGTGGGGGAAGCAGGCTCCCCGCTGAGCAGGGAGCCTGATGCGGGCCTCGATCCCAGGACCCTGAGATCATGACCTGAGCCGAAAGCAGAGGCTTTAACCCACTGAGCCACCCAGGCGCCCCATAATTCAAGTTTAAAGATGATCAGATACAGCTGAATAAAACACAACAGTGTTCTGGTCAAGTGGATCAATACATATTACTTGACTTAGACTTAACCAAAGGAAAGAAAAAACTATTACTTTTATATCTTCGCGCATTGGCTTGTGCCACGAAATGGAGTTGGGGGCAGTAATGGTGGAGGGAAGAAGGGAAAAAATATGGGAAGAAAAACATGAATATTTGAATAAACTATCCTGCTGTATACACCTTTAAGAAGAAAAAGAAGGTGTGAATTTGCATTATCAACTAACCTCTAACTTAAAGAGACTGTTTCCTATAGTTGATTTCAGTGGAACCACTTGTGGGAATTAGAGCTCCATGCAATGTTTAACTGACTTCAGTGCCCATGTGAGAAGGCCAGGGTGTTTTGGAGGTGATGATGCATTTCTGCAAGTCAAGGTTCAAGGACTAGAGCCCACCAGATCTCCAGAGCTCACTTGCCCTAAGTGAAATGAGGTTTCTACCAATGTAGTAGGATAGAGAGGTACCCTGTAACTCTCATTGTGGAAAATGGGCATCGAGTGTATATAAAATATACACACACCATGATATGGTCCCTCTCTCTCCTTCTACCTCCCTCTTTTTTGCTTCTGTCTGTCTGTCTATCTCTTTTCCCAATAATGTACCAATATCTTAATTCAGATTAGGAAACACTGAAGATAGAATAAGCATTAGATTTCATTGTAAACATCGTATATAAACTCCATATCTGAAACTCAGGGTGTGTGTGTGTATGTGCTTACATCCCAGATCAGATCAAGAGGCATTTACAAACTTAGATGCTTACAAGGGCCAGGTCCATAAGGCAAATTAGCAAATCTACTTGCCCAGTAACATCTGATCTCAGGGACAATTGGGAGCGGTGCGGATTGCAGAGAACTCATCATGAGCCCATTGTCATCTCTGTGAAAATGTCACTCTTACATTGCTGGATCACATCTAATATTTCCAAAAAAATTTATACTTCCAGGTTTTCATTAGAAATCTGGTTTTTAAACATTGGCAAATATTTATGGCAAATACGACCAAAACCGCATTGGTCCAACGAAATGCATCTTCAGGCTATTTGCTGTCTACAGAATTGAAACATCTGCATCACGCATTCACCACCACTGCATTCCAAGTACCTACACGGAGATTGATACAGAGCAGGTGTTCAGTAGAGTATCTGTGGAATCAATAAATGAACACATGTATGTAAATATTTAAAGGTATTTTCCCCCCAAGTTTTCCTATCAGGGAGGACACATTTTTGTCCTCTGTGCAAATCTACAATTAGTGGAGATCATGCATAGAGGTGATCTCCATCATCAAAAATAGTAAGGAAAATGGATTCCCTATTTTTCTTAATCGTAATGACAAAGTGTGTCTAGTATTTCTCCTAAGTGGAGTGACCAACCCCTCTGGTTTGCCTGGGGCTGCCCTGATTTTAGACCTTCATCTCAGGAGGTCCCCTGACCCCTGCCAACCCGACAGTTGACCACTCTCCTCTCCATCCCGATGGAGATTTTACCTGTTGGTGGCTATGCGGTTATTTTCTTGCCACTCGGAGGTAGCCAGCTCCGGGGATCTTTCCATCACTGTTGATTTAATGGCACGGCTTGGCATTGCTTCTCCCCAAACTGCTCGGCCATTATGCATCTTGCTGCTACTACCTATGGGCCATTTTAACAGGTGCCTTGCCACCTGCCTGGTGCTGCAGATGATTCCACAATTTAGCTAATGCATTTTAATTATTTAGGTGACATTTTGCCTTGTGCAGTTTTAGAAATCAACTAGGGGCTCAGTTAGGCAGTTTCTCTGTGTGATGTGTAAATAGATAACTAATGGTCAACACTCAGAGTCCAGCAAGAGATCGTTTTTCCCCTTCTCCCCTAAAGTATGAGATGTGATTTAATATTAATTCCTCCTTTATCCATATATCAATAATTGAGCACTGCATCAATTAATATGCCGGGCAAATTGCATTCCCCATCCTCTCGCTCATGATGTATTTCAGTAATGGAGATAATTTTCAAGATAAAGTATACAATTTAAAATGGATTAAAAAGAACAACTAATAAAGGAGAATTGATTTAGATTCAAGGAAGAAAAAAATTTGGATAATTTCAGGAAATCTTAGCTGTGCATCCAAGCCTGTGGACTTTTGTAGGGAGAGCCTGTTGAAATGATCAAGTTTTATGCACACTGCAAAATTGCCCAGGTCTGCAGTTGCAAAAGATCATGGAGAAGCAAGAAAAATCACACACACACACACACACACACACACACACACACACACCCCAAAATCTGATCTCCTAATGAGGGCATATATATATAATCTCCAAATCTCCATCTGTAGGTTAGGAAGGCTAAACATTTGTGTTAGCAGGTCTTTCTGAGGCTTTCCATTTGCTGGGGTTAGTTGGTGGGGTTCGGCTTTGTTCTTCATTTGCTGAATTAGCACCGAAGCCCCAACGGCCTGCCCCCACCGTCGCCCACCCCCCTCTCCTTCCCGGGCCCGGGCACGCCCTGGCTGAGAGCCTGCAGGGGGAGGCGGCCGCCCTAGCGCGGCGACGGACGGGCAGCCGCAGTGACACGGCCGAGTCGGTAGATGGCTGTCGACAAGTGTGCTGAGCTGTGTGGTGTAAAGAGCGATGAGTCTGGGGAGGCCTTGACCAGACTGGATGCTGCTTTTATCTGAAGTACATTTAAAGAGATAAAGGGGAAGCCGGTTGCTGCACATGTTCCTTTCACTGCGGCTGGAGCTTTACTTTGAGTTTTAAAAAAAACAAACCAACCCTCAGATGCCGGCCTCCCAGAGTCACCGGCTCTGTGCAGATGCGCTTGCCTCAAGAGGATCGGCCGCCTTCCTGTAAATTCCACCAGTGGGGACTTCCGTGCACCTCCCGCCCGCCGTCAGGAAATGGTGTAGTGCCCGCCTGTTTGTGATTACACCATCGCGACTCCTACCAGTACCACCAGGGTCACCAGGGGCTGTTCTCCACACTGTTGCTGGCTGCCGAAAGTGTCCGGATGTGCTCATTAAGCAGCCACACCAAGAATTTGTTACCTAAGCAGCCTTGACAGGAAAGAGAGGAAAGGCAAGAGTTAGGAAGGAAAAGGGGAGAGAGGGAGAGAGAGGGGGAGAGAGAGAGAGACTGAGAGAGAGGGAGAGAGAGAGAGAGAGGGAGAGAGAGAGAGAGGCAGCCTGAAGCAAGTCACATCACACAGTGCCACTGAAGGAATGCTATCCTCATAAACTCACAAACAAGCACACCAAACCTTGTGTAAGGAAAGAAGAGGGGCTGTGAGGACTTGACAGGAAAAAGGCAAGATTTTCTACCCACGGGTTTCAGTTTTTCTTCCAGATACTCTTGGTGAAGTAAGGAGACTTCTGTTTGCTGACAGAGAGCCCTTGATTTCTCTTTCAAGATGATGATGTATTTGTGGGTAGGTAGTCTCTCTCTCTCCCTCTCTCTCTCTCTCTCTCTCTCTCTCTCTCCCCCCCCTCTCTTTTCTCTCTTTCCCTCTGATTAATAAATTGACTTCGGGGATAAAGATTGCAGCCCAGAGTAATCGCATTTTGTGTAAGGTGATTATGCCTGTGACAGAATCATCTCGCACTGCTACAGTACATGTGCTTGCATTTCCAGTGGGAGTTTAGGCAAGACCTGGTTCATTAGCATGAAGCTGCAATTTTATTTTCAGTTGCAAAAAGGAAACAAAAAAAAATTGTGGGGGGGGAATGCATGGCTTTCTCTTTTCTCGAAACACTGTGATGGTGAATTCGGGGGTGGGGGGGGGTTGGAGAGAGAAAGAAAGAAAGAAGAAAGAAAAGGTCTGGAAAAGCCGGTTCAGGCATGAAGCAAATTCTGCATCACTTGTAGCCGTGTGGAATTTTATTTAATTACCAAGAAAGAACTGTTCTGAGTCGTGATGTTTTTTTGTTTGTTTGTTTCGTCCTGGTTTGTTTTGTTTTCTCGCACAAGTGACTACTTATCTGTCATTTTGGGGCCGAGTGTCGTAGCTGAGAGGAGCGTGTCGTGTTTGCCTTAACCAGGTGTGTGTTCGGATGTGTGTATTGTACAAGATTGGTTTTTTAAAAAGGTGGATTTCCCTGTATTTGTCTGGGCTTACTGAGAGGTTTATTGTCACCATTCGTGTGTGTATTTGTTTTAGGAGATGGCATTTACATACCAACATTGAAGTGGAAACCAGTAGTTATGAATTACAATTTTTACTGTTGAGGCAATTTAGAAAAATAGCCACCTGGCACAGAAAGCTTAGAAAAATCCCTTAATCATGTTTTGGGGACAAATATACGTCCTGGTTTAGTTTGGCCACTGAAGGACTGTGTGCGGTTATCAGCAGATGAGCCAATCTCCTGTGCGAGACGGGGGTCCCCTCTCGCACGGGAGGGAGGCATGTGCCACGTCAAACTCGGTCTCTTCCGTCAGCAGCAGCAGCAGTGCTGGTTTCCGCTGTTCAGCATACTTAGAAAAACCCCTTTTTATTCTCCTCCCTCCGATTACTTTCCTAGCTCAACTCAGATCCAAGAACTTGCCTTCGCTGGAAGGAAGAAAGCCTCTTTGTGGACTTCTTTGTTAATCAAGTCATTCTGTGACCTCTGCTGGTGTCTCAGCCTGCCTCCCCCTCAGTGAGCTTTGGGATTTAGACTTCTTTCTTTTCTCCCCTCTTCCCTCCTCTTTTCTTGTGGACATTTTCCTTTGTAGTGACTTTAGCTTCATTTCCACCTGGTTTATTTTTACACAATGCAATACAATGGCTTCTGCCAGTTGGGGACAGACTGTCTCTATTATCATTTTGTTTTCATTTTAGGACAAGTTTCCTCTTCAAACTTGCCTATCACGAAAGATGTGTTTGGAAATCCGAAACTACTGAATAGCATAAACTTAGCATGAACGTAAGAGAGATCGTTTTACCTAAAGACACCAGAATTCTCATACCATTTAATTGGGGCGGTGGGGCTGAAACGATTAGAATTTTGAATGTTTACAAATGTTGATTTTTTTTTTAAGCACTAGGAAGATTTGTCACATGAGATCATAGCATCAGTTATTAAAGAAATTAGTATTCTAGTATTTCAAGAGAAGGAGTCTATTTTGGTTTTTGTTTTGTGGGTGGATTCTGGCCAATTGTAAACAAATTTCAGTTCCACTATGGTGAGTAATGGTTTGGTGGTCACGCTTTTTCTCTGAGTTGCTAAGTGGTGTTGTTGATTCTGTTTATTAAGTTTGCTGGCTCTTACACATGCACATGTCTGCAGCTCCACGCAGGGGAGAAAGCACTGCCGGCCTGGGCCCTCTCCTAGGTCCTAAAATCTGGCTAACCCGATTCCTGGTAATTAGTCTGTCTGTGACTTTTTAAACCCGAACCCCCCGCCCCCTGCCAATTCCTGCTTTCCTCTTTCTCACCGATGCTTTTCGGTGCTACGTGTTCTTATTACCTGCATTTATCAGATTGAAAAAGGTCTACCTCCCTGCCCTGCATCTTTAATTCAGATTTTTTTTGGTCTGCATTCGAATAATGCAGAGACTTGAAATGGGAACAGCTGGATCCATGCCGTTTAAGAAGATCTGAATGAGCGAGTTAGCACTAACACTGCGAGGTTGGGAGGGTTTTTCCATCCTTTTCTTTTCTTCCTTTTTAATGTGGAGGTTCTGCCATTGCCTCCTAGTCTGTCACTGCAGATACTCTCCGTGCGGCTGATGTCTCCGTCTGAGAGCTTGTGTTGCTCGAGGAAAATGAGTCTCAGCTATTCCCGTATATGAGAATAGCGTTTGCTGCTCCCTCACGGATATCAGAATGAGAACGAGGGGACATGGAGACACAGTGAAACAGATCCCGCATCCAGTTTATCCCCGCCGTTGTTTCCTACGTGTGTTACGTCGTCTCTGGATGTGCACCTGTGTTCCGAGCACAGGACTTCAGCGAGGATGTGCTTATTTGGATCAGAAACTTCTCAGTGGGAGCTGGGCGATCCGGTGGGGTAGAATCTTCTTTCTTTGCGTCTATACCCACTCAGTCATTTTTGCGCTTGGGGACTGTCTTCTCAGGATGTGAATGGAGTGCTCCGGAAGAGTACTAATGAAAAGCTCAGCCTAGCTCCCATAAGCCAGTCGGTGAACCCAAGTGCGTATGTGCAACCACTGAAGTCCTCAGGCCTTTCTAACGTTTGTATAGCCTTTCCTTAAATTTCCTGAAGAAGTTTTTCCTGTTAAAAAAGGAGTTAAGTTTGGTAGTTTCTGCTGTGCTTTGTTTCCCCCGTGTGAGGGCAAGTTGGTGCACGGGGAAAAGAAAGTTGAGTTCCCTGGCACCGTCTTGCTAACCTCTGAGCAGTTTTGAGTCACCAAACTCGGGGACCGTAGAAGAGGGAAACAGCTTACCCTGGGGACTTCCAGCAAAAGCAGGGAAGTCACTTATACTGAGGCCGGAATCTGTGCAAGGTTCCAGGCAACACATTCCCTAGAGTGAGACAAAGCCTCTCGGCCAGTACAGCTCCACTGTGCTAATTCGCGGGCTCCGATAGTAGTCTTTCTTGGGATCCAGGTGAGCTGTGTCCTCCCAGGTTTGGCAGAACAAGCTGCCATTGACACTCGCTCATCGAACTTAGAGATAAGGTCCCGTCTACCCTATTCCTCAGGTCCTTGACCAAAGGGGTCCCTAATGAAACTCCACTGTGATGGGTATTTGCTTTTGACCTTGTTTGTTTACTTTTCCCTCTTAAAATAGAGAACCATTTCTATTCTATTATTTCTACTCAGATTTTCCCGTTTATGTACCAAGAGCTCTTCCTCTGTTCTTTTTACTTGTAGTTAAAATAGTGCCATTTTTATATTAACCTTTCAATCATTTTATCCCATTTAATCATATGATTTTCCACATCCTTTTATAAACCAAGTTTTATACGTATGTATCTAATCTCACAGAATCTCGGAGTGATGCTGAATAGGCAGGGGAGGGAACCAGGAAGCCCAGGAGGCGACCCCCCTACTTTTGACAGTGCAGTTCAAACACGAAAAAGGACAAAAAGAATGAAGGAGTAAACAAAAATGCATCTCCAGGATCCCAGGGGTCTGGAATCCCTCACTGTGCGCTGTTAGCCTTGGTAGGATCTCCGCGGGCCAGAACATTCTTTTCTCAGACTGCTGTTAGCGAACTTTGGAAGTAGCTGCACTGTCAGCCAGTCTCCCGCATTTTCACCCTCCCATGCGGGGCGTTTGGGGGAACTCCTCTGAACTGCCCACTCTCTTTCCTGAATGCCTAAAGCCTTTTCTGTTCTTTGCTCCATATTCCAGCAATTGGTTATAAACCGGTTATAGAATGTTGGATATATAAATTCTGTAAAGACTAGAGTTTATGCATAAATTATAGATACATACTCAGGTTGTTTTATGTTCTGGGGTCATCAAACCAATTTAACTTAAACCCCTTCAGGGCAGAGCAACATCTTTCCCTCTTATTTTAACAATTTCTCTTGCTGCTTTATTTCCAACAAAGCACGTGCCCCTTGTAATAAAAGTAGACAAAAAGAAGAAAACAAATAGCACTAACTCTTGTAGCGCCTAAGATATACACCTAAATATTAACTAATACTTAGTTAATTTCTTATGTTTTTCTAGCACACACATAAGTGCATGCACATTTATTTTCCCAATTTGGAAGCGACATTGATTATACGGACGGTAAGGCATATAACTGATTTATTACGAGGCCTTGTTGTTTGTTTCTGTGTGTGTGTGTGTGTGTGTGTGTGTGTGTGTGTGTATGTTTGTAGCAGCAGAAATGCCGTCACACCAATAGGCCATATCATTGTAAAACGCATCTCAAGTTCAGATACATGAAAATGTGAAGAAGGGAAAAAGAAAGCCTCCGAGAGGGACTATTGTGTTTGAAAAAAATGAGATCACACTATTGGAGAACTTACTGTTTTGTAACCCGCTTTCATCCTTTACCATTTGGTGCCATTAGATATTTACCGCAGCGACATCTTTCCTGTTTGGCTGGTTGGCGTTCCTGTGTACGGGTTCTCCACAGTTTAACCCATTCTTGAATTGCCGGTTGCTTCTGTTTGTATAAATCTTTCCCAGGACCTAGCATGCTGCTAATATACACATGAAGCGTTCACTCGTTCACTTGGTTGATTATTTATGAAGCCTTTATTGAGCACAGACTGTATGCTAGTCATTACGCTGCACCTTGGGGAATATACAGTGAACCCGAGGCTCTGCTCAGAATTTGGAAGAGCTGAAAATGGCAAGTGGATGGGGAACATTAATCACCTGTTGCCTGCAGTTTGCAGATTTGCTAATTATTTGCTCCTGCCTCCGATATACGCTCTCCTTTGCCAAATCTAACTTTAGGACGGCCTCCTTTTTCACCACGATTCCTTAGTTCTGCCTTGGAGGCCTGAGTATGCTCTGTTTTTCCCCATATTTGTTGGCCCATCAATCGAATGGTTTCTTTTTGTGGGAACTGGTGCTAGAGATTTCTGGTGGCAACCAAAGAAAACATTTTTTTTGTTGTTGCTGTTGCTGTTGTGGGGAGAAAGATCTCAGTGCTTTATCCCGATGCTGAGAATTTCTATGTTTTCTACGACTGGACTGCTTTGTAGCAAAATGCCTCAGGAATACAAAGATGATTCCTTTTCCTCCAAAGAATTCTGATTCAGGAATTCATTTCTGTTGACCTGGCGAGTTTATTTGGTACCCGTAGTGGCTACCATATGTCTTAGGGACTCGGAAAAATGGACCCAGTCGGCCCTGATTACTGGGATGAAGAATCCCATCCTTACTCGTCTCTTATCTTTCTTGACTGTAATTTATATTGAAATCCCCTCTTTTGTCTCTATATCCCCAGGAACAGCTCAGATCTCCCAACATACTCGCATTCTCTCAAACATTTCAACCACCATTCTCTTCCTCCAAACCCAGCCCACCTCCTCTTCTTCACTCCAACAAAAAGGCACACCTGTGATGTTGCTACAAGATATTTTTAAACGTTTGGAAAGAGCTGGTTTCCCAGCATCTGTGTCAGAGGTACCCATTTGTTTAGATGCTCTTCAGATACAAGAAGGCCGACTGGGTCGAGCATCCCAACCTTCTGGGTGATGAGCGGGAAACTGGATGGACCGGAAGTTAATGAATGGGAGCTCATTTACGACTTACATCTTCTCTCCCTCTGGCTTAACCATTCATGGCCTCTACTCACTGCAGACTCTCTCTGGCAGAGGGAGTAATACGTTATTTTCCGCTTGAGCACCCAGAAGCCATTGATGTAAATTGATCAGTACTTTTTTTGGTATTTTTCTGAAATTCTGTTTATATGCACATTCCTCTTTGTCTGTAAAGTGATTTGTATCATAAAGCCCCATCCATTTTTCTTTCCAGCCTAATAATGACACTAAACTCATTGAATTCTTGTGTCTGAAGATTCTTGCAAAAATAATGGGTCGCCTCTATAGGGCAGCAAAACATGGCATTACATCGAAGGAAACAAAATAAAATGGGCCAATGCTTTCTCTCAGTAGGAAATTCTTAGCATGAGGCTTATATTCTTTCTGATATTGATCTATCTATCTATCTATGTATCTTATCTATCTATCTATCTAAAAGCAAAACCTCATGTGTATTGATGTAAAAGGGTTATAGAGGCTTTGTGTTTAACTTTTAAACATAGTCACTGGCCAATTCTGCAGGTTCTTTAGCTCTGGCAGATGGTAAAAAACTGACTTAATGTGAAGCAGCCCTTCTATTCTTCTTTTTACATTTGGAGCCGTGTTTCATACATACACCTTTAGAAAATATCATGAACCTCCAGACAAGTACTTGATCAAACGATGCAGGTGTGAACGACATAAGCAAATCAGTTTCTGTACAAACCTGGTGTCCCCATTCAGAGAAGAGCAAATTGAAAAATTGATATTCAATACCAACAGGATAATTTCGGGAAGCAGTAGAGCATTGTTTTGACAACTAAGGAACATGGAGCTTTTAGGACAAGTGGAGGGAGGACTGTAGACTGTGCTTTCCATTTATTATCCAAAGACATCTTCGATAGAAATGCAGGAAAACAATTGGGAAGGAGAGGTAGGTGTAGGAAGGAAGAGGAGAATCTGGAAATGGTTGGGAGAGATGTAATGCTATTTCAAGCGGTGATGTGCATTGGATGATGCACGTTTTTATTAGTGATGTATTTTTCATCCCACTCCAGTGTCTTTGCCCTTGAATTAGGTGGTATGGCTGAGATGGGAGGTAGCCTTTGATAAGAGCAGAATATAAAAGGGGGGGGGCAGAAAGAGCTCTCTGCTTATATTTAAATAACTTACTATGGACAGTATATCGATTATTTGCTCTCTTTGGTTACCCAGAAGTTTTGCCACATCTCTTAATACCTCAGGAAGAGACTTTGTTTTTCCAATACATCAAAGGCAAATGTTCCTTATGGAATAATCTTTTTACTATTAAAGAGTGACCTGCAATTCTATTATTTACAAGTCTGTATTTTACTGGCAAAGTTCACAATTTGTTCTAACTAGAATGTTCTGCCTTCATAGGTCCCATGGCAAAATGAAAATTTGGCTAAATTTTTTTCAGTGATACGCAGTTGCATGCTCTCTTACATTTGGCTGTTTCTTTTCTAATTCTCTGAATTACACTGTGAGTCTTTTCATGGAGGAATTATCCCGAGCCCTCTCTCTGCTTCTCTGTACATGCATGTCCTGATACATCCCGAGCCCTCTCTCTGCTTCTCTGTACATGCATGTCCTGATACACACTAGGTGGGAGCTCAGAGTGTGTTTATTGATGATGATTATGTTTATGAGATTGTGATGCATCACAAGCAAATAGAAATTTGTTTTCTTTTCATTCATTTATTTGCTAAAAAATAATTAGAGAATTTCCAGTGTGTCAGATATCATGTGCCCTGAGTGTTGGGGACAGAGGGAGCATGATTTGGTTCCAGTCCCCATGGGACTCATGTATAGTTTAGGAGACAGATAAAATAGAACAACCCAAAGCACAAGTGGCAAGACCAGTAGATAAAGGGCTTTAGCCAAGACTCATGGTTGCAGAACTAAGTTGAGTTCAAAAGGGGAACATATGGGTTCACATACTTGAGAAGCCCAGAGACAGATGTCGCTGGGACTCAGACTTAGTTTGTCAGGTCCACTCTCCTGTGTGCTTCCCCCCTAAGGTGGCCAAGGTGGCCACTGGTGGCGTACAGCTGACATGCACTGTGATGGCAGCGTCGACGGATAGACCACATTCATCCAAGATATAGGGGGTTTTGAGAGAAGTTCTGGGAGAAGTTCTGTTGCCCCGGGGGCGTGTCACCTACCAACCCCCAACCGATTCCTGAGACTTAATCCCTACACCTGGGTACAACAGTCAGTGTTCAGAATCTGAGAGTAGGCTAGGCTCCAAGAAAACATGAACTGAGAGTAGGGGAGAGGTGGTTTCCCAGGAAATAGTAAAGCGCTGTTACCAGAAGGAGAAATAAATGCTTGTTAGGTAAAAACAACAGATGCCCACTGTACAAATAAATAAACATTATAATCTCAGCTTGTAACGAGGGCTAAGACACAATCCACAAGTGTGCTTGGGCAGTACGTAATGGGAGGGGTATTCGGAATGGTGACATCGGGCACGATTTGTCCAAGAAGGGCTCTTCTCAGCTGGGACCTGGGGATTAGGAGGCTGCTCTCAGGAAACTGCTAGGTGGAGGTGGCAAGTAGGACACTGAATGCAAGGAAGTTCCAGAAGGCCCGGTTGGCCAGAGCTCAGGGTGCAAGGGAGTGTGGCCAGATAGGCAGTTCTGAGGGGTGCAGGAGCCAATCACGCCGTGTTAGCGCTACGTTGCCCTTCCTGTACTATTGGAAACCCACACCTGCCGTGCCTTCTAGAATTAAAGCAAGGGGCAGGAGGAGCTACAGAGAATTGTGGTGTTGACAAAGGGAGTGGCTTTCTTTTTTCTTTGAGAAGTGTTAGAGCATTAAGTAGTTGTTTTCTCCTAGGATCTTAAGCACCTCTCCTTCTGCTACAAATAACTAAATTCTACCCAATTTGACTTTGCTGCCACTCATAAAAGGCAAGCACACATATGTACTACACCCACTGCTTCTCCGCATCCAGCTCTGATCCCTAATTTCAAAGAAACCTGATCCTCAGACCTCTACAACGACTCCTTCACGGATGCTGAGTCAGCAGGCTTCTCGTGCTTATGTACCAAAAAACTCTGATGGGGAAGGGTGTGGATAAAGGAGAGACTCAAAGGAAAAAAAAAAAAAAGGAGCAGTGTGTAGAACGTTGCAACCCCGAGGTCACCTGCAGAGCTGGAGAGAATGGGATGGGGTCTCCTTGAATAAATCACAGTGCTTTCCACAAGGTTCGCTCTGTCCAGTACCAAGCACCTCCAGCTGAGGATCAGAAATACAAAACTGTCTAATAATGGTGAGTGTTGTTAGGAATTTCAAGTGTCTTCAAGGGCATTTGACTTAAATGAGCTCAGTGATGGAGTATTCAAGTAAAGAGAGTGTTGTTAATGTGCTAAATTAAAAGGCTAATCAAAGAGGCAAGTCCTACAAATGAGAACAGGAACACAATTAGTTAATGGGGGATTGAGAAGAAGACGGGAGGGAGGTGTTTGGGGGGTTTTGTTGTTGTAGTTGCTGTTATTTTGTTTTCAGTTTTTTTGTTTGTTTTGTTTTCATATGCGTGATAGCTTCAGATTTTCCCTGAATCCCTCAATATTTTAAAGCAACGAAAGGGACAAAGACTCTTACGCCATTCTGTCATGTGTAACGTTAAGCCAAGAACAGCCTACTTTACTTTCTTAGAGAAAGAGATTGTGCCTGCACAGACATGTACTCTTAAACATTTCAATCAAGTATCATATGCAGGTAGTAAAAAGTTTCTTAGTGTATTATTATCATGAAGACATCATAATCATTAAGATCATGGACTTTGTGGTAAATCAGACTGTCCTCAAAATCAGGCCTTCCCGTATTATGTACACGTAAACCTCAGTTTCTCCATCTTTAACACGGGCCCCCGCCAGCCCACGAGGTTGCCATTCACTTGACGTTGAGCCGGTTTGCAGAGTGGCCATCCTGGTTTGCTTCTAGCCAGCAGCCTTTTCCGTTAGTCGCTCCTTCTTCTGGTGGGTCAGTGCCCAAACTGTCTCGCTTGCTAGATATTTTGCATGTCACTCTTGCCTAGCACTAGTTTTAAAAGGTTGTGGTGAAATCAAATGACGCATTGCAAGAAGGGTCCTCAGAATCAAACAGAGCAGGTAGTAGGTGTTTAGGGAAAGTTACCTGTAATCACAGTTACCATTGTGAGTACAACAAATCACATCCCCTGCAAGGGTGAGTGAGGGTGTGTGCAGTTGCAGGGGTGACACCCCGCCCCGCACCTGGCCACAGTGGGAAATGGTTCAAAGAACAGACAGTTTGGGGGCCAGCCTGGTACGGGTTCAAATTAATTTTGTACCAGCTCCTCACTGTGTGACCTCGGACATTTTACTAAACCCACTTTAGAATGAAGGGTAATATTTGAAGAACCGTGAGGATGAATTGACAGAACAAGCTTTAGTGCTTAGCTCAGTGCTTTGCACTGATATGGGAGACTTTAGGCTCCTTTTCCCCCATTACTAAATAAAACTCACAAGCAGAGGGGGAAAAAAAGCTTCAGAGAGGGGTGAAGAGGAGAGAAAACAGAAGATGAAAGCAGATTTTAAATTTGAGCTTGAAAGGAATGAATTAACATCGAGTCTTTGTATCCACATCCTGAAAAATGGGTAGAAGAAAATGGTTCTCCTTTAGAAAAGAATTATGATTACTCTTTATGAAAACAAAAGTAATAACTGGGCATTACAAAATTGGAAATATAAATGAACAGTATTAATCTACCCAAACTGTCACTCATTACTGTTAATATTTTAGTGTATTTCTGCATCTTTTAAAAGATCAATATGCTTGAATTTACTTAGATATCCTCTTTCCTCAAAAATTAGAGTCACATGGGAAATATAATTTCATACAAATTATCTTAGAAACAGTTCCCGAGGTTGCTACATATTTTTGAAAATATGAGTTTTTAAAGTTGGTATCATTTTTTGGCATTTGGATGTAATATAATGTCCTTATCCACTTCCTTATTGTTGGATGTTCTTTTTTTTAACATAGCCCATGATAAATATTAATGAAATGAACAGTAACAACTATAAAAATGTACCAAGTGGGCAAAGGAGGATAAACAGACGAATCAGATGGGAAAATCAAATGGCCATAAATATATAGGACATTATGTTCATCCTCTCCAATGTCAAACAAATGTAAACTAAGACCAATTTTTTTTTTCAAATCGAGAGAAATTTTTTGAAGGATAATATACTGAATGCTTGCCAGAGTTTGATAATACTCATTCCCGGGCACTTTTGGTGGGGATCTAAGCTCCTGAACATTTTTAGAGGTTAGCTTGCTGGTATAAAGTATTTTTGTTTAAAAAGAGAAAAGCTTGTACTTTGTGACCCAGCCAAGGATTATTTCCCAAGGATATCAGAGACACAGGAAAAATAAATATTAGGTACAAGGATATGTGGTACTAAGTTATTTAAATATACTAACCATTTTCTCAAGTTTTCATTTGGAAGTTTCCATGCAGATATTTCTTGGCTTCTGTAGGACCCATTCCCCTAGCTAGGAATTAATTCATTCTGCACCAGCGTGGCCCAGAAAGAAACTAAACCAGTGCTGTACCTGCTCTCCTTTAGCCTAGAGGAATTCGTGATGCAGCATTGTGATTGGAGAATGTACTACTCATTGAGTAAGATGGAATTCGGGAAAAAATTAATACTCATATGTGATGGCAAGAAATCTCTGAGTTACATTCCAGAGCATTGATAATACTGATCATAGAATATAGCAGTGCATACATACGTGACATCAGAGAATTTTAGATGCAAGAAGGAGGCTCAGAGAGGGAAATATGATGTAGCCAAGTTTATATGATCAAAAGCATGTATAGAAGGAAAGTAAACCACATATTAAAAAGTGATACTTTTTGAAAAGATCATTAACAGTTGTTAAGGCAAAGATGAAAGTTTATCATAAGGTTATTAAAAGATGCATTTTGTGAGAGCATGAGTTGAAAGCACGTAGAATAGTAAAAAAATATTTTTAAAATGTGTTTGCTTGCCACTAAAGACAAACGCGGAGTTTGCTCCCAAGCCTGTTACTGTCTGCAGCCCCTCTTAATGTTAGAACTTGGCTAATGCCCAACACGAGCAGCAGTGAGTTGCAATTTCTGACTTCTAACCAGAACCATTTGGCTCTGGTCTGTTTGCATTCCAAGTCCAGGGATTGTATAGTTGGTGAATTGCACAGAGGCATGGATCCAAGGATGAAATCCAATCTTTGCTCCCCTTTGCCCCCCTTATCAAACCATGTACCACGAGTCTGGAGCTGCATCCACCCAGAGGCAAGGGTGCCATTTTCTTTGCACAAAGGTGAGATAAGCTGTCAGTTCTTACACCTTCCAGCCTGCCCAGAGAAGGGTGCCTTTTCCTGATTCACAACAAAACAGCGTAGGCAGCCAAACTCCTGCCAGAGTCTACTCTTGCTCTCATCAAGACGAAACACTCCTCTTGCTTTTGGGCATCAGGTACCAGCTCAGCTGCTTTTTGCAGGGGCTTTCCTCATGAAAATTCAAATTTGAGAAGGGAGATGAAAATGTCTACCTTGATTCTAACTTCGTAGAGGAACTCTGTTCTGTATATAACCATAGACTATTGGATTCCATTGGCCTCTATGTGAAGAGAAATCTGATATTGAGCCTAAATCTTTCTGAAAGCCTTAGAATTGTCTTTAGTGAAGTGTTAAATAGTAGCCTTCAAGCATTCACTTTTTAGATGTCTTCACAGGATTTAAAGGAAGAATAAAACATGCCAGGATATGTATGAATCATGAGATTTAATAGAGACCAAAGTATATCTTATTATTGATGTGCTTACTGCTTCATTAAATTCCCCTTAAGGTTTGCGGCATGGGTATGGATCATTTGCAATAATAATTATGCGGTGATCGATTGATTGGGTCTGACATTGCACTTGTCACCTTGAAATGCAAAATCCATCTATTTTCAACAGTGTGAACATTTCTTGCTAATCTTATACACCAGCATGCAATAGTTTATTTTATGGAGAAAGTACAATTTGTAAAGTTTGGAGACTTCACATTAACCTTTTGCTAAAAACTGAAGTATCGCTTGTCATTTTACAAAGAAATGAAAACCATCCAACCAGCAATTTTTTTGAGATTAGAAAACACAGTCTAATTTCAAAAGAACTTTTCAAACCAAAAGTGCATGTACTTCAGTTGAGTGCTACCAATGTATTGTGAGCATTGTACTTGACTGAGCCTTCCCACGAAGCGTGGATGATACAATTGCAAGTGTGAGCCTATTTCTGCTTGTGTGCATGTGCACAAACACGTGCACACAGACACACACACACAGACACACACCCCTGTCTACCTTTTTATCTGTCTACTCTTCATTTATTCATTTCCACACCTAACTCTTTAAGTAGTTCTCTCTATTCCTGAAAACAATAATGGAAAGTTCCTTTTCTGAAAAGTGTGGGTGCTTCCCAAGATTTCTGTACAAGATATTACTGTATGTTTTACCACTTGAAGATTCACACATTTCTTTCCAAGTTGTGATTTTTTTTTTTAAATAGGGAATGGAAAACCAGTGACCTCATTCTCTTGCATTTTTATCAACTCTGATTTCTGTATTGAAGTGATGACATGGCCAGTCTCCTGTCAGTTTAGCAGAACGTAATCATGCATGAAGTTGCTTATGAAGGGCCAGGCATTGGGCCTTATGCTTTAGAAAGCAACAAATGAAGCTGGTGTGACCCTTTATCCACATGGAACTTACGTTCCAACAAAGAAGTGGCCCATGTTCAGTCTTACTGAATTTAGAAATGCAGTGTAATAATTGGCGTAAAAGCAATTCACAACACATTAATGAATTAAGAGATGATAAATGAAAAAAAGGAAATATACACTAAGGTCCCCTTTGAAATATATTAAAAAAATAGTGATATGAAGGAAGGTATGATTATTATCCCCATGATGCATGTTATGAATTTGAAGACTAGAGAGGTTAAAATTCCTAAAATTTATGAGCTAATAAGTATCAGAGAGCCAGAATATGAACCCAGAGTCAGTCTGCAGAGGCCATGCTTTACACAATTTATTTCTAGAAGTGCGTATACACATCAGGATGGTATGGTTGGTTCCTGTTCTCTTCTTTTCGCTTCCCTGCCGTTTTGAATTTTCCCTGTTATGTATAGGTGTTATTACATAATAAAAACAATTTAGAGAAATATAAATAAATAGAAAAAATAAGCTTCATATAAGACACAATAAGCATCGTAGTATCAGAATTTGCCAAGAAAGACCTGCAAGGTACTGAACAGTATTTCAGGAGTCTCCAGTCCTGTGACCTAAAATGAATTTCCCTCTAAGCCATGAGGAACTACTAGTTCCTAATGACACCATTTGCCAAAGCTCTTCACAAGTGTGAGAACCCTCAAGTAGCTGTTTCTGTTTGCTGACCCGAGTCTCTCTTTCAAACATGCTTGGATGCCTAGAGTCTGCCAGCCATTTGCCGGTTCAGGCGACTTTGCCTCCTATTCCATAATAACAAAAAGAGTGAAAAACAGAATTTAACCTTTTTCTTGTGTTTCTCGCATATAAAATCTGAAGTCATCTGTTAAAGCAATCCCAAAGGATGGCTGAATAATATATACAAATTAAGTCCAAGTTAAATAATAAAAAACAGTATTCACATATATTGAAGGCCAGGTGCTACATCGAAGACTTTGCATTGTTAAACTTATCCCCATCTCCCCTCCCACCCCCCTCCAACAGAACTGAGGGTATAACATGGTGCCGGTAGTTACTGTGGCTTCTCATGGGGCAGAACCAGTGTGATTTGTAAAAGCTTCTAAGTGAATCGGGCACCTTGCCTCATCCCCATCAGGAGACGGAGCCCTTCTGATTAAGACAGGCTGTTCTAATTCTGAGATTACGGAACCTGTGTCAGGGTAATAGATGAGAGAAGTGATATTTAGAAAATTAAAATAACTTGCTCAGGATTGTTTTACCTGGCTTCAAAATTAATGGTAAAGTGGGAGGAGAACGTTGGGCTTCTGTAGTCAAGTCAGGACCTCTTTCTACTAGATTGCTAACTCCTTACTGTGGCTGTTTCAACTAGGGCGCCCAAAGACAAGTGTTTTTCATGTTGATTACATGTGCGTGGACTGTGGAGATAGGGACACTAAACCAAGGGACACTAATGTGCACTTCCTTCAATGACTTGCTCTGTTATTGGGTATTTCTCTGCCTTCTTGCAATCGTTGGAGGCCAAAGTAACCAACTCCAATAGGCTTAAGCAAAAATCATGCATATATGGAGAATTTACTGACATAGTAAACAGAAAGGTTTTAAAAGGAAGGTCTCAGATGCACCTGCATCAAGAAACTCAGATAATATTCTTAAGACTTCTATAGATACAGCCTATAGATGTCTCTACAGATTAGATAGAGATATAAGACAGATCTCTCTAAAATATACACAGATATAAACGCATATATATGTATACGTACATATATATATATATATATACACGCATATATTTGTCTTTCCTTTCCTCAGCTGTTTGTTTTTTCTTTTTTTCAGATTTTATTTATTTATGACAGAGAGAGACACAACGAGAGAGGGAACACAAGCAGGGGGAGTGAGAGAGGGAGAAGCAGGCTTCCCGCTGAGCAGGGAGCCCGATGCGGTGCTCGATCCCAGGACCCTGAGATCATGACCTGAGCTGAAGGCAGACGCCTAACGGCTGAGCCACCCAGGCACCCCAGCTCTGTTTTCTGTGACGTAGGCTTTGGTCACAGACAAGCCTTTCTTCCTGGTAGCTATCGACAGTTCCAAGTTTCAGTTCTTCTAGTAAGTACCTCCAGTTTAAAGAGAGCATCTTTACCTCCAGAGTCTTTCCAAGTTTAAGCAAAAGTTTCAGGACTGCCTTTCATTGGTCCAGCTTAGGGTATATATGCCCATCTGTTGGCCAATCACACTGGTCCAGCAGTAGTATAGAGCCGCAGGACAGGTGTGGCTCACATGACCACTCATGGAGGCCAGAACTTTCACCTTTGCATCCATTTGATCTGAAGATGGAGATGTGGGTCTATTCAAGACAAGGGGAGGTGGGCACTTAATGCTGGGCAAGGAACACAGTTGTTCCATGCCTCGTTTTTGTCTTTGCTAGTGACGGCTCTCGGAAACAACTCTGTCTAGCAGGATTTCTTACAAATCTCTGGCATCCCAAGACTGAGAGAAAGTCCTAGAATATTTATAGTTACTTAGTATCTGCCTGATGAATTCCTCCATACTCCTTAAAAGTCCTTTGCTACAGGTTCATAATAGCACCATGAACTCTGAAGATGTAGTTCATGTCTTAAGTCTAATCCACCTGTGTGCTCCATTGTGTTTTTATCTACCACATGCTTAGTGGCTGTGTGTGTGTGTGTGGGGGGGTGTCCATGCACACATGTGTGTGCACACACAGATAACTCTCTTATCCATCCCGGACAGAGAATAGGTAGCTTCAGCTAATTATATAGTAAGGTTAGTTGAGAATTGGCAAATGTGGGGATCAGATTGAAAAGTATGTGGCATTTCTCCATCATTCGTTTTAAATTTCTGGTGGTAAGACAAACAAAAGGTCAGATACCCTGGGTGATTTTCAGTGATGAACCTGTCTTTGGAATCTCTTACAATTCAATAATTCGTTGATCCAAGACTACCCATTATCTTTTTGCTTAAATGTTTGGGTTTTCTATGTGCTTCAGGACTTTTTCTTTAGTAGATTAGTCTGTCTCAGGGCCCTGGAATAATAATCACTATTTGGTTTCTGGTGTAATGATTTAATTTAGTTCAACAAACATTTATTGAAAGTCTATTAGGTGCAAGCCCTATGCTAGGCCCTGGAGATGTGAATTCATAACACATAATCCCTGACCCCAGGAAGCCCCAAATTTATTAAGGTGAATTAGGTGGGGAGTGATCCGAGCAGATGCCCCCAAGGGTGTTTGATGAACAGCGTTAAACAGATACACAGCAAATAAAATAGAAAACTAATGAATTAGTCAAAACTGTATTTCTCACCAGCAGGCACTCTTCTTGTCAGTGGGTATGCAAAAGTAAGGAGATGGACAAGATTGTCCATGGCATGACGCTTGCTTTCTAGTGCAAGAGACAGACTGCAAACAGGCAAAGCAAATGCATGAATGCTTGATGACAGTCTGTGGTAGGTGCTCTGAGGGACACGGTGGGATCTGAGATAGAGTTGTCAGGAAGGGCCTCTTGGAGAAGAGGATGTTTAAGCAGATTCCCAAAGTGAATCCAGCTCTGCAAAGAGCCAGTGCAGGAACATTCTAGGCAGGAGGAGCAGGGAGTGCAGGGTCTCCAAGGCTGAGAGAGATGGCTAGGCTCTAAGTCAGAGCCGCTGGAGGGTAGTAAGCAAGAGGGGGTGTGGTAGGTGATGAGGTCAGAGAGGAGGTGGCCCTTCCCTCAGGGGCTGAAAGGGCAGGCAGGGAGTTTATATACAAGTGTGGCACATTCTGGAGATGGTAGGAGCTCAGAATGCCTTGGGAAGGAGGCCACCCCAGGGTAAGAGCCTGGCCTCATCTAGAACGTCTTGATTATTGCCCATTGTCCTCCTCCTTCAGGATGGTTTATTTTTTTTAAACATCTTTATTAAGGAATAATTAACACCTACTAAACGGCACACACTTAAAGTGTACACTTGGGTAGGTGTTGAGGTCTGGGCGTACCCAGGAAGCAGTCACACCGTCAGGAGAGAGAGCGTCTCCACTCTCAAGCGTCCTCCCACCCCCCTGTCGTCTCTCCCTCCCGCCCTCCCCAAGGAAGCCGCTGATCTGCTTTCCGTTTCTGTACATTAGTTTGCCTTTTCTAGCATTTTATATAAATGGAATCATGGAGTAGGTGGGGTTACTTTTTATAGCCGTTAAGCCTACACAGAATTCGAGTCTTCTAATCTTTTTCTCATATGTGTCCTTTGTGTCTGAAAGGGATCTTAAAAGTCATTTAACAATAACCTCTTTTTCTAGAGTTGAGGTCTCAGAGCATGTGTTTGCTTGACTCTGCAGAGTTGAGGGATTTTCCTGACTTCNTTTCTAGAGTTGAGGTCTCAGAGCATGTGTTTGCTTGACTCTGCAGAGTTGAGGGATTTTCCCGACTTCAANGGATTTTCCTGACTTCAAGATAGTTTGGCTCCCCTTTCCTTTTCTCCATGATTATTTCAGAATATACCATTGGCCTAGAAAAGATAAAGGGGGGAGAAAATGACAAAAAATTGGGAAGTGGGAACAGAGTGATGGAGAGACAAACCAGGGGAAGGTGCTGCTTAATGCTTCTGGTCTCAGAAAGAAGATGCAGGGATGACCAAGCTTGAGCTAATTAGAATACGATAAAATACATCTCACTACACTTGTGGTCGGCGTAATTCAATCTGCGATGATTCAGAATGGCCTTGAGGTCATCATGACATCAACTCTGGAATCAGAAGTGTGGCAGAAAGGGGTCACTACAGGACTCACGTTCAGGGAGTCAACATGCGTGTGTGCTAACACATGTGTTCACCATTCTTCCCAGTAACAATAAGGAGCTAGCTCATTTAGATCTTATTTATATACAATTTATGCTTCCCAAAGAATTTGAAAGCAGTCATAAGTTGTAGAGCATGTGATGGATGACTTTTAGATGTTAACCGATACAGAGACCGAATGTAAAATTTATCCATACATCCCTTTATTGAGCCTTTGTCAAGTACACACTTATTAGGCACCTACTATCTGCAAGATATTTTTCTAGGTCCTGGTATACCCAGTGGTGAACAAAATAATTACTGCAGTCTCTACATTTGCCCACACGTGTTCATGTATTTGAGCACGGTTCCCTGGGATTTGTTAAATATATTATGAGTTGATTGTAAAACAAGAAAGCCAGTCCTGTGCAGAGGAGGATGTTAAATTAATACACCAGTTTGGCAACAGCCATTGCAATTAAAAATGCCCATACTATTTGATCTTCTAATTGCACTGGTAGAAATTTTCTTAGAGTTACACTTACCCACGTGCACAAAGATGCATGCGTAATGAGGCTCATACAGCCTTGCTTGTTGATCCTAAATGCCCATCAAGGTAGAACTGGTGAGACAAGTCATGAGAAATACTTAGGATTGAGTACTGTGCATTTATGAAAAGCGTGATGTTGACTCACCTGCAATGCCATTGAACAAACTCTTGGACATATGGTTATGGGCATGGGGGGGAGGAGGGACCAGGAAGCAGGCAGTGCCCATGGTAGGCTTCCACTGTCAACATCTGCGCTATGTAACAACACAAGGCACTTAACTTTAGAAAGGGTGCTGTGGATCAGGGGAGCTAGGATGGACAAAGGGTAACCTCTTTGAATTATTTTAAATATTTACAGTGTACATGCATGGGATTTAAGTTTTGTTAAACTAGTTTTAAAAGTAGATACCTAGATAAAATGATAAGTAAAGGACACGCAAAGATTTTCTTATATCTAGCTTAAGGTCTCTGATAATGATTTTATGCAGAAGTCCCTTCAGAGCTTTACTGTGCCCTGATACAAACAAACAAAAGGGGGTGAGGGTATCCCCACAACTGTACCCTCTCATCAGATCCCCCTACTGCCAATGAAATTAGTGATCTGTTAACTGCTTCTCAGAGCCCTACAGCAGTGTGGACCCCTGAAGGAAGGGAATGCCCCAGGTGGATACATCCCACCTCGACAGTGATGCTCCTTTGGGTCTCACCAAGGTGGGGGCATTTGTGCACCAGGTGTGGGACTGGGGGGTCTCTGTGACTGGGGGCTGGAGAAAGGGGATGAGAGAACTGCATGGTACCCAGGGATCCCAAGCTCAGACATAGGACAGAGGATTCTAAGAGGAAAGCCATTCAGGGACACAACTTCCTACTCTATTTAATTCTTATTAAATAGATAGGATAGAATTCAAGGAGTGAAGGGGCTCAAGGCAGAGAAAGGAGTGATTCCAGACAAAAACAGAAATTGAGGTTAGCCCCTTGGGCAGTTCCATTCATTCATTCATTCATTCATTCATTTAATAAATATGAATTGATACTTTCTTCGGGACAGATGCTATGCTACATGCTGGCTTGTGGTGGGGGGACATTGCAACAAAGTCACTGCCTTCGTTGACCCTTCAATTTCATGCTAGGAAGAGAGTCATATGTCAGATAATCTCTCAGACAAATATACAGTTATAAATTGCGATAGGGATTATTGAAGAAGCTTGCAGAGTGAAAAAGAGGGGACTGACCATCTCACAAGAACAGAGGAATTCTTGTTCTCCTGTTTATTTAGAAGTCTGCTGCTATTAATAATTAGTAACATCATCCCCCACTTTACAGCCGAAGACACTGAGGGACAGAGAGATGAAACTGTTTGTCCCTCACAGCAAGTATGGGTGGAGTTAGGATTTGAACAAATTAACACAGGGCTCAAGTTTAAAGAGGGATTGAGTCCGCACAGGGGATTGTTTTAAGTGTAAAATCCATGACCTTCATGGTCCATAGTAAACAGAGATCCATGCTCAAGTGGTTAATAGTGATCAGGGATCTCTAAACACAGGGATTAATCTAGTTGCTTTGGTGACATTTAGAGTGTTAATTTGGGGCAGGAAGGACTCTAAACCATATCCACTGCCCATAGTTAAATGAAGCAGAGGCCAGACAAACTAGAGACTGTTAATAACGGTCTAGATACAAGACCGTGATTTTTTTTATTTTATAAAAATAATGTGACAAAATGATAATGCCACAGAAGAAAAATTAGTGACTAAAATCTGAAATGTCTGTCTGTATTGACTCGAACCCCCAAAGCCATAATGGGTTTGGTAAAGGATGTGGTGTTTTTTTCCCAGGGCTACTGGCAATGAAAAATTAGGATTCTGAACCTTTGGTGGTGGACAGACACCAAGGCATCGGTATATCCCCTGAAATGAGGTATTGCACCATCTTTCTTCTAGAAGGACATGGTGCCCCCCCCAAAAAAAGTTTAGAAAAACTGCTCTCCTCAAAAAGCCAAGGAACTGTGGTTCCCTATTTTGAGACATTTGGCAAATCTCATTTTCCTACAGATGTTGTTGGACATAAATTGATGATTTCAAGAAGCAAATAGAATATTCTCCAATGCTTGGTATTAAGGAGTTCAGTGTGATCAGATGGGGCTTTGTCAAATTGAAGTATTTGAATTAACTCACACCGTAAAAGTGAAAGTGTAAAGCTTTGCTTTTCTTCCAAGCTAATCAATGAAGATTAATATTCTATGGGAACCTGATTTTGCAGATGGAGCCGAGCTGTACTATTTTCCCTTCCATTTTTTCCTCATAGTAAATAAATCATTTTTATTATACTGTATGAATTTACTTAGCTCTTTTAATAGCCTTTGTAAGAATAATGCTTCCTTTGATTATATTACATTTTTAAATGTGTGCCATGTGTAATACAGTTCTGCTCTTGCGGGGAGGGGGCAGTGAGAAGACTTGCCGAATATATCAGCCTTACCGGTTTATCCTCTGTGTTTTAAATCAGATGAAGAAATGTCTGGGTACCCTGGGAGTTTTAGGAGTAAATTACTAAGTGTTTGCTTGGATAAAAAGGGTTCATACCTGTGCCTTGTCTAAAACTTTTTCTACTGGGGAGGATTAGATTAATCTAAAAGGACTTGGTCTTTGTAAAACTGTTCTGGTTGTTACTTTGTACCTTTTTTATTTTCAAGGTGCTGGCAAATTTATTTGATTTTTTTTTCCCCTTAAAGGAGGGAAATAAACTTTGTAATTCCAGGGCTAACATCCACACTGTATAAATTGATCAGCCAAACTGAGAAGCTGCTGACTGGTTGACTTGGCATATACTGTGAGCAATCTCATTCACAGTTGATAAACTGACTTCTCACCCTGCAAACTTGAAGGTTTAGCCCTTGACAGACAGATACAGCAGGACCTAGTCCACTTGTACTTTGCATGAGACAAGAGGAGAAGAGGGAGCGGGGAGCAGAGGAGAGAAAAGCAGGTAAAAAGAAAAAAGGAAAGGCAAGGAAAGGGAGGGAGGGAAAGATAGAGACACAGAGACTCAGAGACTCAGAGAGAGATTTCATTAGAGACCAAAATATAACATGATTTTATTCATCAGATCGAATCTTAAATTATTAAAGTTCCCAATGAGAAGAAATCAGTCTCCCAAACTTGACCTATGTCTTTTTGTGCCATTTACCTTGTATGGAATCAACAAACGAATCCTCTTAAAGTGTTTTGTCCAAGTCACTCTCACGTTCAGAACCATTAATAAATAGCTCTGCATACACCACTATGGGATTAAAAATCAATACTTGGGTCTGATAATTTAAGGTTTTCTTAAATCTAGCCTCAATATGCAAACTGTGTGTGTGTGTGTGTGCGCGCGTGCGTGCGCATGTGCACACGTGTGCCTGCCTCAAAGTATTAAGTTTATAGAACCTTCGTCTCTTTCTGCAATTTGTTAGTCATATGACAAAGATCAGTCATGCTTTCTAGGCCTCAATTTTATTTTCGTAATGGGAATAATAGCAGTAAAAGCAATAATGGTGATGGCAGCAACGTAATGCTACTTAACTGACTTAAATAATGTTTTGGGGGGAAGGAATCGAATCAGAGACCATATCTGCAGGTGCTTCCTCCCTCTCAGTGGTCACTGGCACTGCTGGTTGTTTGGACAGGAACACAAGGGTGAGTCAGACTCATTGAACTCAATACAGAGGCGGCTTCGCGAGCCTGATGGAATACATCATTAAGTGCCTGTCCTCATTCTGGCACATGCCAGACCACCGTCAATTCCAAATTGAGCTCTCTGGGGAGACCTCAAGTCCTGATAGTCTATAGCGTTGATTTGAATGGAGATCCAAGAGCACAGCTTCCAATTCTGGGGGCTAAGAATAATATTCCATAATTCCTACTTCTTTTGGACTTTGGTAGCTGATTTTGTCACCGTTAAGTGGAAAGACTGATAAAATAGGTAAACAGTACAGATACTTAGAAAGCAAGCAGTAAGGGTTCCCCTTTGTCCATCACCCCCTGCATTGTCCTCTTGCTGATAGTGTGTCGTCAGTGCACTGTTTAGCTATGTATTAGCTATCTATTACTTTCCATCTGGATATACATTAGGTCCCACCACATGTCATTGCTGATATTTGACCATTTAGACTTATAAAAACAGCAATGTATTATGCTTCAACTCAATACACATCCACATTATAAACATATAAATGCATATTATTTTAACCTAGAGGAACATACTCCATGCTCTTTCTGATTCCGTACCCTTTCACTCAGTATGTTTTGGAGATCTTTGCATGTCAAAATGTGTAGGTATATCTCGTTCTTTTTAAGGCTCCATAAACCCTTATGTTATGGGTGTGTCCTCATTTATTTGAATATTTACTTCCTTATTAATGAATATTAAGTCCCTCCCCCCAGTTTTCACAAGTATCAGTGATGCCGAATGACCACCTCAAAACATATACCTCTGTGTGCATAGGTGAATATTTTATAGAACACAGGCCTAGAAGTAGACACCTCGAGCCTTTTAAAAAATTACCCATTCTGCCTTTTGCATGGTGAGTGCTTAGTAAATTTGTAATTACATGACCAATGATGTATGTACAATGAACTTTATGAGCAAAAATCCCTCACCTTCAATTTGGCAAAGTGGTCTCTTACTGCACCTTAAGGGCCACCTTAAGAAAAAAAAAAGGAAAATGTTATGAGTTTTTATCTTTTAATTGTACTTAAGAGATGAGTTGGTTTTAAGAGGGAAGGAAGTTCTTATGTAGTTGTTCAGAAAGTTGCAAGGTACAAGATATAATTAGGAAAGTGACATGAGTGCGTGCATGCGTGCGTGCACACATTTTGGACATTTTATGTCCAAGTCAGTATGACAAATGTGAATCCTTGGGGGCGCTGCCATTTTGCTAGTGAGGTCCAAGGTCGTGGATCTAACAGTTCTAAATGTCTACCCCTGGGAAGCAAGTATATGCTCACTGTTCCCTTTAATAAAGGCACAGAAATGGACCATGCAGTCTGCATCAAAGCATGAGTGAGTGCTATTCATTTTAAGAAGCACTCAAGCACTGTGAAAATTAGCACTGGAACACGGCTCCAAATGAAAGCGACACCATGCGCCTAATGAGAAACTGAATACCATATATTCATCTCCCCTAGTCCGGGATCTTTCTCTTCTGTCATCTGAGTGGTTCTGAAACGCCTTCTCCTCCTGGGCACAGTCTCTTCAAGGCTGAGCTGCATCTCCCACTGCCTTCCCTTGCCTGGCTGCGTATGAGAGTCCCTCTAGCTTTTTCCTTTCCACTCCCCACCGCAATTTGGGGTTTAACCACGTGGGAACCCCTGATTCCTAATTGTTTATGTGCCCATCTCTGTCTTTCTTCACTGCTGTCTTTTGCTTTTGGTGTGATGACTTTTATGGTTTGCAAACAGCCAAAGCTGACTGATGAATACACTCTATTTGTTGGTTGGCTTGCTTTTGAGCAAATCAAACTTTGGGAAATTGGGTAGGGAAGGGTCACTTAGCAATGAAGCTAATGCTGTTAGGAACTAGAGAAGGGGTCTGACGTTGCAAATAGGATAAAGACTTGAAAATTTTCCCTAAGCATTTGCTTAAAATCGTGTGTTACATAATGTTCCTCAAATAATGATCAAACAGATATTTTCTTTTTTAGTATTCATTGTCATGCCTTCCAGGGAGAAAAATGGTACATTTCCTTTATGTTATTGATGAAAAAATTCCAGGTGAGGGCTGGGCGTTCCCATGTTAACGGATTTTTGAAGTGGCCACCAATCTTTCATGGAAAAATACCTTTTTTGAGCACTTGCTGTGTACCAGGGATGTTGACAGATATTAGGTTTATGCTGGTGAATAAGATACACAAAAGCCCTACCTGAGCTCACGAAGTCTACAAGTTGTCTACTGCTACGTAACAGTCGACAGCACTGCTTAGTGACCAGAAACAGCACACTCTTATTATTTCACAGTTTCTGTGGGCCAGGAATCTGGGAGCATCTTGAATAGTTTTGATAGGTGTTGGTTGAGCAAAAACTACGTCACGGTTCTTCTAGAGGAAGATCTTCCTCTTAGCTTTTGTTGGTGGGTCTCAGAAGGTCTGCCTTCACTTACATGGATTGCTCTAGAACACTGCCTCATCATAAGGTTCCTGGATCCCCCAGAGTGGGCAATTCATGGGACAGTGAGAAAAGACACGAGGATGGAAAACACAGGGATTGTATTACCTCATCTTGGACATGGCATCCCATCAGTTCCACTTTACTTTAGTTGTTAGAAATGAGCTCATTCATCTAGCCCACCCTCAAGGAGAGGGAGTCACACAAGGATAGGGATCATTGGGGACCATCTCAGATGCTTCCTACCACATTTATTACATGCCTACCCTGGGAAGCACTGGAAAAAGAATGAAACAGCAGTGATGATGATAATGGCCAGTGACATCTTTTGAGGACTTAATATCATAATAGCTTTGTAGGAAGGCTCATGGTAATAAAGGCTCAGTAAAGGCTTATTGAGCAAGTACTGAGTGTCAGGCACTGTGCTGAGAGCTTCATGTGCCTCTTCTCATTTAACTCTCCAAACAACCCTCATGAATGGTATTGTGTACCCATTTTTCCAGATGTGGAAACTGAGGCACAGACAGCAGTCACCTCTGAAACTCCCTTCTCCATGTCACACACCATAGACCCACGTTTCTGTCCCATTCACCAACCACAGAGTAGGTCTAAATTCATCTTCCCCACCTTGAATATCCAGACATAGAGAAAACTCAGCCAAGTGATCAGGTCCTCACTGTTTCTGGAAGCCTAGGGGTAAGTGGTAATTGCCTTGAGCAGGTCATGGGGAGTTATACAAAGTATTTTGGGGCAAAGCTATTGTAGTTCATGGACATAGGTCATATTCAACAATACCTCTGCTTGTCCCAGCCTTTCCTCCCAAACCAATTTATTGGAATGTGGCCTCACTTCATAAACAAATAAATTGTCAGTTAATAGTCAGGGTCCAGTTTTGTTGCTGCTCTCCCTTAATGTACATCTCCATTCAGTGAGTCTGTTAATGCTTCAAGCTGAACCTTTCAGAAAAGAAAATGAAAACCCCTGATACCAGTTGGGGCCATGGGAATTAGAAAATGCAGTTCATGTGACTTGGAGCAATAGTGAGGCTACTATTAGGGGATTCATTAAGAAGCACACTACTCACTTTTAAGGTAAATGGAGACAGAGAGGGCTCTGGAGACACCCACCATGCATTTGGCTGATGGTTATGACCAGCTCCTGTGTATCAGACACTGTGCTAGGCATCAACATATGACGGCATGCGGGACACAGACTGTCTCCTCAAGGCCTTCACAGTCTGCTGGGAGGAGTCAGCAGATGACCTAAATGACATGTGACATGTGCTAGGCTGAGGGGGTTTAGGATTCTGTGGGAGCACATGGTGTTGAGGAAGGCAGGGAAGGCCTCCTGGAAGAGGAGTTGTCTAAGCTGAGAGCTATAGGCCAAGAGTTAGACAAAAGACAAAGGAGAGGGCAGCTTGCCAGCATTAAGGAAAAATACCTAAAGTTAACAGATATCATAGCACATCTGTGCAACTGCAAGGCATCCAGTCTGTTGAAGAAATGACAAACAGGAGAGAGCTGGAAAGAAAAGGCAGAGAAGTGACCAGCTGGAAGAGGAGTGAGAGTTCAGACCATGATGGGGCTTTTAAGCCCCATGAAATAGTTGGGGTGTTGTAGCAAGTACATTGATGGGGGAAAGAAAAAAAAAACTGTTCTCTCAATGAACATCCTAACTCATTTTCAGATTTTTATCAGAGAGCTTTGGGAGTACTTTTGAATCAATGCTAATGCATTCACAACCCTAATATTCTATGTTTCTAGTAGCCATAAGACATTGATGGGAGGCAGTATGAGGTAGTTCTTAAGAGCACAGTTTCTGGAATCAGAGATGTGTAAGTTAGAATTCTAGTTTAATCGTTGCTTAATGTATGACATTGGGGAAATTGCTTAGCTTCCAAGAATCTCCATTATCCCATATGGAAAATGGGGATAATATAATACCTACCTCTTAGAGCTCTATAATGATTGTATTGTATTTGCTACAGAGCAAATCACCACACTGAGAAGCTTAAAACAGTACACATTTATCATCTCACAGTTTCTGTGCACGTGGCTTGGCTGGGCCCTCTGCCTGGGATCTCGCAGGCTGCAGTCAGGGTATCGGCCAGGACTGCATTCTCATCAGATGCTTCTCTGGAGCTTCCTCCAGTACCCTCAGGTTGCTGGCAAAAGTAATTTCCTTGTGGTTGTAGATTTCATGGCAGCTTGCTTCTTCAAAGCCAGAAATGGAGACAGAGAGAGAAAGGGAAAGAGAAGGGTGGTGGGAGGAGGGAGATAGAAAGAGACATGAACTTTAGCAAGAGCTGTTTTCGTCTCCGTAGTAATGTACATGAAATCACAAATATCCTATCACTGTTGCTGTATTCCACCAGTTGGAAGCACATTGCAGGTCCCAACCACACCCACGGGGAGACAAGTTCACAAAGGCTTGAATGCAAGGTGACAGAGGGTCAGAGTGGTAAGTTATCTGAAGTCTGTATGCCTCAAAAATCTAGCAAAGTCATGGGCAGAAAGAAAGAAGGAAAGAGTATAGTCTGGTGCCTGGCACAAAGAGAATTTACTCGGATCTGTCAGCTCTTGTTATAGTTAGCATACGATTTGAGGATGATGCAATAAACTGTTGCTGGTGGTTTGTTCACCAAGATGCATTGGCGGTACTAGACTGGTCGGCTCTGTTGGCCCAAGGATGCTAAGAGGGAGAGGTCACAGTTCTCTTTCTTGTATTGTAGATGAATGCAAGCCACCTTCTATAAAAGTAAACCCCAGATGGAATCATCCCAGGTGCTGTGATGTGTCTGCACATAGAAGACCATGCATTTGACTTGGGCTAAGAATAGAGAGCACATATCCCCCATCTGAGCATGGCTATATTCACTGTGTGCAGAAGGCAGTAAACTTCTCATGCCCATGTGCCTATGCTTGTGTGCACATATGTGTCTTTGTGTGCATATATGTGGAGATGCACTCATGTATGTGACTGGCAACTGTCGTCCTATCTCTGTGTGGTGAACTGATTCTTAAATCATCAGAAGTGTTGAGAACCTGCACTGGGGTAAACATTCTGCTAGGCTCTGATGTTACAACAGTAGAAAGTATACTATATGAACTACCTTCAAAAAGAGCAAATCATTGTGGCAGATAGAACAAAGAAACAGACAATTTAAAAATGCCATGTGTGAGTTCTATTTCCAGTTAAGATAGAACATGCTGAGAATGACCTCCACTCTATCTCTTCTGAGTTTGAGACAAAGTGCACTTCAGAGCAAAGAAAGTAACTAGGAATATAGGGACATAGCATAATGATAAACGGGTCAATTCACCAGGAAGACAAAGCAATCCTAAATGCATGTGTACCATGCTACAGAGCGTCAAAATACATGAAACAAAACCGGACAGAATTGAATGGGGAAATCCACAAATATGGTTGAGGCCTTTAAGACCGCGCTCTCAGTATTTGAAAGAATCTCTAAAGAGAAAAATCTGCAAGACCATAGAAGTGAACTACACTACCGACCAACAGAAAATCATTGAAATATACAATCCACGCCATCCAACAACAGCAGAATACCCATTCTTTTCCAGCTCACGTGGCACATTCACCAAGATAAACCATATTCTGGGTCATAATACCAACCTTAACAAATTTGAAAGAATTGAAATCATACCACATTTTCTTTGATAAAAATAGAATCAAACTAGAACTCAGTAACGTAAAGTTAACAGGAAAATCTACCCTACAACACAGGTCAGTCTAATCCATGGTTCAAGAGGAAGTCTCAGGGAAATTATAATATATTTCAAATTGAATTAAAATTAAAACAATATGCAAAATATGGGGTATGAAGCTAAAGTGGTGCTTTGAGGAACATTTATAATGCTAAATGCTTCTATTAGAAAAGAAGAAAGTTCTCAAATCAATGATATAAACTTTCATCTTAAGAAACCAGAGAATTAAGAGTAAGCAAATGGGAAAAAAAAAAGCAGACAGAAAGAAGGTACTAAATATAAGAACAGAAATCAATGAAATTGAAAATAGAGAAGCAAGGGAAAAATCAATCAAACCAAATCAGATTCTTTCAAAGTATTAAAAAATGATAAATCTCTAGTAAGACTGGCAAAAGAAGAAAATGACAAAAATTAGAAACATCGCATGCATTAAAGAGATAGTAAGGACATGTTACAAACAACCTATGTACTTGTATTCATCAACGTAAATAGACTAATTCCTTGAAAATTAGTACCAAAACTCACCCAAGATGAACTAGATAATATAAATAGTACAGAACTTTTTAACGAAATTTATTTAGAATAGCCTTCTAAGACCAGTATTTATAGACTTGGGTGGTATCAGTGTTTATTCTACCAAACATTTACAGTTGGAAAAAAAAAAACGAAACACCAATTATACATGGTTTCTTCCAGAATAGAAAAGGGGGCAGAGTACATTCCAACTCATCTTATGAAGCTAAAAGTAACCTGATAGCAAGCGCAGGTAAAGGACATCCAAGAAAAAGAAACTCTATCTCATGAAGATGGACAAAAAAGTATCCTCAACGTAATATTAACAAATCAAATCCAGCCACATATAAAAAGAATAACAGCACAATGAAGTAAGGTTTTCCCCAGGAATATAAGAGTGATTTAATATTTAAAAAATATATGTAAATCACTAAATTAACATAATAAAAAAACAGGACCCTATTAAGTTAATGCCAAAATATATTTGAAAAATGTGAACGTACACCGATGACAACAACTCTGAACTGAAACTAGAACGGCACTACCTCAACCTGATAAAGGGCATCTGCCAAAGACCCTACAGCTGACATCATCTAGAGCAGAAAAAAAGGAAATGAGGGCCATACTTGCCATTCCTATGTGATCTATCTCAGAAATCTTAGTGCAATAAGGCAAGAAAAAGAAATAAAGAACATACTTATTAGAAAGGAAGAAATAGAAATGTACCTATTCACAGACAATATTTAGAAGGTCCCAAGAACTCTCTAAAAGCATCCTAGAACTGATAAGTGAGTTTAGTATTGCACCAGGATGCAAGGTCAAAGCACAAACATCAGTCTATATACTGAATCAGTATGTGTATCTGTATCTCTGTAGTAGCGAATAACATTTGGAATCCAAAGTTTATAATAAACCATTAACAATGCTTCAGAAAATGAAATATTTATGTATAAATCAACAAGGATATAAAGGATATTTATGTTGAAAACTATAAACTATTCATGCAATTAATTAAAGAAGACCTAAATAAATAGAGGAATACTGTGTTTCATGGGTTAGAAGACTCCTCATAGTAAATGTGTTAATTCTCCATAAAATGATCTAAAGATTTAACACAATATAAAACAAAATTTCAGTATATTTTTTTGTAGCTATAAGCATGAAGATTCTCAAGCTCATATGGAAAAATAAATGAACTAGAATATCCCAAAAAAGAAGAATAGAGAATAAAGTTAGGTGAATATATCTTAATATGTTTCATAAGTATATTTTATTTAATGTACACTGAGAGTCATCAAGATAGCGTAGTATCTGGCAGAGAATAGACACACTGATCAATGGAACAAGAAAGAGTCCAGAAATAGACCCACACCAACATAGTTCATTGATTCTTGAAAAAAGTGCAAATCAAGCGAGAAATTATTTGTTTAACATACAGTATTGGAACAATTAGAAATCCATATGCAAAATGTATGAGCCTTGCCCTATATTTCATAACTTATACAAAAATTAACTCAACATGGATCATAGGTCTAAATATAAAATGTAGAGCTATGAAATTTTAGAAGAAAATACAAGAGAAGATATCATGTCCCGAGGAGTCAAAAAGAGTTTTGAACATGACATCAAAATTGCAATCCAAGAAAGAAGAAGAATAAATCTGATGTAGGGTCTTTTTTGTAAGAATTTATCTGCAAAGAGCTATGTTAAAGAAGTAAAAGAAAGGGAGAAACTGAGAGAAAGTATTTGCAAATCACCTTGCTGATAAAGGACCAGTATCTAGAATATATAATGAATTCTCAAAACTCAAAAGTAAGAAAGAAAAAAAAAACAGTTTTAAAAATGGAGAAAAACAAAGACTCGAATGGACAATTCACGGGGAAGATGTTCATAAGGCAAATAAGTACATGGAAAGATGCTTAGTGTCAGTTATTTGGAAAATATAGACATTGGGATGAGATAACACTAAAACATCTAGTAGGGTGCATAAGATTGTTTGAAAAGAGTTTTTTTTAATTTATTTTGAGAAAGAGAGAGAGAGAGAGAGAGAGAGAACACATGAGTTGGGGGAGAGGCAGAAGGAGAGGAAGAGGGAGAGAAGCAGACTCTCCACTCAGCAGGGAGACCCACACAGGGCTGGATCTCATGACCCTGAGATCACAACCTGAGCCAAAATCAGGAGTCAGAAGCTCAACCAACTGAGCCACCCAGATGCTCTACGGGTGCATAAGATTAAAACTATTCATAATATTTTGGGGGACCTGGGTGGCCCAGTCAGTTAAGCCCCTCACTCTTGGTTTCAGCTCAGATCCTGATCTCAGGGTCATGGGATCCAGCCCTCCTCCGGCTCCACACTCAGTGTGGTTATCTTCCTGAGATTCTCTCTCTTTCCCTCTGCTCCTCTCCCCCATGTTCTGTCTTGTCTCTGCTTCTCTCTCTCTCAGATAAATAAATAAATCCTAAAAAAAAATTATTGACAGTAACTAGTGCTGGTGAGGAGTTGGGAAACTGGATTTCTCATATATTGCTGGTGATAATGTAAAATGGGACAGTCCTTTTAGAAAATACTGGACAGGGCACCTGGGTGGCTCAGTGGGTTAAAGCCTCTGCCTTCGGCTCAGGTCATGATCTCAGGGTCCTGGGATCGAGGCCCGCATCGGGCTCTCTGCTCAGCAGGGAGCCTGCTTCCTCCTCTCTCTCTGCCTGCTTCTCTGCCTATTTGTAATCTCTCTCTGTGTGTCAAATAAATAAAAAAAATAAAATCTTAAAAAAAAAAAGAAAATACTGGACAGTGTATTACAAAGTTAAACATTTACTTCTATAGCCTAGTAATCCCAGTTCTGGGATTTTACACAGGGAAATGAAACCTTCTAAACAAAAGTTTCAAAAACCTATAAATGACTGCTTATAGCAGCTCTGTTTATAAAGGCCCCAAACTGGAAATAACCCAGATGTCTTCAGATAGGTGGATGAGTAAGCGAACTGTGGTATATCCATCTAATGGAATGTTACTCAGTAACAAAAAGGAACAAACTATTGACTCATACAGCAGCTTGAATCCATTGAAAGGCATCATGTTGAGTGAAAGAGCAAAAGATCACATACAGTGTGAATCCATTCAAATGACGCTTTTGTAAAAACAAAACTCTTGGGATGGAGAATAGGTCAGTGGTTACTGGGAGTTAGGACCAGGAAAAGTGATTATGAAGGAGAAGTACAGGGAGATTTTTAGGTGATGGAACCATTCTGTTTCCTAAACGTGATAACAATTGTAGGATGTATACATTGTGTTAAAACTTACAGTACAATACACTCAAAATGTCAAGTTTATAGCATATTGATTTAAACAATAAAATACACAACTGATGAGTCTTTGAATGATGTAATATATATTGGCTAATTGAATTTAAATTAAAAATAAAAAATAAAATAAATATAAACTATATGAGGATAGAGTCTTTATATATGTTTTCTACTATTGTATCTCTAGCCCCTAGCATAGTTTCTGGCAAAAAGGACACACTTAAAAATATATGTGAGAAAAAAATATGGGCATTGAATAAATGAAAGGATGAAGAATTACTTTTAAAAATCCATATGTTAGGGGCACCTGGGTGGCTCAGTGGGTTAAAGCCTCTGCCTTGGCTCAGGTCATGATCTCAGGGTCCTGGGACTGAGCCCCGCATCAGGCTCCCTGCTCAGCGGGGAGCCTTCTTCCTCCTCTCTCTCTGCCTGCCTCTCCGCCTACTTGTGATCTCTCTCTCTCTCTCTGTCAAATAAATAAATAAACTAAAAAAAAAATCCATATGTTAGGGGCCAGTATAGGAGAAATACAGTGCCTACTTGTACATATACATTCATATGTACATAATAATACTTTGCAGCAATAGATTATGTATAGTTAATAAGAGGTACAGTTTTATTTTTAGAATTTGCAATAGAAGGAAGCTGTTAATGGGTTTTACACAGGGGTGGGGTGGGGTGTGGCCACTCCATCTAGTTTCTGTTTTAAGATCCCACAGCCTGCAGTGAAGAATGGAAAGAAGACAGGCAAGAGTGGAAGCTGTATGTTTTAATCAATGCTACATCAATGCGTATTACTTTACATATGTCTTTGCACAGGTGTTGTGTATCTAATTCTAAAAGTAGAATTACTAGGCCAACGGATATGCTTGTTTAGAAAGCACGACCCCTTAAACCGGCCATCGCGTTTTATAGTCTCATCAAGTATCAGGAGAGTTTCTAACAGACCTGTATCTATAATATATTTTAATAGAATAACTATAATTTGAAGCATGTGCTGTGTACTTCTATACCACTTTCTTTCTTGTAATAATGATAACTTGCAGGGGTTTTTAAATTTTTTTTTTGTGGTCTTTTTAAAGACTTTCTATAATTGGGCTCCTGGGTGGCAAAGTCAGTTAGGCATCCCACTCTTGATTTCGGCTCATGTCATAACCTCAGAGTCATGAGATCGAATCCCGTGTGGGGCTCCACGCTCGGCCCAGAGTCTACTTGAGATTCTTTCTCCCTCTCCCGCTGCCCACCCCCCTCTCTTCAACATAAATAAATACATCTTTATAAAATACTCTCAGTAATGTGTTCTCTATCAGAGTAGAATATTATACCCCCGTCTTCTCAGCTCATTTCACATCCCATCCCAAAATGTTAACATCAAAATGATTCAGAACGCCCAAGAGCAAACAGACAAACCAACTCTTCCACACGTAAAGAAAAGGCAGCTGGGTTTGGTATGGAGGTTACCAAGGTGGAAGCTGTCTTTTCCAGTGAAAGGAGACAGCCAGTGTGGAAACAGTCCTTATCCCATCTCTACATCGGAATCTGATTCATAGATTACTAAAGTGTATTCCTGAGAAATAAATACTTCACCAGCCAGTGACAGACTTATGAGCTAATTAAAATCTGAGTCTTGGAAGAAGTGTTGCCATTAGCACGATTCACAGGTCTGGAAAGCATGCGGCTGCTCCTTGACTCAGAGGTAGACGTTTACATGTGGAAAGGAGGGGGCCGGCTTATTAAGAACAACATTTGGTTTGTGGTGAAGGGAGCTCTCCGTTGACGCTGAAATATTTAAAGAAAACCCAAAGTGACAACACAGAGGTTCTCTGCTCACGGGAAGAGGGAGGTAGAGCTGCGTGGTGGTTCAGTGTGTAGGCTCTGGGGACAGACTGCCTGAGTTCAAATCCCAGCCCTGCCACTTATCAGATATGGGAGTTTGGGTTCATGGCGCAGGCTTCCTAAACTTCACTAGCCTGTCCATACAAATGAGCATAGAAATGCCATCTTTCTCATAAGCGTATGAGTATTAACTATGATAATATCTTTTAGATCACTAGCAGTGTGCCAAGCAAATAGTCGTTGAATAAATGTTAGATAACTGGAACCAACTCTTGTAATGTTTAAGTGTTTAATTTTCTCTTAAAGATGCACAGCCCATTGGATTATAAGCAGTTTTCCAGTACAAAGTGGTTTGTTCCCTTGGAAAATGAAGATAACACACATTTTTTGAGCACTTATTATAGGCCAAGTCAAGGATGGTTCCAAGCAGTTTACACACTCTCTCATTCCTCACGATACCCACGAAGATGGGTATCATTAATTCCTCCTTACAGAGGAAACTGACAGACAGTGGTGATGGATCATTTGTTCCAAAATTCAACCTAATTCCTTTAAAAAGCTTTATTTATTATAGCTCCCACCTCAAACAATTATAAGATGTGGCCTCAGATTTTAACTCCAAGTTCAAATTGTTCTTTCCTAGACTCCTTTGCTCTGAACAGCTGTGGGCAAGGGAAGTCGTTCATATAGTCCCGTGTGGTGACTAACATCCCACCCCTGAGTGTGATTGCAGTTTCGGAGAAAGAAAGTCTGTGTGAACTGGATACAGATGTTTTCCCCAAAATGCAGTCTTATTTAGCATTGTCCACACCTTTTATTTGTGGTGTTGTCAACAATGTGTAATATTATCCCCTGTACGTATCACTGTCTGGCTATTTGGTTGCAAGAGAGGAAAGAGGGTTAAAAATAATAATATAAATAATAACATAAGAAGAGCTAGTAGTGTTTCCTATATGTCAGCTCTGGTTGTAAGCATTTTATGAATCATAACTTATTTGATACTTACTATCACTGTTTGGGGTTGAACACTGTTATCAACCCCATTTTATAAATAGCGTAATACCAAGGTATGGAAAAGTAAATATGTTCTTATTAATAAACAAACACAGCATTTTTTGATGGCAGGGATTTACTTACCAGTCTTCTGGGATATAGTATATATTGTGTGAGAGAGAGAGAGAGAAAGAGCAAATCAGTATGAAACGAGGGTTTGGATGAGGCAGAGCGAGAGTTAGTTAATGCCAATTCTAGGTGTGGTGATGATTTTAGGTAAGTGTGTAACTAAGGAATGAACGAGATTCCCCCCCCCACCCCCAGCCTGTGGACTTTGGGTTGCATGCTCTTCAGGGATGGGCCCCTGTCTTCCACATTTTTCTTTGTAGCCCCGTGGAGGCTAGTCGAAATCTTAACACGTCTTGTTAAGATGACCTGACTTATAAGAAAGGTAGTTTGCAAGAATATAAGGACTTTACTGAGCAGTATATTAATCAGGATGTTATTGTTTGCAAGTGACAGAATCACAACTCTAACAGGCTTAAATAGAAGAGAGAATTTATTGGCTTAGATAACTGCAACGGCCAGGAAGAAACTGGGTCCAGGTGTACAAGTAGATCACCTGAAATCTGGATCTTTTCTGTTATGTTGCTCAGCTTTTTTCTGTTGATAAGATCTGTGAGGGCTCAAAAGACGCAGAAGCTCCAGACTTATTTTCTACCAAATGGGCAGCCCTTGTGGAAAACAAATGCTTACTTCCTGAGCATTCTCACACACACAAAGAAAGAGGAATTTTCTTGAATGAATGATAGTGTTTACCAAATTCCAGTCACTTTTGTAAGTACTGTGTGTGTTTGTGTATATATAAATTATATTATTATATAAAAATTATATTATTTATATATCACATAATATATATTATATATAATAGATCTATTATCACATTAATCTTCACAGCAATCCTATAAAATAGGCATTATGATTAACCCCATGTGAAGATGATATAATTTAGACACAGAATGGTTGTGTCGGTTGGTTATCACCGTGTAACAAACTAGCCCCAAACTTAGTGACTTCACACGATGACCAGTTGCTATTTCTCCTGAGTCTTCCTGTGATGGTTCTGGTCACAGGTGTGTGTGCTCAGGAGTCTGCAGTTACCAGGTCAGGTGGTACCTGGATCCTTACGTGCCCATGGCTGAGATGGTTCAGTTCTGCTCCACGCACTCCTCACATAGCCTCAGCAGGTTAGCCTAGTCCTCGTAGAAAGGGAGAGAGGCCCCAGTGAGCTGGCATAGTTATCCAGGAAAGAAGGGCAGAAGTACTCAAGGCTTCCCCCACCCCACAGCTCAATAGAGATATGAATGACGTAGAACACTGCGTAAATTAAAATGTACAACATAATGATTTGATACATGTGTGTCTTGTGAAATATATTACCACAATAAGATTAGTTAACACATCCATCACCTCATTTAAGAACAGTGGGGGGGGGTGTGCAGGTGAACATTTAAAGTCTCTCTTAGCAAGTTTCAACTACATAAAACATTATTTCTAACTATATTCACCATGCTGTATGTTAGTTCCCCAGAGCTTACTCTTCTTATGAAAATTTGTACCCTTTGGTTCACATCTTCTCATGAGCCCTACCTCCCAACTGCTGGCAACCACCATTCTTTTCTGTTTCTATGAGATTGACTTTCTTAAGTTCCCACATGTAAGTGAGACCATACAGTATTTGTCTTTCTGAGTTATTTCACTTAGCATAATACCTTCAAGGTCCATCCATGTTATCACAAATGGCAGGAGATATATATTAGTATCACATTTTCTTTACCATTCATCTGTCAGTAGATACTTAGGTTATTTCCATTTGTTGGCTATTGTGAATAATGCTGTGATGAACATTGGGGTATGTATATCTCTTTGAGAGAGTTTCATTTCCTTTGGATATAGATCCAGAAGTTGGATTGCTGGTTTATGATAGTTCTATTCCTACTTTTCTGAGGAGCCTCTCTACTGTTTTACATGGTGTCCGTACCAGTGTACTTTCCCACCAAGAATGCACAACGATTACCTTTTCTTCACATCCTTGGGAACACTTGTTATCTTTTGTCTTTTTGGTAACAGCCATTCTGACAGATGGGGAGTGATTTCTCGTTGTGGTTTTAATTTGCATTTCCTTGATGATTCGTGATGTTCTGCATCTTTTTATGTCCCTGTTGGGCATTTTATGTCTTCTTTGGAAAAATGTCTATTCAGGATTATTGGTCCTTTCACCATTGAGTAGTATGAGTTCTGTAGATGTTTTAGGTTTTCAAATATTTTCTCTCATTCTATAGGTTGTCTCTTCATTTTGTTAATCATTTCTTTTGCCATGCAGAAGCTGTTTAATGTTGTCTCACCTTTTGGGGGGGATTCCACTTGTTTATTTTTGTTTTCATTGCTTGTGCTTTGACATAATTCCAAAAAATTGTTTCCGAGACCAGACGAGGAGCTTTCTCCTTATATTTTCTTGTAGAGGTTTTACAGTTTCAGATTTTATGTATATATATATATATTTTTATTAAATCTTTTGTTTGTTAATATTTTATTTATTTATTTGACAGAAAGGTAGAGAGCACAAGTAGGCAGAGAGACAGGCAGAGGGAGCGAGAGAAGCAGGCTCTCCACCAAGCAGGGAGCCCAATGTGGGACTCGATCCCAGGACCCTGAGATCATGACCTGAGCCGAAGGCAGTGGCTTAACCGACTGAGCCACCCAGGAGCCCACAGATCCTATATTTAAGTCTGTAATCCATTTTGAGTTAATTTTTGTGAGTCGTGTAAGAGATCTAATCGCATTCTTTTGCATGTGCACATATGGTTTTCTCAGTACCATTGTTTTGATTACCATAGCTTGGTAGTATGGTAGTATGGTTTCAAATCAGGAGGTGTGATGCCTTCGTCTTCTCTCTTCTTTTTCAAAATTGCCTTTGTTATTTGGGGTCTTTTACGGTTTCATGCCAATTAAGATTCTTTTCTTTTCTTTTTTTTTTTTCTATTTCTGTGAAAAATGCCTTAGAATTTTGATAACGATGGTACTGAATCTATAGATGGCATGGGTTAATATGAACATTTTAACAGTATTAATTCTTCCAATGCATGAGCATGGATTATCTTCCCATTTACTTGTTTCTTCAGTTTCTTTCATCATTGTCTTACAGTTTTCAGTTTGCAGATATTTCTCCTTGGTTGAATTTATTCCTAAGCATTTTGTTGTTTTCAATGCTATTGTAGATAAAATTTTTCTACTTATTTCTTTTACGGTTGGTTTGGTTAGTATAAAGAAATTTGATCAATTTTTTATTTTGAGCTTATATCCTTTACCTTTATTGAATTTGCTTATTAGTTCTAAGAGGTTTTTTTGTGTGTGGTTTTTTTTTTTTTTATGAAGTCTTTAGGGTTATCTATATATAAGATCATGTCATCTTCAAACAGAGACAGTTTTTCTTGCCTAATTGCTCAAGGCCTTTTGGGGCTTATGCTCAGAACCAAAACACTGTCATTTCTGCCACTCTTTTTTTTTCTTTTTTGCCAAAGCAACAAATGAGTCCAGTCCAGATTCAAAGGGTGGGGAAAATAGATTACCACTTCATGGGAAGGTATTGATAGTTATATAGAAAAATGGCCTTGATAAATAGTAGGTGAATAATTTGGGCCAGGTTTGTAATCAGTCTATCATGATTATGAAACATGCCCAGAGCAATACTTTATCAGGAATCAAACCAAGTAAGTCTGGCTCTAGAGATATCTAGAGATATTTGTGTACTATTTGGTTGACTTAGCTTGAATGGTGGTCCCACAACTGAATCATTCTTTTTGGCCAGGACAACGAATCACTGTCATGGGTTATGACTAGGTCATATCTGTCCCCCAGGTAAAGGGGAGACGTGAGCCCCACATGATGCACAGATACTAGAAGCTGATAGGGGTTGTTGCATAAAGGAGAATCATTTTCAGAAAGAGGAGAAATGTAGATGACTTGAGCTTAGATTACAAATAGAGATATATTGCATTTGTTCTGTTTACTGAGGAAGAAGATTGAGGAGTTTCAGTTAGCTTTAATTTTATGCACCTGGTGGATGGCTGGATAAGGATAAGGAATTAGGAGGAGATGTCTTATAGTATGAGGCAGAAATATCAAGCTTCAAATGTCCTGGAGAGTCCAAAGGGAATTTTTTTACACAATTTTTGAATTCTCAGAAGCTAGCATAACTCCTGGCTTAAAAGAGACATTTATCACACTTTTTGCAAAAGGGCAGATGGTTAGATGGATGGATAGATAATGAATATATGGTGAACAGGTAGATGGATGGATGGAAAGAGGGAGGGATGGATAGATGGTATAGATGAATAAATCAGCAGTGAATGAATCTGTAGGTGATAGGCTGAAGCCTACATTGCATTCCACTTCCTGCCTTGAATTTTATTCGTCAGTAATGCCAAATCGGATATGAGCTTCTCCACTTCCATCTATGCCTGGCCTCTATGCCTTTGTCCATATGGCTCCTTCTGTGTGGAATCTAATTTTCTGGTCTAATCTTTCTCATTTTTTTGAAGATTCATAATTTTGAAGCCAGTTGAATGAGTTAGGTACTCCTGCAATTCTCAGAGCATGGTTATATTATTACATTTAATACTTCTCATGATAATCATCCTTTTACACACTTAGGAATTCCTCAAAGTCAGCACATTTGCTGTGATCATTGCCATGCCCTACCGCCTAACATAGATCCTGACCCAGAGACAGTGCATAGTAAGTGTATTTTCAGTGATTCGATGAAAGGATTATTAGTTAACATACAAGTAATGTAGATAGATACAGGTGATCTAGGGTAGGTATGTGGGTATAGATATGCATACTTAGATTTTATAGCCAACAACATGTTTCATGTCTTTTCCTTCATAAATATAAGACATATTTTAAAAAGAAAACATAAAAATAAGCAATATTCAGGAATCCCATCCTTGGCAAAATTTCCCCTTTGATCACTGTGCTCCAGTGTTGTCAGTGCATTTTACAAGAGTAGGAGCATGCTAAAGTGGAGACCAAGAACGATGCCCATCTTCTTGTCTCACTGCTAACCTGCCAGGCAATTCTGGAATGCCATCGAGAAGAGATCATTATGGGGCAGTGGGATAGCAATGAACGTTTTCAGTTTTATGATCAGTTCTACATGGAGAAGACACATTGCCTATAAATGGGGGTGATCAATTCTTTTATATCTAATCAGGTAGGTATTTTAAAATTTAGGAGTTTATGACTTAAATTATCTTTTTTTATTGTAAGAATAATAGCTTCTGCTTAGACAGTGTCTACTTAAGTGTCAAGGACTGGCTGGAAACTTTATGTCTACTGCCTCTGCTCAGACAGCTTTTATCATCTCCATTTTATAGTTGAGGAAACTGATGCAGAGATGTTTGAAGAAACTCACTGGGAACCGCTTGACTGGCAACTGACTAAGGCTGAGATTTGAACCCAGGATCACGTGGCTCTGAACGTTGCAACCTTTCCTGCATACCAAGTCACAGAGAGCTGGGCCCAGTTGAGGCGGGCAGAGCCTCTTGCAGACCAGATCAGTGTTCTCTTTCTAGCAGTCAGCCAAGCGATCCTTCCTACCTCCGATCAGAGGCTCTTGAGCAAGTCAGCTACTCAGCCTCCTGGAAGGAGCTTTAACTGGGGTCTGTTAACGGTCCTGTGAAGACTGGGACACATAAAATATAAACGTTCCCTATTTCAAAGCTTCCAAATGGCATAACTGTCAGACAGCCACATCTTATTTCTAGGGGCAAAAGGGCTTTACAGTATTTTAGAGAAGTAGTTCTACCCCACCTGCACATTAGAACCACCTGAGAACTTTGCAAAGCTGGTGTCCAGCACATCCATGGTCAGTGCAGCATTATTTACAATAGCCAAGAGGTGGAAGCACCCTAAACGGCCAGGGACAGATGAATGGGTAAAGCAAATGTGGTATGCTTGACTCTTGGTCAACTCTACAAGGAAGGAAGGAAGGAAGGAAAGTAGGAACGAAGGAAGGAAGGGAGGGAGGGAGGGAGGAAGGAAGAAAGGAAGGAATCCTGTAATATGCTACAACATGGACGAACCTTCAGGACATTCTATAAGTGAAATGAGCCAGTCACAAAGAGTAGTCAAACTCACAGAAACAGAAAGTAGAAGGGTGGTTGCCAGGGGCCGGGGGAGGGGGAATGAGGAGATACTGTTTAATAGAGAGTTTCAGATCGGTAAGAAGAAAAACTAACAGAGATCTGTTGCAACAATGTTTATCCAGTTAACGTTACTGTACTATACACTTAAAAATAATTAAGATAGTAAATCTTATGTGGTTTTTGCCACAATAAAGAATATTCCAGTGCCCAGCCCCTCACCAGAACAACTAAAGGAAAACCCCTCAGTGTGACATCCAGACTCACCTCTCTAATAAACTATCTGTTAGTGAAGCAAGGATCCAGGACTGAGATTCCGGAAGCGCCACCGTAGAGCAGTTGTCCGTAACACAGGCTGGTGATCACAATCTCCCGTGTGCATGCAGACATTCGAATTCCTGAGCCCCACCAAAGACACAGCAAATCAGAATCTTGGGGTGACTCCCGGAATCCCCAGTTTTGACCAGAGACTTTCTCTTTTTTTTTTCCTTTTGATTCTGATAAAATTGCAGGCTAGAGTCAGAAAATAAACCATTTGGTTCTAACGCACCCTGGTATTTGCTTGGCTCTCAGGAATGACCTCATTATTATAAAACTAGTTTTTGATATTCTGACTTGTATGTAGGAAATAGTCAGGTTTTCGTACCAAAATTCATGATCTGGAAGAGGGTTTAGTATCTTATTCTCAAGGTTTTAGGGGGCAGAAGGGAAGACAGAACATATAATTTAAAACATCATATTCAGTCTCATGAGAGAAATGTATATTTTGGGCAAAATACTGTTTTATATATAAGCCATGGAGAGTCAGCTTGACAAGTTGTGTCTGTTGGAGTATTTGGATTCTAGACTTTAGTTGCTGTGAATCGTAAATCCCACCGTGGGATGAGAATTTGGGTAGGAACATCGCAACTCAGATTTTTCAGAAGAGAAGTGATTACAGAGGTTAAGTAGCATTAGAACAGAAACAAGATTTTTAAAGGAGATTCAGTAATTTTGGCCACTTTTGCTACAATAAGGAAAGACTTGGGTGCCTGGGTGGCTCAGTGGGTTAAAGCCTCTGCCTTCGGCTCAGGTCATGATCTCAGGGTCCTGGGATCGAGGCNAGGGGCGCCTGGGTGGCTCAGTGGGTTAAAGCCTCTGCCTTCGGCTCAGGTCATGATCTCAGGGTCCTGGGATCGAGGCCCGCATCGGGCTCTCTGCTCGGCAGGGAGCCTGCTTCCTCCTCTCTCCTCTCCTCTGCCTGCCTCTCTGCCTACTTGTAATCTCTCTCTCTCTGTGTCAAATAAATAAATAAAATCTTTAAAAAAAAAAAAAAAGAAAGAAAGACTTTACGACAAGAAGGGAGTTGGGGGGAGAAAACAACCCTTGTCTTAGTTTAAAGCCAGAAGAGATGCAGTGATTAATGCCAAAGAAATCTTCCATTTTACTCATGGCCCAAAAAATACAATGCTAAAGCTTGTTTACATTGGTGAAAGGCAAAGGCGGGGGGGGGGGGCAACAAACCGTTTCTTTTAAAAACGACATTTTTCTGAGTTGTGCTCACATTTTCATTACACCTGCAACAGCACATCATTAAGAAAAGTCCTGATTGATCGGCTGTGAAAGAAAAAGAGTGACCAGCACAGCTTCTTTGCTGACAGTCCCCTTGTACTCCAAAACGTAATGTTCATTTTGAAATATCATGGCTAATCCAAAAAATATACAGCTACACAGAAAAACAACATCAGTTCAGACTATGAATGCATGATCTGCTACTTAATATGTCAGTGTATTTGTCAGGTTGATAACATTAGGCTCCGCGGCATTCAGTCCTAAGCCTTGCAATATTTGAAGTCTGATATTGTGCTTCACTAAATTTAATACATGGGCCTCAGTAATGGAGGGAATCGCGTTAGTACTTGGCAGTTTGTTATGCTGTGTAAAATTGACTGCCTTGCAAATACAATAGCGCTCGTAAAAACGGCGGTCAGCAGAGGGGGTGTAATGCATTTTGGAGGTTTCAGTAAAGGTCCAGATGAAATTTATTGAGATTTTTGCCATTTGGGTGATGATCAATAGAGCCGGGCTAATAATTTGTTGTGAGGACATTCTCCCGGGATATGACATTTTGCTGAGAAACTTTGGGAATTCAGGAAGTAGACTAAAGGATGATGCTGCCCGAGTATATATAACCATCAAAGACTTTCACATCACTCTGAGAGAGGATTTACAGTGACGGTGATTACTTCTTCAGGCATCGAGGATGCGGTACACTCAATTATTGATATGTTCTCATGCATTTCCCAGTTTGGACTCACAATCATTTGATTGCATTGCTGTTTCAGCCCAGGGTTTTCTGGTAGGTGTGTTTTTAATTTCATTCACAGTTTCCAAATTGCTATTTTCTTAATTATGTCATTGATTTCCACTCCCCGCCCCTCTTCCCACCTCCTGCTTCACCCGGCCAGAAAATGATCTTCTTTGAAGAAAACAAAAGAATTCCTGTTAGCCTTCATTCACATCACCAGAGCCTACTTAGAACCCTGACTATTGAAACCGCTTTTCTTGCTGTGTGGCTGTTGCTGGTGTACACGGCTTGTGTGCCGTGCTAAATTTGCAAATGGGGCTTTCTGAGTTAGAGGGATACGTGACATGGAGAGAGTGTTTGTGATCGTTACAGTTTTAATGCACATATGTCAGGGGACCTGTTAAATCACCATGAGGCAGCATTCTCTTGCTTTATGGTGGTTGCTGTTGGATTCATCTTTTTCTCAATTTTGATTAGCTGCATTCCAAGGGAGATGAATTATCTGATCTTCACAAAGTTGGATTCCTCTGCCAACGATGCGGATATCATTCAGAGAACAAAATAAAACAAAACAAAAACAAAATGAAGAAGATGTTAAAGGTCTGCATTTATAGTACAGGCTTCCTGTATGCCCATTTTAATGTCTGTACTGTGAGCATGTTAGAAGTTTCCATTTGACTTTTTATTTCCCTAACTGCCACATTGTTCTGTTACCTTATGGTATTTCATTAATCTGACCAATTAGGTTTCAGCCTGTTCTCCTAAGGAATCTTTTCATTGTGGCGGTTGGACTCGTGTGATAAGGCACACACCATGTGCATAGGTTTATAGACACTCAGATGACTTGTAGGGAAGTGGAAATTTGTCAGCACTCTGCAGAATGAACACGGAGACTAGGCACAGCAGAGCAATTTATTTTCAATGAGCATGCACAAAGTAAGATTTATGGCTTTGCATCTCCGATGACATTTCTTACATTGTTACTGAGCTACAGCAAATTAAAGGGATCTGTGAATACTAAGGGGTGTGTTTTTGTAATGAGGGAAAAGAGACAGAGCAATAAGAAGATAATTAAGGTAACAACTTGTGAAAAATTAAAGCGTTTCCCTCTTTCATTTTTGAATCTCTGAGCATAAACTTTGTAGTTGTTGATTTAATTGCTGCTGTTCACTGCATCCCTGAAGAATATTGAGGATTAATCATCTGGTTCATTCCAACAAGAGATAAGGCCTAAGTGAATTGAAATTTTACCAATTTAACCCCGTCTTCCTCCTAATATGACATGATTAACATTTTTCAATTAACAACATGTAATTATTCTGAAGGCCTCATTCCACTTCTCTCAGTCTTTCTGGCTGTAGATTTGCCTTTTCAGGTAGTTTGGATCTGGAATGACTCAAAGAAAGCTCTGTTCGTTCAATTTTTGTATCTGGCACCCATGTTCAACTGCATTAGGCCTTTGGAATTGCCTTTTGATCTGGAAATAAGCACCCATAACAGTTGCATGCATTTTTGCTTGTGTGCACTTTCTGTAAATTGTAGTGTTGCTCATTTGAAGCCCAAGAAGGAACACGGTTTGCTGGAGCAGTGTTGGTGATTGAACTGACTGAGAGACTACATACCTTCAAGGCTGAGAATTTCAAAGGTAGAGGCTCTTTGAACATGGTTTTCCATGGCAAATGCAAAGACATCAGGACTCTCGAGAGCTGGGCCTTTCCAAGGAACAGGGTGAAGTCTAATTCTGCCAAGCTCCCAGCATGGTATCCAGCAGCTACAGGGGCTGCTTGCATCTATGTTAATGAAAATTGAATAAAATTTAAAAATCGTTCAGTCACGTCGAGCCACATGTCAGTGGCCCCATATGCCCTGTGGCTGCCATATTGGACAGTGCAGATACAGCGCATTTCCTTTGTCACGGAAAGTTGTACTGGACAGTTCTGAAAAAAAGGACAGTTACCAAGTGAGGGAGGGGTAGTGCTTATGCAGATCCAGAAATGGAAGGCAAAGGTTCCATTACAGGGTTTTTGGCTTTGGAAAACCTAGTCTGATCATCACAAAGAACTTGGAGGAACCTAAGGGACAGGCTTTTTATTTAAAAGCCTGATACATGACAATAGTCTAATTCACTATTGTCATTTGAGTTGAGTACCCAAAGAAGTAATGGTAGGGAACCAAGGCAAGTAACATGGTAGACAACTCCTCACAAGGACCTAGAGGGGAAATTCTTAAAGAGTAAGGATCTACTTCCTCTTCAAAATAATGTGCACAGTTTCAAAAACTAGTTTGATAGACAACTCTAGCGAATTTTTATTGAGTATTATATGCCAATCCTATTCTAAATTTTAAGCATTCAATTGCTAATTTAATACTTAAAACATCTCAGTGAGGTAGCTTCTCTTTTCATGGTTTCCAAGGTGAGGAAATGGAGACAAGAGAGGTTAAGAAATGTACCTAAGCCATACAGTGAAAGAGCTGGAATTTTAACCAGGAGTCTGTGTCCAAAGCCAACAGTCTTACCAAGAAGCAAGCAGTGCTTGGAGAGAAGAATGACTCAGATGTTTGAAGCAAAGCCTGGCGATAGAGGAGGCATGGTTGACTTGGAGAAGGTAATCAGCCAATGCTAATTGAAAGGTTAGGGTGTAAGCATCAGACTTGGCAAGGAGTGGGGAGAAATGGAAGCCTAAAGTCAAGAGAGAGGGACGCCTGGGTGGCTCAGTGGGTTAAAGCCTCTGCCTTCGGCTCAGGTCATGATCTCAAGGTCCTGGGATCGAGCCCCGTATCTGGCTCCCTGCTCAGCAGGGAGCCTGCTCCCTCCTCTCTCTCTGCCTGCCTCTCTGCCTCCTTGTAATCTCTTTCAGTGTCAAATAAATGAATAAATAAAATCTTAAAAAAAAAAAAGTCAAGAGAGATTGCAAGATTGCTAAGAGAGGAATAGAGACAGTACAGAAGAGCCTGCACATGGGGTCTTTGGCAATAAGACCTAGTAAATAAGGCCAAGGATTTTGGCATTAGACAATCTTCTGTGCGCCTTAGCTTTGGCACTCTGGTGTGGGCAAATCAGGTGACTTTTCTGGGACAGCATTCTCTCACGGGTGATGTGGAGGCCTGAATTCCCAGAGAACCAGATGCTGTAAGGATTAAAAGGGGAGAATGTGTGTGTGAATCCATGCACACCATGGTCTCAGTTGTGCAAGAAGGAGCACATTTCTGTGTTGTTTTTTTTTTTAAGATTTTATGTATTTATTTCACAGAGAGAGAGAGATCAGATCACAAGTAGGCAGAGAGGCAGGCAGAGAGAGAGAGGAGGAAGCAGGCTCCCCGCTGAGCAGGGAACCCGATGCGGGCCTCGATCCCAGGACCCTGAGATCATGACCTGAGCCGAAAGCAGAGGCTTTAACCCACTGAGCCACCCAGGCGCCCTCTGTGTTATTTTAAAACAGGGTTAATTTTATCCTCATCTTAAATTCCACTTCATGGGTAGGAAACATAACCTTCCTTATGCAAAGGATCCAGACTGTCACGTGTTGCCTAGACAGCTGAGGGTCAGAGGGTGGGCATTGCCTGGCTGTTACCTCATTTGTTTCTCAAATATGCATGTCTTCAGCCATAAGCTTCTCCCCAGTATCCTCCCCAGTATTCTCTCCCCCCCAGTATTTGGTAGAAGCTGGAACCACATACCCATTTCCTTTTGGAGGTCTCTGCTGCTTACGAAACCACAGGCTTTGGTCCTCTTACCAGTGCCTGGGAATCTCTGTTGTAATCTGCATGACGTCTGTCTCTGTCTCTGTCTCTCCTTCCCTCCTCTCTCCCTCTCCTTCTCTTTCCCTTCTTCCTTTTGTTCCTTCTCTTCCTGTCTTGCTGTTTCCATCAGAGATACCCCTTCATTCTCCATACAGAACATTCATCATAAGTACCTTGTAAGGCCTTTGGAAAGCAAGAGTTTCTTAAAGACAGCACTGCCTTTCTCTCTGTCCTTCCCCTGACTTCCTCCCCTTCCCATTTCCTCATCTTGAAACCAGAGGCAGGGGGATCCTTTCTACCTGTCTGGGTGACTAAAGTGGGAGGAGAAAGCATAGGAGGAAAAATCCTGAATTAGTAGCTGCCAGACTTATAGAAACACTTGGCATGGTCCCTGGCGTACTGTATGAATAGTATGAATAAAGGGTAAGGGTAGCTTCTGTTAGTGCTGCTTTTATTGGTAGTGGTTAGGGGAGGTAGTGGTTTTTTTGGTAGTGGTTCAGAGAGGAACACCAACCTGAGAAAATGAGAGACCATTTCAGGTGAGGGTTTTGACCAAGAAGCAAGGGAAGGGAGAAAGTTTCAAGAATGTCGGAATGGTGAAAATCGCTGTCCATGAAGAGGTCGAACAGTGAGAAATAAATTGGGCTTGAAAACAAGGAATTCACTGTTGACCTTTGCGGGGGCTGTTTCAGCTGAGCGTGGAGAGCCCAGCATCCAGGAGCACGCAGGTGATGACGAGGCCGGGCATGAAGGAGGGGGCACGCTCATGGACGTTCAGGCTGGGCAGGAAGGGGAGGAAAAGATGGTACCCCGAGAAGAAGTTTTGGGTGCAGAGTGCAGGTGGCAGTGGGGTACAGAGCTCTTCAGACAGGGCGGCGGCCCGACATCAGAGAATTGGAAATATTAGCCAGACGAAGCTCTCCCTTGCCTCAGTGTGCACACATGCTCTCCCCTCTGCCTGAACCTTGTCTCTGTCTCTGCCACTCTCTCATTCACTGTGGGTAGGTGCCTTCCCACTTTGACCATTTAGCGTAAGTGTCATCTGCTTGTCACCTTCCCTTGACCATCTCTCCTGACCATCTAATTTGTGTTCACCTCTTCCCACCCCAGTCTGCATTCCAGAACCTTCATTATTTTCTTTATGCTGGTTACTGCAGCTTGGAATTATGCATTCATTCCTCTGTGGTCTATCCTCCCAACATAATAAATTTGTGAGTAGAGGAGACCGGTCTATTTAATTCATTGATGGATACCCAGGACCTGGCACATGGGAGTAGCTTAATGTTGGGTTTTTTTGTTCTGTTTTGGTTTGGTTTTGGTTTTGGTTTTTTTTGTTTGTTTGTTTGTTTTTGTTTTGGTGGGTTTTTAAAAATATATAGGTGAATACATCAGTGAGTTTTGGGGCATCTTTGTAGGCAGTCCTTTGTAAGTATCAGAATCAATAGTTTCTATCTAAAACCCTTAGAGCAGAATATCTCGGTGTGATAGCCCATGCAATAATTACTGAAATTAGGAATGGACAGCTGGACACTTGGATAGGCAGATACTTATGGGAAAGGTAGCATTGCACTGTCCAACATGTTTCCTTTGTGGGGTCATAATGGGTTTCAAAGAATCACACGTCTTGAAAGTTGATGACGACCAGGGTCCCATAGAGTTCTTTTGTGAATTGCTTTTTATAATCAATTGGCATTTCCAAAAGGGGTCAAGTTATCGTTTCCTAAGTGTCTCAGAGCCTAGGGTGAAAGTCAGAGAGAGAAGGAGGGAGTGAGGATAAACTCCACTTGGAAGGAAGGATGACACCTCCTTCTGCTTTGTAGGGCTCTGCAGGAAGCTACCCACAGCAAACCCGGGAAACTCCCAATGATTATCCATGGTGGTTTCTGAACCATGAGTCATGGTGTTCAACGTGGCTCTAGCTTTATGGGCCTAGTGTGTCTAGACTTGCAGTGGGCTGGGGAGAGAGTAGGAGGATCCTTATGAGGAGACTAGGAAGTCGTCAGTGGGTGTTAGTACTGGGCTCAGATTGCTTCCTATCCTTCATTGTCTGGAAACTCAGAGAGTTAATTGCAGGGCATGTATTCACGTTCAGTATTTATTCATTTCCCTGCATCCACAGGATGCCAGACACGGTGCTTGGTTCTGGGAATATAATGTCCAACAAGACAGATAAGGTCCCTTCTCTGATGGACCTCAGGAACACAGCTTGGGAAACAGCTAGTATACCTTATCCGATGATTATTTAATGGAAGTTGTGAGGGATCCTGTAAGAGGAAGTATGCAGGCTTCAGCGAAAGCAAAAGCATGGAAATGGAATTCTGCCAGAGGGAGTCAGAGATCTTTTTTTGGGGGGGGAGGGTGATTTTCGTGACTCTCCCTGACCTGATAGAGGACCCCATGTAAATGAATATATGAAGGCCACTTGTACTTTGGATGAGTTAAATGGATCTAACTTTAGCATTTCCACGTGTTTAAGAGAAATAGGCTACTATAGTCTACCTGGATCCCCCCTTCTCCTGTCTCAACATCTAATTCACCAGCAAGTCCTAACCCAGCTTCCCTCTCGGTCCCCACTGCCACCAGCCTAGTCAGAGTCACCACCAACTTTTTGCTCGGCGACTACATCGCCCTCTGCCTGGACACGTTGCTTCTACTCTTCCCTTTCCTCCATGCAAGCAACCAGAGTGGCCTTTTCCCTAAATCCCTAAATCCTGTCGTGTCCCTCGCCCCCTTAAAAAGCTCCACTGGATTCCCATTCCACCTAGGAAAAAGCCCAGGCTCCTTACCATGTCCACAAGGCAAGATGCAGCTCCCGGTCCCTCTCTGACCTCATTTCTTGTCAGTCATCCACAAGCTCCCATCCTCCACTCTACCTTCTTGACAGTGCCTGGAACATGGCCGGACTCTTTTGACCTCGGAGTACTTGTACTTGCTCTTCTCCATACTGCCCTCCACACAGTGGAGGAAGGCTGGCTCCTTCCCAGCCTTCGGTCTCAACCTCAGTGAGATTTCCTTTGGCGCTTTCCCTTGTCTGCTCACCTTTTCTCTCATCAGTCAAAACACTTTGATCCTTAACACCGCAATCCAACATTGCCTTGTTTACACGTGTGTGTGCTTTTTGGCTGTCTCCCCCACTCGGACTACTGCATTTGGGCAGGGACGACCTCGTACCGTTTCATACATTGTGTTCTCAACATCACATAGAATTGCTTTAGAGCACACAGAGTTGCTTAAAAAAAAAAAAAAAAGCATTGCATGTGTAAATAAATGAGTGAACAAGTGAAAATGGTCAACCCCGAGTCATTTTCTTTCCTTTTCTTCCTTCTCCCTTAATATCCTCTGCTGACACATTCGGAGAGTATTTTCCTGTGAGAATCCATTTCTGCCTATGAGATAGCTGGTTTCTGACCCTTGAGATAAAACTCCAGAATTGGAACTGGGTGGCAGAGAGTGCTTTAGGAGAGGTAAAATTTGTCATTAGTATTATTGTTTATGTGTCCAGTGTCCTTCATATTTTTCCCTTTATATAGCATTTGACATTTGCAAAATGTTTTCCATTTATTTTTATGTAAGGGAAAGCAAGAAGCCGTACGCGATTTTTTCAAGTGAACGTAAAGGCAGGGCATCTGATTCAGGGTGATATTTGTGTTTTGGTCGGGACAAATTAGAGAGAGAGAGATAGCCACAGAGAGAGACAGAGACAGAGAGGAACAGAGAGAGCAACAGTGTGCCCGGCGGGCTTCCATCCCCACCCCCAGCTCTCAGGGAGAGAACAGCCGCTGCAGGAGGGTGGCAACATTAAACGACCCAAGAAAATGCGAAATGGTGTGGGGTGTAAGATTTCTTTATTAGTCAATTTAAAATAAAATGTGGCTCAGTAATTTAGAATGTGTCTGGAGTCAAGCAGAAAATTAGCCATATTCACATATGCTCCCCCCTCCCCTGAAGGCAGTAGAAGCACCAATAAAAATAAAAATAACAGTACCTTGTATTTATGGGGTGGCTTTCTCCCAGAGCTTCTTCTCACTCACCCTTTTTATTTTTCCTGTGCCCTTGGAGGCAAGCAAGGACCTGGAGCCTGGGAATTCAGTTCTGCAAATACCATCGTCATCCTTAAAACTTCTTAGAAGGTCTTCCTTTGTTCATACATTCGTTCATTTTTTTCTTCAATGATGTTATTCAGGAGCATTTACTGAACATCTACTGTGTGTCGGTAACTCTGAGGGGTCCTGTGAAGCTGGGAACTGCTTAGGAACATCCCCACCCCCCAATAATAATTGTAATCATTATTACAATAATGTTTGTTCATAGGTGTTGGCACAATTTTGTTAGGTTTTCCTGAATCGGTCTTGATTTTCTTTAAAGCATGGTCTTGTCTTCAGAGCATTCCTATTTGGGTTCCTGTGTGCCCTTGAATGCTTGAAAGTCTGAGTTCAGGGTTGATATGTATGTAAAGTGACTCCTTCGAGGGAAAAAGTCTGCATAGGAATTGCCATCTGGTGGGAAAGCGCATGCCTGTGTCTCTGGTTTGCTAATATGGTTGTTTTAGGAAGCACAAGGGTAGACTCCTTTTCTGATCTTGAAGATACTCTCATTTGGGGGGGGGTGTCTCAGAACCTGTAGAGTGTATTGAAAGTGAGGAAACTTCTCCCAGAGGAATAGATGTATGTATAAAGACGCAGCATTTTGTACCATTTTGTAGGGTCCACAGTTTCCAATACCCAGTCTTGATCCCGGTCATCAGGTTAAATGCTCCTGATACTGATGAGTCTGGGTCTTTTAACAATTCCTCATGTAGACATTTAGGGATGCGCCCGAGTGTCTTCAAATGATGGCGTCACTCCGCACAGCAGCGGACTTCCCCCACTTTCCCCGGATAGACTCCCTCCCACTTACATCCGAGAAAATAAAATGTTTTCCTGCATCATCATGAAAAAGAGCCTTAAATCAATAGCAAATCAAGCCACGGAATAAAGGAGTCTTTATGGCCCGAGAAGGTGATTTCTGAAGGTTGCCGTTTAGCAGCCCTGGGTTTGTGTCTCCCTGGGGGTCTCCAGGAAGTGTGGTGTCTCTGAGCCGAGGTGCCTTTGCCCACTGGAAAGTCACCCGCTTCCTGCCTCCGCCAGCGGAGGTCAGGGGGATGAGAATCCTGGATGGCTTAGCTGCCCTCTCTTCCTCGGAGTGCTTTTCGTCAACAGAGCCTGAGTCAGATGAGGCTGCAGAGCTCATTCAGGCCCAGCCTCGGACACGGGTCCCTCTCCAAGTGTAGGCGAGCGCAGGTCTCAGGATGGTTTTCCTACAGCCAGCACAGCCTCCCACCCCCTTCCCTCTTCCACCTGTTTTTTTAAAGGGAGTTCAGGTCCTCACGTAGCTACGCAGTTGCCACATTTCAGTTTTCCTGGCTTATGTTAGAATATTTCACAGCCCTGTTCATTTCATGATTGCTTAATAGCCGAGTTAGAGCTTACCTAGGTGCTGATGCCAATCTTGAAATAAGCAAACGACAATGTGTCTTTGAGCTTGATGGATCCCAGGGGCAAGACCCCATGGTGGGAAGACGTAGGAATATGGCCGCATGTCGCTGTGTGTGTCTCTCTCGCCCCCCCAGTCCCTCTCCCTAGCTCACCCAGACGGCTGGTCTGGTTCTCGGAGGCCCACATCCCCTCAGGTCTACGACCTGCATGCGGAGCAACAGCGGCGGCCACGTGCTCGCCGCCCTCGCTCCGTGGCAGCCACTGTGTTCTTCCTCCTCAGCACCCCTTCACCCCATCTGCCCGCTGCTGTTTGATTACCTGGCTGGGGGCTTAGAGTGCTGTAATTAAAACTGCTAACTCCCCATTCTCCTGATTGTTCTGAAGTGGGGAAGAACAGGATTTAAAACGAGATTTGCATGTTTAAGCACCTCTAGATGGGGGATGGGAATGGCGTCGCATCCTGTACCCCCCGGGGCCCAAACTGCTGGTCCCAGTTCAAGCTCTGTCCCCATCTCCCCGAGACTCTGCCAGAGACCCTGTCCAGGAACTGCAAATGTCAAGTATGGAAATTCTAGTTTTCTCTGGCACTAAAAATGATTGCTCTGCTTGCTTATAATGTATCTTGCCTTTTGAAAATGTACTCGCAGTGATGGTCTTCCCAAAAGCAGAGAGGGAATTGCAACGTCAGGATACGTGGCCGACCCAGCTGACCCCCTGACCTGTACCCACTCGCTTGCTTGCCCTGACAAAGGCTGGCTTGCTGGTGACTGCATGAAAGGGGGCCTCGGCTTTCTGATACTGGAGAGGGCTACCCTGCTTAGGCCAGTGGGGCTAACTTTCGTGTTTTCTCCAGCTCTTCCTGAGCTCCTCATTGTAACAAGCAAGAGCCATATACCTGTGACGTAAAGAGCAATGCCTTCATCCGACAGAGGTTCTAGTGGATGTTTGCATTCTGCTTTCTTGTGGGTCTTCCTGTTGTTCCAAAGTGTGCTCACGACCTCCACTCTGGTAGGTGTGGTGTGTATCGTGCAACTCAGTATTCTATTAATTCACCAGCCAAGAGCCATAAAGTTAACGTCTCAGAAGCCAAAGTCCTCCCCCCGACACCATCGCTTTTCACCTGCCATCATTGCTGTTGCTGTGGGTGATTGCGGAGTTTGTTCCTCAGGAGAAATCTGCTCCAACAGCGTGTTGGGTTTGACAGCAAACAAGTAGGACCATTGGGTCCATGGCTTGTTACAGGACTTCCATGGAAGCCGTTCATGGAATAAGGCCGACAGTGTGGCCAGGAACAGGAACGACGGGGAATAATCTGAGTAGCTTTCCAGGGAGTGATTTCCACCTGAGCATCTCACAGTCACATGGGAGGTGTGCACAGGTAAAAACTGCCACCTCAGGATCAGAGGGCACGTGGAAAGGTTGCTTTTTAGCAGATGGCTGAAAATGGATGGACCAACCTGATCACAGCTAGTCCTAGGAAATGAGGCAGCGTCAATGTAGAGAAAGCAAAAGGTGCTGGCTCTGAGCCCTAATTCACAGGATCAGATCTTCTGACCTTGCAGTGCCTGGACCCCATCAGACCAACAGATATGATGACAACAAAATGTTCACTACAAATGGGTAAAATTTGAAGGTGCCCTACATATTGTCTATAGAGGAGTCTCTTTTTTAATGATCCTTTCAAGACAACCCAAGAGAGTTCATCTATTGAGAAGTCTCCCTTTTAATGATCACAGCAGGGAAATCTCAAGAAGATGGATTTCAGGAACTGTAAGGCTATCACAGAATGATTATTTGCACCCATCCATCCTGCCCCCCTCTTTTATTTTTGCCTTGTCTCCAGTTCCTCCTTTACATATCTGAACCACTCTTTTGTTGTATGCCACTCCACCTCAGATCCTTTTTGGATACCAAGTGGAGGCTGAACACGTTTGGTGTTTTAAGGCTGCAGTGCCCAGTTCCCTGGGCAGAAAGCATAACTGTTTGATCGAGAGTGGAGATTTTCCAAGTTTGATTTTCTAACGACTCACCCTTTCCCTTGTACTTGTGATAAATTCCAGTTATATAGTTTAAATGATCATTGAATAGATGTGCTGCTCTGCTGTCTACAGTTTTAACATGCTTGAATGATCTCAAAATGAGGCAATCGTTTGAGCAGAAACCCGAGGAGGCCTGGCAGGCAGGGCCTCCCTGAGACTGATCCTGAGTCCAGCAGCCCCAGGCACTTGCCTGCAGACAGGCTCTGAGTATGTTTGTAGCAGAGTGACCCACGGGTCACCTTTGTCATTCCTCCACCTGCTCACAGGACTCCGCCAGATGACTTGGCATGTGCCAAAAATCATTCAGTCTGATGCCTTTTTGTTGAAAGAGGCATCAAGACAGAAATCCCTGGAGCCATAGAGTTCTGCTGCTTTCCTACTTGATAGATTGCTTCAAGGTCAGCCTTGTACCTACCCTACACTTGCTGTTTCTTCTTTCTGAAAGTTTCCCTTCCTCACAGCAGGAGATGGTCTTTGAAGACCCGGGTTTATCAAGATGGAAGAGAAAAGCCAAGTCTTGGAAATCATCTCCTGCAGCTCAGTTTCCTCAAACCTTCACCTTTATATCTGACCCAGAGCCAAGGCTACCAGACTTCCTGGTGGTGTTTCAATCTGGTGACATTTGCTGTATGGCTGTTTGCCTGTTAAGGAGTTGACAGTCGTCAGTCACATCACCCGAGACTCAGGGTGAGGAGTCGAGTCTCTGGGTTTTATCTCCCGATAAGCATGAAAACACATCCGTTGATTCCCTGCTGCGTTCCCACTGCGGAGACTTTGGTGAAGACCAGTCACATCCCCTGCTTGGATTGGCACCAACTCCCTGTGGTCTTTCCCTTCCCCCAGCACAGCCCCTCTCCATGCCACTCTGCCAAGTGCAGCCCTAGGGATCTTTTCATCAGCAGAGCCTGATTGTGTCACTTCCTGCTGAAGGCCTCTGGAAGGCCGGCCGTGGCTCTCGGCAGAGGGCATCTGCTCCCGAACATCCCTTCTCATTTGGCCCCTACGCGCCATCGCATCTAGACTCCCAACTGCATCAGGTGACTTGTTGTTTTGAGAATGCGTCATGTGTCTCTTATGCCCCCACCTTTGTACACAGTGTTGCCTCCGCTGGGACCATTCCCACTTCTGTTCAAGCTCACCGCCTGTTTTCCCCATCATAAAACAATCCAGCAGAGATTTTAAATCTTAGGGGAAGCTGTCTGTGAACCTTCTGCCCCAGGCTGAGTTGCCTGACCTCCTCCTCCTCTTCCCTTTTGTTCATTCCAACCAGAGGGTTTTCTAGGTCTGTTGACGCTTGCTTTTCAGTAGCCTCTTTCTGTGAGATCGCCCACGCCTTCAAGACAAGGACTGTGCTTTATTTACCTAAGGGCTGACAACAGTTTCGGTGCAAGGGAAAGACTTCCTAACTTATTTGTGCAGCCTTGGCTCTGTCCCCTAATTCTTCCTGGCTCTCTTGTTTTGTCTTCTTTATTGCTTACATATTAGGCTGGGGCCCACCCTGAGCTAATGCCCCATGATTTGAGGAGATTATTTGTGAACATCATAAACCTAAATTGGTCCCTAGGCTACATTTGAGAACTGCTGATTCACACTACACTGTATAAAGTCACAGTCATAACAACTTCCACCCTGACTCGCACTCATTGATGATAACAGCCATTCCATAAATGATTACGCCACGGAGAAAGTAAGGAATGGGGCTGTTTGATCAACTCATCGAAGACGGTCTCCCTGTTCGACTCCGTCGCTCGCTCCCAGGTTGTTTCCTTCGCCACTCACTTCTTAATTCTTTACAACTGTTATCTCCTCCAGAAAGAATTATTAAAAAGTGCAGTAATGTTGTGAAGGAGATAAATCAAAGATTATTTGGATATCAGCTGTTAACTTTTTGCTTCTTACTTGGAAAAAAAAATAGAGCCCGCGGTGTGCACTGGAGCATGTGTGGGTTATTAATAATTTACTCAATCTATTGATGCTTGTTAATTGCAGTAGCTGAGAAAAGTTAGTTAATGATGTGCCTGCTTGCACCACATTATAATTATGATGGTAGTTCCCCTATTATTAGGGCTGAGTAGGTGTTCCCATTAGAAACCTTAATTTTTGAGCTGATTGTCTTAGCCATTTTAAATTACATCGGGCCATATCTTGGCAGACACTTTCTGAAAGCAGATGCACTTCTTTCCAAAATTATTTTTATGGTAGCACAGGAGTTCTCTCCCTCAAGTGAAAGAGACTCTAAAGTGCATTCCATTTGCAGGAACTCTGTTTTTGAGCCCCCACGCATCCCAGCATGGCCATGCATGGAGCTGTCAGAAGCCAAGACTTTTGTTGACCCAGAAGCCACGTTGGCCAAAATCAGACCTCCTTGGGAAAGTGAATTTTTCAAAGTCAGCCACAAAATGGAAAGTGGGTCACACTTCTCTTGCTATCGCGTGGATCCCTCAGAACATTTTTTTATTGTACGCGATGGAAATTAAATTCCAACAAATTTAATCTTGTTTTTTTTTTTTAACAAGGAGATTTATTGGCTCATGAAATAAGGAATCCAAAAGATATATTTTCTTCAGGTAGGGCTGGGTCCAGAGGTTCAGATAATGGTTACTGATGGTATGTCTATTCTCCATCTTTTGACTTCCTTCTGGGTGTTGGTTTCATTCTTGAGCAGATTTTCTCCATGTGGCCAGTTGTAGCCTCCAGGCTGTATTCTTAACAGCTTATGTTTTGAAGTAAAACATGATCCTCTCCCTTCTAGCTTCCATGTATAAAATTAGGGAGGTATCAACTCTATTTGGATTACATCCTCTTCCCTGGGGCCTGGGGCCTGGGGCTAGAAGGAGAGAGAATTCTGATTCTAGTCAAGACCGTGTATCAGTAACAGTAGCACAGGTCAGGGGTGCCCAGCTTTACTAAGCCCACTGCATGGAAAGCACTCTACCAGCAGAAAGAGAAAGGTTGCTACCAGGAGAAATGAAGAAGAGATGATGGGCCAGACACAGTAGGAGGATTTCCTGCTCCACAAGTATATCCACTACCTCATTCCAAACTTTGGCTGAGCTGATAGTCAAAGGCTGTTGCCTTTCATTCTTCATACCCATCACAGTTCAAAACCCCCTTTAAGCTTTGATCTCAATGTGACCTTTAGCTTCTTTAAAAATGGTGCCCGTAACGTCTGGTGCTTCCAAATAGCTGGTCATGCAGCCTTGGTAAAGATGTGCAGTAAGGTCTTTAGATTCCATTTGCATCATTGCCGGTGGCCTCTCTTTTGTGCCAGTGTCATCAAAAAGACATGAGCCTGGTGGGTGTACATGTCAGTGAGAAGGAATTGATTTCACTTTGGAAATGCAGCATGAGAAAAACAAGTGGCTAGTTCAGCTCCTGCAGAAAAAATAATAGTTTAGATGAGTTCTTTATGGAATATAAACATGGGATTTTAAGTCCAAACATGGCAGACCATTTTCCCTCCCTGGAAGAGACAACAGACGGTGAGCGGCACAGAGCCTGGCACAGAGGAACTGATTTTTTTTGAGAAGACTCCAAGGGACCCATAACAGACAGAGATAGCTCCTGAGAACAGATGTAATCTGGGCAAGGCATAAACCAAGGAATGGCCATTGTCACTACATGAAGCCTATTTATTTTTATGCAGAGTGTGTCTATTTATGATTCTGGTATTTTGTTTGTGTTTGCTTATTATTTGGTTAAGTACATAGAAACATGACAGAGTTTAATATTTTGTGCAAAACCTGTCTTTTAATGTTATAGTCTGTCTGGGGGAAAAATAAAGGGAGCTGAATTTCCTCCTTCGCTCCCGTTATGAATATATCTGTGTCGCTTGGTGGACACAAACATTTTTTCATTCTGCAATAACTCAGCTTTGGGGCTGGGTAAAAACCTCTCTCAAATGCATACCTGGAGGCATGGGTCAAAATCTTCTGAACTTTACCATGTCTATTGATTGAAATAAATCAATAAACATGATCTGATTTAGTCTCTATGGCCAAGCTATAAATGCAATCTTTGATTTTAGTCTTCCCTCCCCATCCCATGTTCCAGGAAAATTTTGACGTAAGGACAGAGGACATTTATTGGGTAGAAGGGGCATCTACTTTTTATTGCGCTTATTATCAACTAGTCATTGTGAGGGGAAAACTACTGTGAGAAAGGTTCCCCAAAGAATGCAGCTATGAGATGTTTTTGCTCTTGATACCGGGGGGAAGGAGATAGATGCAAATTATTCTAGTTAGGCATTAAAGCTGATAAAAACATCCCTGCTCAAATAAGGAGAATGGAAATAAAGAGATAAAAACATTCTATTGACATCTCTGTGGATTTACTTTTCAATTTATACATCATTGCCATCATCGTTGCTACTTCCATTATTAATATTTTAACAGCAGATTTGTTTAAATATTCTGTCAGAATATTTAATGGTCTAGATTTTATAGGAAGAACGTTGTAGATAGAAAAGCACTCCAGATTGCTCTGCAGCCTTTATTTTGTCATCCGAAAGTCATTTGTTGAGCACCTACTGTGTGCTGAGTGATGTGAAATGAAGCGATAAATAGGATCAAGTCACTACCTCAAGGATTTCCAATCAGGAAGGTGTGCTATAAATACACAAACCATTGCATGCTGTTGTGTTGTAAAGGAGACGTGAAAAATACCACGGTGGAAGACTAAGCCTCAGCCATATCTCTCCTCCTGTAGATTAGAAAAACTACAACTGTGGCACATGGCACACATTTTATGCCAGTGTGAGAGGGATCCTGAAAGTGAGTCCAATCACAGAGAGACCCTGGGATCTTTCTTATGATTTATTCCACAGGAGCTCATTGACCTGAATACCTTCATGACGGGAATGTCTCACAAAGCAGTCACTTTTGCGTGGCTTTAATTGTTAGAAGTTCTTCCTTATGTTAGATTTAGCTCAACACCCACTCTTCTTAGAATTGAAGAAGGCATTGTGAAACTGGTGAAGGTCGAGGCGCCTGGGTGGCTCAGATGGTGAGTCGTCTGCCTTTGGCTCAGGTCATGATCTCCAGGTCCTGGGATTGAGCCCCATGTCTGGCTTCTAGCTCAGTGGGGTGTCTGCACCTCCCTTTGCCTCTCGCCCTGCTTGTGCTCTGTCTCTCTCGCAAATGAATAAATAAAATCTTAAAAAAAAAAAAGAGAAGCCGATGAAGATAAATGAACTATTGTAAGAAAATGGTAATAGGCGGTCATACAAGTTAGCTTGGGAAGTTGCCAGACCCTCTACCTGCAGGCGTGTGTATGTGTGTATGTGCACACGTGTGCCCGTGTTTCCATACACCATATGTAATAGTAATTGAACATTACAATTGGATACGCATTTTATCAAATCCTCTGTGGATATTATTTCATTTAATATTTTCAACAACCTTATCAGATAACAACCTCATCAAACCCACTTTACAGGTAAAGAAACTAGAATTTGAGTTTGCTTACTTGGTCAGATTTACATAGCGAGTGGTAGAGAAGAGACTTTAACTCTGCTTTACATAACTTTAGTCTCAAAAAATCATATTGTCTTGAATAAATTAGATTCAATATAATATGAGTTGCTATAAAGCTGAAATACAGTGTGTGTGTGTGTGTGTGTTATAATATTAATGCAAATTTCCCAGAGTGTCTCATTTTGGAAAAATCAGCAATTTTTCTCAGCATGCCCATTTTTAAACGGGCTGAGTATCATAATAATATATACATTTTTAACAATCAAAGCTGAAACAAAGTGTGGGGATTTTTTTTCCTGAACATTCTGAGTGAACTTTAAAAAATAAATGGCTTGATTAAGATGTAACTGATATACAGGGAACTGCATGTATTTAATGTGATGAGTGTGGACATATGCCTACATCTGTGATACTGTCACTACCATCAAGGTAATCAAGGTAATGAACATATTCAGCATTTCACAGAGTGTCCTTGTCTCTGTGTGTGTGTGTGTGTGTGTGTGTGTGTGTGTGTGTGTGTGTAGAATCAGAATTCCAGGCCTCAACACTCTTAACAAATTTTGAAGTGTACAATACTGTGTTGTTAACTGTGGACACTGTTGTACATGATATCTTTAGAATTTATTCATCTAGTATAACTGACAACTTTATACCCTTTGAATATCAATTCCTTATGTCCCCCACTCCATGGTTACCTTTAGTCCTCCTTAAAGTAGCAGATCTTGAGAAAAAACTTAGGGATTAAGAGAAGTAACAACATTCGCAGGAATTGATCCATAAAAGATTTGCCAGCCACCAAAAGAAGGAAAGGAGGGAGGGAGGGAGAAAAAAGGGGAGAAAAAAGAGAGAAAGAAAAGAAATTCTGGTTAGCCAGCTGGGATTCTAATATTTATAAATAAATATGCCATGTATAATAATTCTACACTAGATATATAGAATTAATTTATTCTTTTTAATAGCTTCATAGTATTCCACTTATGAATAAAACAATATTTAATAGATTTCCTATTAATGCACATTTATATGGTTTGGCTTAGTTTTTTTTTATTATTCTATTTCAGACCATGCTTCTATTTATACATCTATCTCTCGGTGTTTGCACATGTATATTTATAGGATAATTTCTTAGTTCTGCAAGGGCTGTATCAATTTACTTTTCATAGATATTGCTAAGATTTGCCCTCTAAAAAGGTCTCATTCATTTACATTCCCATAACATATGTGATAACCTGTTTTCTTCACACATACACAGAAAGGGACCTTTTAAACAACATTTTTTAAACATATATAATAAACACACACCTTCTGCTGTCAGATGGTGAAAGGCTGAAGGAAATTTGCGAGGAGCTCTCCCATTCTGCCCCTATTCTACTTGATTATGCTACTAAATATTCAGCAACTTCCATACTATTGAGTGTGGGAGAACACAGTCACATTCTCATTGGCTTAGGTTAATGGAAGCAAACTCACCTGAGCATCTTTTCAGCTTTAGAATTGCAGGCTGAAAAGCTCCTCCTTGTTGTGTATGTAATGCCTGGCAGTTGGTTGTGAGCGCTACCCAGGTTCTTGAAATGGAAAGACAGACCATATGCTTCATTATTAAATGAATTCACAGGACAAACTATCACAGCAGACATGTGTAGTACAAGATACAGTTTCAATTTGGAAATGAATGTAGAGTAAATGGAAGGTTGCAGCCCATGCAAAACACAGTTAGGATATAGGGTTGCCATGGAATCAAAGGAAATGTTATGCCAGCAGTTAGATGCAATCCTGCTTTGGAATGTTGGTACTCTGGGATTGGTTGGGGGCTGACAGAACCATTCAGAATCAGAGTCGACACAAACTGCACGGTTTTGAGTAGATCAGTTTCGAACTCTAGGCAGAATTGGGTCTAGGAACTCTGAATTTTTAGCATTATTGCTGAGCTGCCGTGAACTGAATTGTGATGGTGGCGTTGACAATAATCCTGCACCCCAAAGCGCTTCCACACATCACCTCGTTTTCTTTGGGGTCACCGAAGCCTGTGTGGAGAGACTGGAAATATCTTTACAAAAACCCAGAATCTAGACAAGAAATTGATTTATTATATTTTTTCCTTGGTTTTGAAAGTAAATATGGATAAAACCCTTATGATCTACTTTACGGAGGACGAACAGATTTCAACTTATATGTTTCCTTTGATCCATTAGTAGACTTCCAAAGGACTGTTTTTTTTAATTAAACTTTTTATTTCAAGGTAATTATAGATATGTCGATTTACATGAAACTGTATTACAAAGTAATACAGAGACCCTGTACCCCAAGGGCAATGTCTTAAAAACTGATTGTAGCATAGCAAAACCTGTGATTGATCTAATCCATACAGTAAGATCTACTGCTTCTCTTGTTCAGACATTGCTGCTGTCTACTAATGCAATCTACGGATCTTATTCAGATTCCCCCATTTTGTTTGTACTCCCGTATGTACTTAGCTGTGTACACGTTTAGCACCTGTATCAATTCGTGTGTCCACAGCAGAGCCCAAACACAACACCACAAGGATCCCTTACACATTGCCTCACTTCCTCCTACCCCTGCCCCCATCCCTAACCCCCATCTGTTCTTCACTTCTTAAGTTTTGTCATCTCAAGAATATATAAGTGGAATGTGTACAGTATGTAACATTTTGGGATTGGCTTTTTTTCACTCACTGTCATGCCCCTGATATTCATCCAGGTTGTTGTACCTTGTTCCTTTTACTTGCTGAGTAGTATTCTGTGATACGTATTTGCCACCCGAGTTGCTTCTTTGATAGAGCTCCTGGGGCTGAGTGGGACGGGACCATTGTCACTTAGTAATGTCTGTCCCAGAGATGGAGAGTGGGGACTAACTCATCTGGCTTAGCTGGATGTGCTCATATTTGAAAGGGAATCAGGAAGGTGAGAGAATGAGCATCTGTCTCATGCCAAGGAACACAATTCCCAAGCCTCACGAGGACCTCATGAACCTGGTGATGGGTTGGGTCTCCCATTCCACGAGCTAGATCTGGAGCTCTGGTGATGGAGGGCAGGATTGGAACAAGTGCATCCATCCACTTGCTCAGGGCTCTGTATTCCATTCTCTCTGCTGTTTTCTCCCACTTCTCTTTTTTTCTAGTTCTGGAGAGCTCAGAATTTTCACATCTGCCAAGTACAGATGTGGTTGCCTAGTATGTTGGGGAGCCTGATAAACCTCCGAAATCCCTGCCTTTACTCTCTTCCGTCAAATAGCTCTATTCCTCCAATGCACACCTCCCATCTGTATCAACAGAATGTTGGTAGTTTGCACACTTAAAATGGAAAATAATCTTTGGCATGGCTTTGATCATATATACTAATTATTGCTAATATAGACACCAGATGATTGCATTTTATTATATCTTTGTTTTTCACTAAATGATTCGAATGGCTTCCTTGGGGGAAGTGTCATACTAATTAATTCTTTTGTGTTTTTCTTGACATATCTCAGCATTATCTGTGCAATTATGGCCACGTGTCTGTTGTTCTAAATATTTAAGGCATTTATAACAGGAATAGAAATTTCTTCCCACAACTAAAGTAGTGTCCTTTTTTAATTTTCCATTTCTGTCAAAAGGATTCTGATGCTTCCAGGCCTCAAACCTCATGTAACCTTTGACTTTTTGTCAGTTTTGTTCACCGAGTAGAATCGTCTCCTGTCTCATCGTTATGTCTTTGGTCAGATTCTTTCTCCTTTTTTAAAGCTTAACCATTTCCTCTGGTCTCACATTTGGATTGCTGTAATGTCACCTCGCTTACTTTCCTTTTGTAGAGTCCTCTCCCCTTTTTTTAAAATGAATCTTTCGGTTCTTCCTAAACCTAGAGCTGATTTCACTTTCCCATCCTCACCTCACTCTGACGTCCAAGAATGGGCTCACCACCGCAAAGAGAATCCCCAGAATGATTGGTTAGAGATGGGCCCCATCCCAGACTGGGCTCCTCGAATATTTTTATTATTTCAGTGTTGTTGTTGTTTTAAGGAAGAAATAGTTCCCCGCTCCTGACATCCAGCCAGTTACCAAGTCCTGCTGATTCCCCCCCTTGAACAATTTACCAAATCCTTCCAAAAGCTCCACCTTTGCCTAAACTGCCACCTTCTCTCAGATGTTCTACACCAATAGCATGCTAACGGGTCTTCTTGCTTCCAGCATACACCCTTTATAGTCCATTCTGCTGACAGCAGCCAGCAGATTTTCTCAAATGCAGACATGACTGTACCTCTCTGCTGCTCAAACCGTTCGGTGGCGTCCTTTTTCCTGGAGTGAGACCAAAGTCTGTAACATGGTCTGTAAGGATTTGTGTGCCCTACCGCTTGCCAGCTTACCCAGCTTCCTGTCCCACCGTAGTCTCAGCCACATGGCTTTCATCTATTTCCTGGAGGAAACCACCATATTTAAAATCACATACCCTCCCCCTAACATTGTCTCCTCCCGTCCCTGTGCTACTTTTCGCCCTTGTAGTGATCACCCTTGGACATACAATGTACTTGGAAAATTTATCTCGCGTCTTCTTCCAGTACCATGGAAGCTTGACAAGGGCTGAAATCCATGTATGTTTCATTTACTGCTCGTTCCTGAGTAGTTATAACCATAACCTAGTTGGCCGTAAAGACGTGTTTATTGAATGAGTGAATGAATGAATGAGTGAATGAATGAATGTTTGCATCCATCCGTGGATCAAAGTTCTCGTGGAATGCATTTACACATAGTGTGCTCTCAGTGGTTGTAGATTAGGATTGCTTCATGACTGCCCGCTGGTCAAGCCCCGCCCACTTTCTCAGTGTATTTGTGAATCCCTGTGAGCAGGAGGGCTGCTTGCAGACACAGTGTGAAGCTAAAGAGAGTCTAATGACTGTGTTTTTTGGTCATGTATCATAAGATAGTGGAATCCCTATGTGCTCCAAAGAGAGGGGGGTATTCATAATGACAGGTCCTGTGTCCTCCTCTCCTCCGGGACTATTGCAGTAACAATGTGCCTGCTCTTGGGTTCCACTTTTTTTTTTTCTTTTTTTTTTTTTGGCTAAAGTACAGTAAAGAGGTAAAAAGCTTTGTGTTTTAGTGGATGATGGAACTCTTTTCTTCCTGACTGTGACACATGCCAGACAAGTTACTTCACCATCCTAATCTTCAATTGCCTAAAATGGCAATAAAAAAAAAATATGCAAGCAAGCAAGCAAACCTTTGTTTCTTCTCTTTCACCTTCCCCTGCTTTCCCCCATTTTTTCTCTCATCCTTCCTTTCTGCCCCTTTCCCTCCTTCTTATGTGAGAGTGCATAAAATAGTAAATGTTAACTATCTCACATACAGCACAGAATATGTTTGTGGTAAAACACATTATCGCACTTATTTCATAATTGCTATCTTTTTAATAACTGCCATGAATTTGTTCTTGTTTTTGATTCTATGAAGACCACCTACTTCTGTTCGCTAGAAAGTCACAATACAAATGATTATCCTACTACTTCCTTTTGTGTGATGGAAGCAGTCCACTGCCAAGCCTTTGTGAGGTACAATCCTCATCGTAATTTTTTCAGAGGTCTTTCTGTAACTCCTATGTCCCTTTCTCAGGCACCGTCTTAGCACAGATAGCTGAACCAATCTTCGTTTTCCCTTCCTTCCTTCCTTCCTTCCATTGTTGAGTCCTGCAGGTTTTAATCTTGGAAGCTGTCTTTAATTCCCCAGTTCAACTCAGAATCCTTCAGTCGGTCTTACACTGCTCTCTCATCAGTATTGCATTTTGTCAGCCCCAAACCTTCGGCGCTTAGGAACAAAGCAACTGTTTACTTTCTGCCATAGATGTTACACTCCCTTTTGCTAGGGTTTGACTCAAGTCATTCCCAGCTACTCAAATAGCTACCTTCATCATGATTGCAGACCTTTTTTTATTGCTTCTACCAAGACCAATGTCTGGGGTTATAAAATGGTTTTATGGCACTTCCTATCTCTCGGTGATTGGTAGTGTCTGAGTGCAGCTCCACTGTGTATAGGCTTCTGGGGTCATAGGTAGGTTCATGGGGACGAAGTGCTGTGATCAATTAATGATGTCTGCCATGGTCAGGGGATAGGAAAATACAGTACGTGCAGGTGTATTTGCTTAGCTTCAGCAGGACAGCGCTCACTCCTGACTCAACTACTGATCCTTCCTTATTTTGTATTCTCTCAACACTTCATGGGCTCACCTAATTCCCTGTCCTCTCAAGAAGATATTTTCACAATAAATAAGAATGCTGAGTGGAATTTGGCATGAACAGAGGACGTGCAGCACATACCTATGGTTTCCTGACCCTGTTATTTATGTAGTTTAGAACATAATTGGTCATCTTCTTCCTCCTGCAGAAAGGAGTCTCTGGAGGCTTAAGGAGGTAGTTTACAAGTAATGATTAGCAACTTAATATCTCTAAGCCTTTTCTCTCCCACTTATCCATAGCTCGTCAGGAGCTAGAAATAATTAAATTACCATATTCTCCAACTACATTGGACTTAAACATAACTATTTTAAATGGATGTGCTTTTTAAATTTTTTTTGTATTGCTTTGGAATGGATAACAAAATACATTAAATTTTTGTTAAAGATATCATTACCCTTACTTCTATTAGTAGGTACATTGATTGCCAACTGTGAGACACTGGATAAACTCTTCCAGCCTTTTTATTTTAAATACTTTGGTTCGTCTGGGAGTTAGGGAATGTTTTTGTCCCATTGTGTAGATGGAGAAATAGAGGATCATGCTAAAGTTGCTCGCTCAGGTTCTATACCTAGTAAATATCAAAACCGGTATTTGAATATGGGCAGTCTAATTCTAGAGATCTCTCTGTTGAGGTACCGAAGGTAAGATTTACACATGCAGAAATAAGTGAATTTTTCCTTGGGGCATTTCTCTTATTCATTTGAGCAGCTCCTCATGAAAATCATCTTTCTAGATATTTGTAAGAAGAACGCAAGCCAGCATTTATAGAAGTGATATCAGCATGAGCACTGGACAGTCAGACATTTCTATTCAGTCCTAAAGTAGGGAGATGGCACATGATCAATGCCTTCCATTTGGAGCACCCAGAACAAGAAAGACAATGCTCACTCTTCCCTGTAAACAGGCTCAAAGGTTTGGGGGCTACCCAAGTTGGGTTTTCCAGGCAATGAACCACTAAAAACATATTTGTTCCCAGAATACAGCCAGCTAGTAAGGTTTTCCCACTGGTGCTGACATTTACTGTAACAAGAGCCTGTTTCCTTCTCTCAGAGCTGCAGCCAGCTCCTCACAAGGGAGTTGGTGTCTTGCCAGAGAAACCCCTCCGAGCTCCAGCAGACGTGCCAGGGAAGCCGGCACTTTTCTTTTCAGCTGAAATGCGCCAGTAATGGTGGAATGATGTCGAGTTTTTTAAAATAACAAAATGAAATTTTATCTGTATATCATCCATCTGTCTGTCTGTCCACCCATCCTGTTTGTCTCTACATGTATAAGATTATATAATGGTGACCTGAATATGTATATTCATTTTAATATCACAGTAATGCCATAATATAAATGAGCAAGTTTCATTATGCTCCATTGTTCAGATGATAAACTGAAAAAAACAATCGTTTCTTGGTTCCTAGATAAATAAAAGGCAAAGATAAATTTTCAAACAGTTCTCTCCTTCCCCCTTCTCCCCATTCTCTGTCCTCTTCTTCCTCCTCTCCTTTTGTTGTTAAGAAAGCCTCAACTTAAAAGCTGGAGGAAGAGTGTGAGGTGTTCTCTGGCCCATCTCCTCAGATGGCATGTTGAATTCAAGACGACTGGGCCTCAGTTCCCGGTTTGGTCCCCACCTTGGGCATGTTGTCTAGCTTCTTTACTTTTCTGTTACGTTATATGTTAACACAGACTTTTCTATATATGTCTGAGATCTCGGGGCAGGGATTATGTCCCTCTTATTTATCTGCCAAACACAGTGATGCACATATAAATAATTCCTGCACTCCCGAAAGCATCCTCAGCCCGAGACTCTTAAATCTTATTTTTCTTATTCTAATATCAGCCAACTGAGATTTGAAGAGGTTTTGACTTGCCTGAGTTGAAGTATTGGGGAGTCTACTGGCCAATTTCCTTTGAGTATTACCTTGTTTGATTTGGATGAAGGGGCAGGGAATTGTATAAATGTCACTGCAGAGAGCCCTTGTCCCCTGGTAATTAGTAACCTTATCAATTCAGAGCAAAGAGACATGTTCAGAGATTTTGCTTTGGAAAATGGCACACGGATGAGGGAATTTTATGACTATGTATGAAGTGCCTGGTCTGGTGATGTTTTGCTTTTGCAAGTGGGTGACTGACCTCATTCGCCATCTGAAATGTCCCTTTTATCCCCTCGTTCTTCTGTTCCCCTTATGATTCCCTAGAATCTCAGTCTTTCCCCCCCTTGCCCACTCAGAGTCTCAATACACTTCTTCATGATCTCAGTTTGTAAACAGTGAAATAGTGTGAGGACATTTCTTTCAATCATTTCTTTGATTTTTAATTTTTTTTCATGACAGAAATAATGCATATCATTTGCAAAAATTCAAAACAGAAAAGAATAAGGAGATAGAAAATACAGGATTCCAAATTCCATACTCTAGAGATAACTTTTTAATAGTGTATAATTTTCCTCTGCAGAAACACACACACACACACACACAACCACATTTCAAAATCATCTTAGTATATACACACCAAGTTTTTACTCAAAATTTTCCCTACCTGGTGGCTATATAACAGTCTTTCATTAGGATTGTCATATATGTATTTATTTTAAACAAATGTATATTTAATCAAATATGTATATTTCAATCAAATATATATATATAGGCTCCACACCCAGCACGGAGCCCAGCATGGGGCTCTGTCTCACAGCCCTGAGATCATAACCTGAGCTGAATTCAAGAGTCGGATGCTTAAGCGACTGAACCACCCAGGTGTCCCAGGATTGTTACACAGTTTAATCCAAAATTCCCCTTATGGTAGACTACTATGTTATTCTCAACCTTTTGCTTTTAAAAACATTGTCGATGTACCTCTTTGCAGACATTTTCAAATAACTGTAGGAGGGGCAAAAAGTCTCAGGTGGGCTATAAAATGACCTGCTTCTGGAATTAACCCTAAGTCCTAAACTAAAGACCAAGGCTGGCAGGGTCCAAGGTACATCACCATAGACCCTGACTGAGGGTGAAGCTCTGAAGAACAAATTGTAGTAATTTCTCATGGTCTCCAGACCATAGAATCAGAGCTACCATATAAATCCCACCTTTGTATTTGGCTGGGAAGGATACAATCCTGTTAATATTCACACATTTCACAGATACTTCTTGAGTGCCTACTTGTGTTGGATGCTGTGTCAGGCACTGAGCGTTGAGGGATTTACACATGGACTCAGCCTCTGCCACGCTGTGATCTATGTGCTGCTTCCAGGCACCTAGTTGGGGGGGGTGGGGAGACACACACTCTGCTCACAAAGCCATGAACCTGGTGTATGACTGAGTCCAGCCAGGGGGCAAAGTGGGCTTAAAGACTGCCCAAGGCCCCAGTCCCCACTCTTCTGGAGTTCTCAGTTTGACTTTGTTTCCTCCAACTCTCAGAGCTGCGATTCTGAATCAGGAAGGGGTATCCATTTTGATTTGCCTTTTTCTGGGCAGGAATCGAGAGATTACTCTTGCCCCTTTTGATGTTTTGTTCTTCAACAGTTACATAGGAAGAGATTCTTGTGTGTGTGCGCACACACACAGAGATTTTTTTTTTTCCCAAGGGAATGAATTATCTGTGTTTAAGAGAAAAACCTAAATCAGCAAACAAGTTGTGAGGTTAAAGATAACGTTCTGAGGACATGGGTCTTAGGGAAAGAAAGAAAACTAGAGAGAGGGCGCCTGGGTGGCTCAGTGGGTTAAAGCCTCTGCTTTCAGCTCAGGTCATGTTCTCAGCGTCCTAGGATCGAGGCCCACATCGGGCTCTCTGCTCGGCAGGGAGCCTGCTTCCTCCTCTCGCTGTCTCTCTGCCTGCCTCTCTGCCTACTTATAATCTCTCTCTCTGTGTCAAATAAATAAATAAAATCTTTAAAAAAAAAAGAAAACTAGAGAGAGGTCCACAAACAGCCTGTGATACAGCTGTTGGGGAGGGGGGGTGGGAATTGGAGGTTAGAAACTCTAAAGTGGGGGGGCATGGGAGAAACCCAGGGTCGGGGTGGCCAGAGGATGGTTTAGAACAGCTTGATAATCAGGTGTTGGTTGTTTGCATTGTTGTGGCAATGGTCCCACCCTCCTGATACACCTGAGCAGTCAGATGATAATGGGAGGTGGGGTGTCTGTGTACCCCAGTCTCCTCTCAGCACATGTGCTAGGGTAGCTTCAAATAGGAGTTCCAGGCAGACACCAGTGACACCGTCAGTGGCACATGGTAGCGCCACAAGGAGCCCAGAGGAGCAGCTGTAATGTGGACTCGGGATGGATGCCAATAGCTCATCTCTCAGAATGCACGGCACCATCCCCAGCACGTGGGACACTGCACGAGTGCACTTAGGTGGTTCTTAGGTGAGACCTACGTTGGGGGTGCACAGACACAGCATCTGGTAACAGTGCTCTTGTTGGGATTTTCTTTCTGTCCTGATGACAACAGTGAGACCGTCCCAGGTTGATGGGTCTGCACCTAACTCACCTACAGCAATTGCCCATCTGCCTTCCTAACGGAGTGGGCAGGGTTCAGATCACAATGTCCATTGTCATTGTGTTTCTGTGCTTCCAGTTCTGAAACAGGAGGGGAACACTTCTTCTAGAACAGGTTGTAGTGGGTTGAACAGTGTTCCCCCCGAAATTCATATCCATCTAGAGCCTCAGAATGTGACCATATTTGGAAATAGCGTCTTATAGATGTAATTAGTTAAGGATATCGGGGTGAAATCATTCTGGAGTCAGAGAAGGTCCTAAATCTAGTGGCCGGTGTCTTTTAAGAAAAATAGAGGAGATTTGATCTCACAGAAGCACGTACAGGAAGGCCACGTGAAGACAGAGGCTGAGGCTGGAGGGCCACGGCCACAAACCAAGGACACCAGGAGCTCAAAGGGGTAAGAGGGATTTCTCTCCTAGAGCCTTGGGAGGGCACACAGCCCTGCCGACACCCTGACTTGGACTTCTGCCCTCCAGAACTGTGAGAGAAAGGTCTGTTGTATTAACCTACCAAGTTAGTAGTCATTTGTTTCAGCAGTGGTCAGCAAACTAAGGCGTGAGGGCCAAATCCAGCCTGTTTCCTATTTTTTAAAATAAATATTTACTTATTCATTGTTCATTCATTTATACATTGTTGATGGTGGCTTTGAAGGTACAATGTCAGATCTGAGAGACCCGATGGACCTCAAAGTTTAAAGTAGTTACTTCTGACCCTTCACAGAGAAAGGGTGCCAACCCCTCTTCTAGGAAAGTGCTCAATTTCGGTGCATATCTGGGCATGTGGGGATCACAAAAAAGCCGTTCTTAACAATGTAGAACCACACAAGGTGGGGATTTTTAATTATTTTATATTTTTAAAGATTTTGTTTATTTGAGAGAGAGTGAGAAAGAAAGAAAACACGAGCAGGGGCAGAAGGAGAGGGAGAAGCAGACTCCCCTGCTAAGCAGGGAGCCTGATGCGGGGCTCCATCCAAGGACCCCATGACCATGTCTTGAGCCACCAAGACACCCCTATTTATTTTTTTTTAACTTAGCTTTTCATATTTCAAGAAGAAGGTTTTTTCCTCCCCAGAGGAAAAACATGAAAACGAAATGCTCTAGAATAGTTTACGACATTAACTACATTTAAAGGGATTCAATGAAACAAAATTATCTCCTTTCTTTTCAATCAATCAGCATTAAAATTCACTTACCAATGACAGCTTTTTTGTGAGCAGCAGCATTGCTAATGGAAGTGTGGTTTCCCTAGCAGGCTGAGGTTTGATCTGGAAAGTTTGTAGAGCATGAGTGAATTTCTTCACTCTGAACAGGAAATGGGCCAAGGTCTGATCAACAGCTGGCTGGACAGTGAAGAAAGATGAGCTCCATCTGATATATGCCAGGGAATAAGACTGAGCAAGCAAAGCCGGACGGAGATGGGAGAAAAGTGAACACCAAAACTCCATGGTCAAATTAACAAAATGAAAAGGCAACCTACAGAGTAGGAGAAAATATTTGTAAACTATACATCCAAGAAGGGGATAATATCCAAAACATATAAAGAACACCTACCACTCAAAAACACAAGCAGTCTTATTTAAAAAAAAAAAATGGGCAGAGGAGCCAAATAGACATTTTTCCGAAGGAGACATCCCAGTGGCCAAAAGGTATATGGAAAGATGCTCGACACCACTGATCAGAGAAATACAAATCAAAAGTACAGTAAGATATTATCTCACACCTGTTAGAATGGCTATTTTCAAGAATACAGGAGATAGGTATTCAAGAGGATATGGCAAATGGGAATTCCTTCTGTTGGTGGGAATATGAATTGGTTCTGTCACTATGGAAAACAGTATGGGGGTTCCTCAGAAAATTAAAAATAAAATGACCATATGATCCAGCAATGCCACTTCTGAATATATATCTAAAGGAAATGAAACTGCTATTCAAAGAGATAACCACACTCTGATGTTTATCCCACCGTTATTCACAATAGCAAAGATATGCAAACAACCTAAGTGTCTGTCAATGGGTGAATGAAGAAGACAAATATATTTCTACATTAACAGTGGAATGTTATTTGGCCATGAGAAAGAAGGAAATCCTCTCATTTGCCACAACACGGATCGACCTTGAGGATGTTATGCTAAATGAGATAATTCAGACAGAGAAAGACAAATATTTTATGATATCACTATTTATATGTGGGATGTAAAACAGTTGAATGTGTAAAAACAGAGTAGAGTGCTGGCTCTCAGGAGTTGGGGGCTGTGGGAATTGGTGAGATGTTGGTCAAAGGGTACAGACTTGCAGATAAAGGATGAATGAGGTAATTCTGGAGATCTAATGCACAGCCTTGTGATTGTAGTCAGCAATACTGTATCATTTACTTCAAAGTTGCTCAGAAACTAGATCTTAAATATTCTCACTACAAAAAAGAAATAATGACTGTGTGACCTGATAGAAATGTTAGCTAACACTATGGAGATAATCATACTGCAATATAAAAATGTATCATATGGACACATGGTACACTTTGAACTTATACAATGCTGTATGTCAATTATATCTCATTTTAAAAAAAAATGGTCAGATTGTATTCCACCTCTCAATCAATGTGAATTTGTGAACCTTATCGGCCAGCTCAGAAAGATAGCCATAGGAAACCTAATTAATTTTGTTCATACTGGTACAGAAAACTTTCAATTAAAAGTTGAATAGAAGCAGCCAGATAAATGCAAGAGCGAAGCAGTTAGAAGGGTTTTTACTTGTTTTTTCTACTTTACATCTTGGTTGAGGCCATTTTTATGTCCTTCGCATATTTTACTGAGAAGCCTCAGCCACTTCTAGCCATAACTTCCTCTCCTTCCTGTTACGAATTTTCTTCCTAGATTCACTCTTCAGTCCCTAAAAATATCCGTACCGCATTATTTATTCACTCCATAATGCATACCATCCAAAGACAACAATTTTGCCAATAAACTGTTATTCTAATGAATAATTCATGCAGCCTTCATTCTCCTGACTTGAACAAATACACTTTCAAATGGGAGGAGTATGGCTCTATCTTAGTCTTAACTTCATTTGCTAACATAATATTTTTTAAAGGTTTTGTGATGTCTTTCTTGGGTGAATTCCATGGGGATTAATTTTAAGACTCTAATTAAAAGAAATAAACCATGGCACAGAATCTCAACTGAATTTAGATATGGGGTTTTCTACAGTAACAATAGGTGTTTGGATGTGGTAGAAAAAGGGGCAAATCAGCCAGTATTTCAGGGTAGGGAGAATGTGGAGTCTTCCCCTAATAAGAAGGCAACGCCAATCATTGTTTCAAATTCTGCGAACACCCATGGCCATAGTCTTCTACTTACATGTGCAGGGTACAGTTTGATGGTGATGATGAAGAGGATAATTTTCATGACCCCAGTAACATTTTTTCAGTTCCTGTGACATGCTAGGCCTTGTACTACGGGCTTTCCATATATCAAGGTTTTTCAACCTTGGAACTGTTGATAACTTGGGTCGGATAACTCTTTGTTGGGAAGGGGGGATGCCCTGTGCCTATGTCGGGTGTTTAACAGCATCCCCTGACTCCTGCCCACTAGCTCCAGTACAACACCCACCCCTCTCAGCTGTGACAACCCAAACTGTCCCAGACATGACCAAATGTCCCCTGGAGGACAACCTTCCCCGCCCCCCAAGTTGAGAACTGCTGATATGCTTGACTATTGCATCTTTATAATAGTCCTTCACAACAAGTGGATTAGGAGCCCCCTTTACAGATGAAGAGTTAGAAGCTCAGAGTCAGCAGTAGAAGCAAAATTTGGTGGAGTCTTTAGTGCCACACTGAAATGAAGGCTATTTGTGGCATGTGATGATTGAGAGTGTCAGTTCCTTTGCCTTCTCCCCATGGCTGGAGGATATTTTTATATATCATATATAAATATATATGATACAAGTATTAGTTTGGCATATGTGCACTGGATAATTAATACTGTTTTATGTTTTGTACGTAGATCATTTCAAATCCCTGAAACCTCTTACATGGGAATCCCTGAACCCCTTAACGTCTTAGATGTCATGATGACGAAATGAGTCATCGTTACAACAACAATAATAATAATGACGGCAATTCCTCTTGTGCCTCCGCAGCACTGTTTTTCCAGCACTTTCTATACGGCAGTCTAAGGGATTAGCCTGGACTACTTGGACAACTCCCTTATCTGAGATATACCTACTTTGGTTAGCCTTGAACCCAAGACAGTATGATTAAGCCTTGCATATTGGCTGAATGAGTGACTTCAGAGGAGATGGACCTTACAGAAAATACAGAGATTGCTGAAGTGGTGATAAATGTTCAACTCAGACACAGGTGATCTGAGCCCAGAGCCCGCACTGCTACCCACTGTGACTCTGGTTTCATTCAAGCTGCCCCAGCTCTGCTCCCCACTGACCCAGCCTTTCAGGCCTATTTTCTGGTCGAGGTCTTTCAGGTTTCTCTCGCTGGTGACAGTGAGGAGCACTGTCTCTCCTGTCTTGCTCCACTTCCTTTGCTCAATCTCTGTTTTTACCTAGAATGTCTCCTTCATTTCTGTGTGTCTAAGTCTTATTTAGTTTTTGAGGCCCAGATCAGTCCCGACAAACTTCTGGAATGTTCTCGCCTTATCCTTTAACTCTCAGTATCTTGCAGGAAGCTTGCTACCATTGCCAGCCAGCAATTGACAAAGATCTGTTTGTTTGAAATCCCAGGCCTGTCCCTCTATAAAAAGTAGGAGCTGGGGTAAGCAACTTAAACTCTTACAAGTCCTACTTCCCTGTACCTTTGAACGAGAGCAGTAATATTGTGGGGCACTCCAGTTTTCTGAGGATTCCATGAGAAAATGCTTAGCATAGTCCTTGACACATAGTATGTTCTTAATTAATTACTGCCATTCATTCACTTAAACACTATATTGTATATCCTCTCATTGATTTATGCATGCGTAGCTCATCTCCCCAACTAGACTGCAGGACTATAGAAAGAAATGTCTTATATGTTGGCTAATTAAATTTAAATTAAAAAAAATTCTTTCGGAGAGGATCTTTAATGTGAATTCAGCTCAACAGGTAAAATGGTGTCCTCAACGTTCAAAATGTAATTTTCTCCCTTTGCGTTTTGAAGTCCAGTGTCTTTATCAATAACATGGAAGAGGCCGTTTCTCTTTACTTCACCATACCTGAAGGGCCGTTGCAAATGGGTTGATTTATACGGTGGGCAATCAGCTCATGCTTTCTGAGCATATAAGCATCCGGACTGTGAGAGTGCATTATCTGTCTTGGAGCTTCGTTGACGTCTCAGAGTCCTTGGAAACTTGGCTTTGCCAATGTCCTTTTATACCTGTAAAATTTTGCTTAACATATAGCTTAGAGAGGAGTGATAATTGAGGCACATCTCCAATTATAAGTGCCACTTAAAGCGGGATATGCCCCCTAGGAGAGTAATGTCTAGAAGGAAGATGTGGACTCAGGTCCCAGGTCCTGCCTTGGAGGCTATGTGGTGCCGTGGAAAGAGTGCATTGTTTTGTGAGAAGCCTGGTTTCTGGTTCCACTTTTCTCCAGATTCACATGATTCAGAGCGATTCAGAAAAATCTTTGTGTGCCTTAATGCTCTTATCTGCAAAATGAAGCATCCAAATCAGATAAGTTATGAATTACCTTTCATTTCTATAATTCTCCATCCCAGAATCGAAGTTCATTTGTATGAACCAATAAATTCCACATTTTCCTTGTTGTACCTAGAATCCACATACCCCACAATAAATTTCCCACAATAGGGCTTTCAAATCCCATTTCAAAACTCTGCTCCTCTCTCTCTCTCTCTCTCTCTCTCTCTCTCTCTCTCTCTCTCTCTCTCTCTCACACACACACACACACACACACACACAATTTTTTATTCCCCAATGCCCCACACATTTTCCTAACAAAGTGTGTAATAAAACGAAATCTGCCTGCTGCTGTGTTTGTAATGTGGAAGACATTGTTATTCCCACCATGGTGGTGATGGAGAAAAAAATGCATACTTTTCTCTCTTTGGAAACCACCCTTTGATCCTCAGCCTTTAATCAACAAATCAGAAGTGCTACTTCCTGCAAATTAGCACCACCTCCTGAGAAATGGTGCCAAGTTCCATTAACTGTAATTAGCATTCCTCTTGTTTCTTTTACACTGCAGAGCAAACACGCACACACACACAAACTCCTTCCAAGTTCCCTTGAACACGGATCATCGCCAGGCACACCAGCAGCCTCAGGGAGAGCCTAGGAGCGGGATCAGAACACGCAGCTCTGCATTCAGTTCAGGGGAGCAGAAGTGGTGCAGTCAACACCCTCATTTTTGGCTTTTCAAAGTGAATGTTGGCTTGTCCACGTGTAGTTAAAAAGCTGGCACATTTCCTTCTGACGTGAAGGTTTGGGGAACATGGGGAGATAATCATCTCCCTCCATTTAAAGCCGACCTGCCCTGAGGTTCCAAAGCAGAAGACTCAAATATCCTAGAGCAATACATTTCAAAACTAGTTTTTTTAAAAAGATTTTATTTATTTATTTGACACACACAGAGAGAGATCACAAGTAGGCAGAGAGGCAGGCAGAGAGAGGAGGAAGCAGGCTCCCCAACGAGCAGAGAGCCTGATGCGGGCCTCGATCCCAGGACCCTGAGATCATGACCTGAGCTGAAGGCAGAGGCTTTAACCCACTGAGCCACCCAGGCACCCAAAAACTAAATTTTGGACACCCCCCCTCATCCCTTTGGTTTCAACACAAAAGCACTGCAAACCAAACCAAACCAAAGATCTCTTTTCCCTGGAATTCCATGATGGAAATGACATTTTAATACCCAACAAGAAGAAAGAATATGTGCTCAGAATAAAGAACAGTGCTTAATAGTAGATCCGTCTCATTAATTCATAGTTATTGACAAATAGAAATAGTATTTCATTTAATTCATTGTGGGAAAAAATTACAGAATTATCTTATTTTTTATGTAAAAATAAAAGAGAACAATCACGACTTGGTGCCCCCTCTTTTATTTTTTATTTATTTATTTTATTTATTTATTTATTTTAAAGATTTTATTTCTTTATTTGACACAGAGAGAGAGAGATCACAAGTAGGCAGAGAGGCAGAGAGAGAGGAGGAAGCAGGCTCCCCGCCGAGCAGAGAGCCCGATATGGGCCTCGATCCCAGGACCCTGAGATCATGACCTGAGCCGAAAGCAGAGGCTTTAACCCACTGAGCCACCAAGGCGCCCCCCCCTCTTTTATTTCAAATTTCACCGCAGGCTGTGAAACTTGGTTGAAGCCAGTTGCGCTTAGAACCCTCTCTTGTAAGGGACCCTTCGCAGAGGCATGGTGCCTCTGCCAGAGACACGGGTCCCCGCCAAACCCCACTCACTCTGACGCTATAAAACGGAACTCAGAAACAGCCAGATACAGGTGTCGATCTTAGTGAAAGGTTCCGAAAGAAGGGGAATGTTTCAAATGTTTCAAATGTTTTGTGTGAAACTGAGTTCAATTTGAGTGGCAATTTTTTTTTTCTCTCTCAGAAGCCATTTTGTCTCTTTACTTCTTGCTTCCTTCCTTGTATTTCAGCATTTGTCATTTCAATTACAGTACTGCAGCCTATTTTTACACTTCGAATGCAATTTCCAGAAACACTAGGGAAAGAGCAGTAAAGATATTAGGAGGTGGTAGTTAAGACTGAGAACGGCTCCAAGAGGGTGGAACAAATTTAGGACATTTTTTATTTTAATCATCTATAAAGAAAATAATTCCATAGACTCATCTACAGTGAAGTCCCACTTACAGCACAAAGCATCATAAAACTGAATAAAGTCATATTCTCCAGCACAGTGTCGTAACTGTTATATTATACAAGTTAAATAACTTATGATTCCCATTTGCTTCTCTGAGAGTTGAGGGTGAGAAACAAACATTCCCCACCCTGGATCCCGCTGCGCCATGAAATGAAAGACAAATCATGGGGTCTCCTCCCAAGAAAAAGTTCAGTCAAATAGAGTGAGCTGATTGGTGGAGGTTTATTCATTCAACAAGTATTTATTGAGCACCTGCTTTGCGTTATACTCTGGATGGTGAATAAAGTGCATATGGTAGTCCTCTGTAAGGCGCATACTGTCCCTTCCTGTGCAAAGTCAGTTTCGCTCTCTTTGTAACTGAATTAATCTTGGCTCTATTATTAATCAAAACTCCACTTGCACGGAGGAGCTTTAAATGAAGGGAGGTGCGTTTCTTAGGTCTTAGATAAAAAAGAACAGGAGATCGTTGGAACCAAGTAATGACAAAACGGACTGGCCTGTTGCTCTGTACCTCTCACGTATCACCATGTTGGCTTCACTCCCTTCTACTGAAGATGGGTTTTCTGTACCAGGCATGTGGCAAAACATAGGCAGCTCTGGGATTTCATTCTCAGTTTTATTGTGAATCCAGTAGGTTGTTCATCTGGATTCCATAATGTTCTTCCCCTTCCTAGCAGAGGACTGATTTTGCTCATGTATTCACATGGATATTCACATATCCACCTCTCCGTCACGTTCACGTGACACTGAGGAATCTGACCACAACCCCATTTGGAGTTGGAGTGGGACAGGGACTTAATTGCTCTAAGTCAGTTACAATAACCCTCCCAGCCCCACTCTTGTCAACATTTCATTCTAGAAACCAGTTTTCTGTCTATCATTGGATCGTGACCCAACTGGTTGGCACTTGGGCATTCGACCAAAAAGGGCCCAGTGAGATTGAAAGCAAGTATGTTTAATCTTAGCTCTTGAATTGTGCCAGTGTGCAATACTTCATTCCTTTAGGGTTTAAGCTAGTTTTAGTATGGGTTTTTGTTATTTGTAACCAAAAGCATTCTAATTGAGAAGCATCTCAAGACAATAGAATACACAGAGCTTTTCATGGCTGACTCTACTTAGGAAAATCTTGAGGAAGAACATTGTTTGGGTCTTCTTCTATCCTATGCAAGGAAATAAGAGTGTTGTATTTTCTAGGTTTGAGTCCTATAAACCCACCTCTGTATCTATGATTTGTAGTTTCCACTAAAAACCTGTGCATGGAGTTAATCTTGGCACAAGACTTAACAACCCAGTTGAAGGGATAGAACTTGAGAGAGGACAATCATAGTTGGAATTTCTATTTGTTTATAGCTTATTGATGCATAATTTCACATTACAAAATTCATTCATTATAAACAAGCAGTTCAGTTCTAAGCAAACTTACAGGTATGCAACCATCTTCACAATCCTGATTTAGAATTGTTCCATCTCCCAGTGAGTTACCCTGTGCCTGTCTGTTAAGCTCTAATTTAGCTGAGCAGAATGTTTTTAAGGTTCATCTATGTTGGTACATGTATCAGTAGTTTCTTTCCGTTGTTGAGTAATAGTCCATTGTTTGGATATACCACATTTTGTCTATCTGTTCACCACTTCATGGATACTTGGATTGTTCTCAGATGTTGGCTATTATGTATAATGTCGCCATGAATAATGGTTTCCATGTTTTCGTGTGGACATATGCTTTTGCTTCTCTTGAGTGGATACTTAGGAGTGGGAATGCTGGATCACATGATTAGTTTAAGTTGAACTTGTACTGCTAAACCCCTTTCCAAAGTGGCTCCACCATTTTATATTCCTACTGGCAGCAGGCAAGGGTCCTAGTGATGCCACATAATTGTCAACTGTTGGTGTTAGCTATCTTGTGATTTATACCCATTCTAGTGACTATGTAGCAGTATCTCACTGTGGCTTTACCTTGTGCTCGCCTAATGTTTAATGATGAGTGTCTTTTCATGTTCCTTACTTTTTCATGAAATAACCTTGTTCCCCTGTGAAATGGAACTTAGTGAATCTTGAGTCTTACATACCTCATCAACAGTTCTTTTTCTCTTGTAAATAAGGCAGCAAAGAAATGGGTGGAGCAGCTCAAGTGGGGGAAATAATTCCCTCCCTTTTATGCAGAAATGTAGGACTGGCAACTGAACCTCTCCCCTCCCCCCCCACTCTGCTACATTCATAGCTTAGGGCTGGCTGTGGCAAGGTGGGGGGGATCGGTGGGGGGCACTGACCTCACATGCAGATGATTCCATTTGCAGACAAGGCGCACTTTGTTTAAGAACTCTGCCTTGGGCGCCTGGGTGGCTCAGTGGGTTAAAGCTTCTGCTTTCGGCTCAGGTCATGATCTCAGCGTCCTGGGATCGAGGCCCACGTCGGGCTCTCTGCTCAGCAGGGAGCCTGCTTCCTCCTCTCCCTGTCTCTCTGCCCGCCTCTCTGCCTACTTGTAATCTCTCTCTCTGTCAAATAAATAAATAAAATCTTAAAAAAAAAAAAAAAAAAGAACTCTGCCTTGAAGAGGGTAGGAACTGGGCTCATCATCCCACCCTTGCTGCTTGCTGCTGTGGCGTTTGAAAGCAACACATGACCCTATTAGAACAAGCTTTCTAAGGTTACCTCTTCCAGCCACACAGTAGTTGGTGCTATTTCTTTTATCTTTTGATAAAATGACTTGCTCCCTATCAGGGGAAAGCCCGTCTCTGCACATGTTTCTCAGCTGGGTTGCAGTAATCTGTGCTTTCTAGGAAAAGGTCACCTCTTAGAGGGTTGAAAAGACTCAGGGTTCATACCTTGCCCCACTGAGCATGTGTGAGCCCAAGATACCAAGTCCTCTGTTGTATAGATTTTCAAACCTTGAATACTCTGAAAACAAAAGACTAAGTACCTGGGAGGTGAGTGCCTAGCAGCAAGCTCATTTTGACACTTAGCAGAGGTGGACCTCTGTCAGCAGAGGTTCCCACAGTCAGACCACTGGTGTGGTTTAAAGCATGTACTTCAAATCAGATTTCTTCAGTTGTAATCCTGGCACCACATGCTGTGTGTGTGATTTGGGGGCAGGCTACTTAACCATGGTAAGCTTGGGTGAACTCAGCTGTAAAATGGGATTAATAATAATACTTGGCTCTTAAAATCATTGATAGGATTAAATGAGATAATGCATGTAAAGTGCTTAGCATCATTCTGAATTTCTTTAGCTGTTATAATTTTTATGTTATATTTGATTTTATATCATTAGAAGGGAGAAAGCCTGACATACAGTGTGTACTCGGTGATTATTATTTAACCACACACAGTTGAGATATTCATTCATTCATCCACTCAGATATTAATTCATTCAGTAATACTCTGGTGAGTTCATTCTGTGTATTCATTGATACAGTAGGCATTTATGAGGTGCCTACTGTGTGTCAGTGTTCTAGGTCATGGGTTAGGAAACTACAAATCCAGCCCTCCATCTGTTTCAGTGAATAAAAACTTTTATGGGTGCCCATTCACACCCACTCATCTGCATACTACCTATGGCTCTAAATAAGTATGACAGAGATTGTAGGGCTCACAAAGTCTAAAATATTTACTGTTTGGCCCATTAAGGAAAGGGTTTCCAACTCTGTGTTAGATACTGCGACTAAAATGGTGAACATAATAAGGTGATAGTCTTATTCACATCATAGAATGAGACAAACAAAATAAATACATATTTACATGCACATATAAACATAAAATATTTGTGGTGGTAAGTGCAATGCCAGAAAAAAGCAAAAAAGAAAAGAGAAAGTATAAGAATAGAAAAGAGGGATGCCTGGGTGGCTCAGTTGGTTAAGCACCTGCCTTCAGCTCAGGTCATGATCCCAGGGTCCTGGGATCGAATCCCACATTGGGCTCCTCGCTCAGTGGGGAGCCTGCTTCTCCCTCTGCCTGCCACTCCCTCTGCTTGTGCTCTTTCCCTCTCTGATAAATAGATAGATAAATAAATAAATAAACAAATAAATAAAATCTTAAAAATGTGATAGAAAATAGAGAAGAGCCAGGGACAAGGTTGGGAGGAATTATTTTTAAAAAGAAAAAAAAAGCTTTCTATTTAAATTTTTAATTTCAAATCTGAAGTTCGAAGTTTCTCTTTTGTAATTTATTTACAAGGTGATTTATCGATAGCAAAACAAACACTCATGCTCATGAGGTCTGACTGGGCACATTCAGAAACAATCCCAGGCTGCCAGTAAATCCAGATGTGGCCTACATGAAAAGCTTGTTTGGAGAGACCTCATGCACAGTGTTATGAAACCAAGCGATGGCCACATGGCACTTTGCTGACTGGTATGTGGTTTTGCCCGTAGTCGGTCTCCCCACACCGAGAATAGTGAGGACATCACTTCTTCCGGTGACAGAGGGACGGCATTTGCGCCTCTTCCAGGCTGCTCATCTCTGACAGACTAAACTGGAAAGTATCTATTCCACAAACAAAGAAGAAACCCTCAGGCCTCTAGAACTGATGCTAAGAGGACAAAGAATTAGGTCAGGAATGCTAGGGACTGGGGCGCCTGGGTGGCTCAGGGGTTAAAGCCTCTGCCTTCAGTTCAGGTCACCATCTCAGGGTCCTGGGATCCAGCCCTTCTGCTGGGCAGGGAGCCTGCCTCCTCCTCTCTCTCTGCCTGCCCCTCTGCCTACTTGTGATCTGATCTCTCCCCATATCAAATAAATAAATAAAATCTTAAAAAAAAAAAAAAAGGAATGCTAGGGAAGCTTTTCTGCCCTCTGCCCTGTGTCTTCCTTTCAGTAGGGTTTTCACAGTGGTCACCTTTTGTACGACAGGTGGCTTGCTCTCACAGCTGCTGTGCAAGCAAGTTGCATTATTAACAAGATGGTAACAGGAAACAGGATGCTTCCACAAAATTCTAATGCAGGGGTCAGGAAACCTTGTCTGTAAAGAGCCAGATTGTAAATATTTTAAATTTTGCTGGTTTTATAGTGTGTGCTGAAACTACTCATCTCATCTGTTGTTGCACAAAGCAGCCTTGGCCAATACATAAATGGATGAGCATGGCTGAGTGCCAGTAAAACTTTATTTACAAAAGCAGAGAGGATTTGGCCTCAGAGTCATGGTTTGCCAGCCGATGTTCTAGTGTACTTTTTCCTCCTCAGATGTGCTCACAAAATTAACTGGGAGCATGTGCACCACACAGGGGCTTTGTCCCCTCCCTTCTGACCTACTGACTCTGACCTCTAGGAGGAAAGGCCACCCATGTGCACCTGTGCCAAAGCTGTCACAGATAGTCAGTATATGCCAGATTATGCTGCAGTTACAAACAACCCCCAGATTCTCGGTGACAGTAGAACAGAAGTTTGTTTCTTGCTCTTGTAAATTCTCCCACAGGTCTGGATGACTCTCCTGGACAGCTGGTGACCTGGCAATTCAATCCGATGGTAGAATCACCAACTTGGAGCTGCACTTTTTTAAAAAAATATTTATTTATTTTAGAGAGAGAGAGAGAGAGAGAGAGGAAGAGAGAGTACAAGCAGGAGGGGCAGAGGCAGAGGGAGAGAGAATCCCAAGCAGACTCTGCACTGAGTGCCGAACTTGAAGCAGGGCTCCATTCGTGACCCCGAAACCACAACCTGGGCCGAAACCAAGAGTCGGAAGCCCAACCGACTGTACCACCCAGGCACCCCTGTAGCTCACTTTTGAGAACACACAGCCTTCGTGGTTGTTGTGGCTGAGAAATACTAAAAGTGGGAGGTCTTGCAATGGCAGTTACATGACTAAGTCACTAAGTGTTTGGCGATAGCTAAACACATTGTCCTATCCAGCTGCAAGGAGATGGAAAATGTAATCTTCCCATGTGTCCAAAAGAAAAGGGGAACTGGATATGGGTAAACATGAAAAGTTTTTTGTTTTTTGATCATTTGGATGATTGATTAATTGATTGGTAGTCACTACTAAGCAATTTGATGTGCCCACCAGTGAAGAATCTGTCTGTGTTGTGTTCATGGGGGTATGTTGTTCGCATCACCAGAATTTGGCCAGTTGTACATCGAGGGGAATCTGAAAGGAAAACACTCTAGACTTCGGGCCAGATGCTTCTTACCATATTATATTCTTGTATTTGATGTTGAAAGCCATTGTCATTGTTGTTAATCCCATGCCTGAACTTGGAATGGGTCTCCATCCTCGGAAAGTCAAGCACATCCATATTAACCAGATGTCTCTTGACATTGGGTTTCAACTGTTCTTCTAGAAGTCATGTCTATTGAACACTCATCTTCACTTCGTATACTGATCCACTTTGGTTGACTTTACTAATTTGGTTAACAAGACCATAAATAATAATCCAGTCTCCTTTGTTTATGGTTAACAATCCTGGCCCATTATAATTTTCTATGGCAGCACATATGGTGGGCAATAAACTAACTAATAAAGATGCCACATGGAGGATAGGTCTGCTTTTATTTTTATGGCTGTTTCTTTAATCTGATACATAATTAATGTGCAAGGTTCAACTTTTTCTTGGTCAGATCCCAGTTTATTTGATGCATTCTGAGGTGTTAATTTTCTTGATGCATTTGTGGGTAGGAGAGTGGGATAAAACTATACAGCTCTTTATGTGGAAAGATGCTTAACCAGGAATTTTTTTGAAAGGAAGACACTTAAATTACCTTTGCTTTCAGAGTTCATTTCCATTGAAAATGTAAAGTAATTCCATGTTCAGACTTTCTCAAATCAACCCCTCTCTTATTTAAGAGAACACAGTTCTAAAAATCTTTTCCTTGGAGAATAATTTTCTCTGCCTTCCATCTCCCTCAATGATTTGTTCAGTCTCCACAATTTGTCTGACTTCCTCTTGAACTGATTTACGATTCACCAAAATCTGTGGGAGAATTTGCGAAGCTGCAGACTAATTAATTATGTTCGCTGTTGGACCTATCTATTAGGTGCTGGCATTTCCTCTTTGTCATACATTTTAAATTTAATGTGCACACATGTTTTGCTTTTGTTTTTCCTAAGTACCAAGCTGACCACACAGGGGCGATTCCAACAACAGCAACGTAATTCCAGGGAGGTGCGCTGTCCTTCATTTGTATATGGCAGCTGGGGGGAAGAATTCACAATTTTCGCAGAAACGTGTCATCGGGTCCATTTCTCTTAGAGAAGAAAGTTCTGTGTTTTGTCCACAATAGCCCCAGTCTTCACAGTGAAAATGGTACCCTTCAAATTCTGCTTCATAGCACTATTATTATAGCAAATAATAATATCCAAACAGCAGTCACAACTGTTCATAAGGACTTGTTGTCTACCACCCCTTTAATGCAGTTTACATGTATTAATTATGCAAATTATTCTGTAATTCTATAACGTGGGAGGGTACTGGTATTACTTCCTTTTTTTCCCCCCCAGATAGAAAACAGACTCAGGTTGGTTAAGTAGGTGCTTGCTACCACACAGCCAGAAAAGGACAGTCTCTGGAAGCCTGTTTCCTCATGACAGGATACTCTTCACATCAGGTACAGGGCAGGGCAAGGGCCTCCATTCTGAAGGCATGTTTTCAGAAAGCCCAGACAGAAACATGGTTATGCACTAGTATCGATTGATCTGGTAGGGCCCTTTGATTTTATTGGATAGTACTTTACAGGCTGATAGATGAGTTGCCACTAAGTATAGTGACACCGCTTCTTCCCTTTTCTGTAAAAGGTAAGATGGTTCCCTGTGGTGTTAGAAAGGATTGCAAGAGATTTGCTTGGGGAAAATGATCGCTCCTGCCCCTCAGCTCCATTTCTACTGTGAGTTATTATGATAAAAAAAAATAGAAAAAGGAAAGCCAGAACACTTGCTTCAAGGTGAAAATATTTAGGCACAATATTACCACAGGGAAAGTTTATTTTCAGCATCCTGGTGAAAAAGAAGCATGTGTCAGGTTGAGGATTTTATGCTTAAAGCTCATAACAATGCCATAGAGCATTGGTTGGCAAACTTTTTCGGTAAAGGGCAAGACAGTAAATATTTTAGGCTTGTGGACCATACAGTCTTGTCACAAGGACTCCACTCTGCAGGTGTAAAGGAAAAGTAGTCACAGGCAGTACGTAAACAAGTGAGCGTGGAAGTGTTACAATAAATCTTTATTTTCAACAGCATGCAGCGAGACAGATTTGGTCCCCAGGCCACAGTTTACTGACCCTGTGATGTAAGGGAATAGCCAGGAGTCTATCCTGGTCTCCCATCTGTCAGCTGAGTGGCCCTGGAAAAGTCACTGAACCTCTCTGAGCCCCACTCTCCCCAGCTGCTAAATAGTGAAATGAACGAATTTCACAACTGAACGAGTGACATACCAGGCTGAATCCTCCTCTGCTCTCTTTCAGACCCTTTTCTCTGCTCCCTCTTCTGACCTTCTGCTCTTCAGTTAATAAGTGATCACAGTTAGTTATGGTTGCCTGAAAATTTCAGAGTGCTTTTATTTTGGACTCTGTCAGTGTTAGAGAAGCACCCCCAGAGGAGATCTTTCTGAATAATTGTATGCAAAGTGGTTTGAAAAGAGTTGCTAGGAAATGAAAGACGGAGGCCATCGGGGTAAGGGGAGAAAAAGGGTTAAATCCTCCGGAGCAGGAATAGCAAATGAAGACCATGCCACCTTTTCTGCAGGCCAACACCCGTGGCACACACCCTGGGTGATCACAATTGTCTTTGCTGATGAGCCAGATAAGGCTTCAGAAGTGTGTTCGTGGTAATTCGTTAGTCACTGTCAGCGTTTTGTAGCTAGCTCGTAAGGTGAACCTTATTGAGGTATCTTTGACCTAGATAATTAGCTTTGGGGGTCAGAGAGTTTGAAACTTTCCTTAATAGTTGGTTATGTGAAACTGTTGAAGAGTTGCCCTTTTTTCCTTGCTTTGTAAACAGTGATGCTCTTCTGCTGGGAACCTGGCTTGAATTCTGCAGCCACAAATACAAAAAGAAAAGTGAAAAGAATCCTTCCCCCATCAAGTCTGAGTTCTTCAGGAAGTGATTCAAACTTGACTGAGCTCTCTCTTTTTCTTGGTTCTGAAAGGCTGAGCAGCAGCTGAATATCTATTTCTCTCTCCTTGTTCTGAACATTTTTGCCCCTTTCCGGATATTCTGTTGTGAGCTGGTGTTCTAGACATTTGGGGATAAGAGGTAATTCTGATTTTTCTGGGTGGAAAAAAAAAAAAAAAACCTCCCTTCAGACTCACTTAATTGAAAAGGGAGAATTTAGTTTCAAAATAATCCATAAGATGCCAAGAGGAAGAAGAGTAGCGTGACCCAGTGGAATGAAACAAGGACCAGGAAAGGCATCAGTCCTCAACCCTGAAGACAACTCACCGTTTTCTTTGCAGCTCATGGCCAGCCAATCAGATTTGCCCTTCTCTCCACCTTGCACGTTGCACAAAATCCTCCTGGGATGCTCCCCCCAGATCCTTGCATTATTGGTTATGTTAATTGGATTTCAGCTCATGTTATGTCTTTCAAAGGTCTTCTCTAGCCATACCAATCACATGCTGTGGTCATAAATTATCTTACTTTCTTTGTTGACTCATTTACTGTATGCCTCTCCTCCTAGAACCTACGTTTCTGAGATCAAAAACCTTTTCTAAACAATGCTTCACACATACTAGACACATAGCAATGTTTTTGAATATAAAAAAGTATAAATAAGAGCTATGGCATCCTTCATTCTAAATTCTCTAGGTGAAAGAATTAAATTGGTCCAACTAGGGTTGGTATTCAACACTGGTCCTATTCATTGAAGTACAATAGGTTGAATTACATAAAACAACTATTACTTATGGGTGTCTCTGTCTCCGAGGAGATTGACTTGATTTTGGGGAGCCATGATAAAGGAGATGTATCCCCAAATAACTACAAGTGTATTGTGCTTGTGAGTTTAAAAAGGATAGTGAAGGTAGGGGTTGAGCTGAAATTGGCAGAAAAAAACACAGGGTAATTTTTCTGCTTGAAATTTCATGCCATCCGCCAAGGCCTACTGGCCAACATGGAAGTATCCTAACCAAAGACTTTTTTAATAAAAGATTTTATTTATTCATCTATTTGAAAGAGAGAGCCAGAACACGAGCTGGGGGAAGAGCGGAGGGAGAGGGACTAGCGGACTCTGCACTGAGCGTGGAGCCCGACATAAGGCTTGGTCTTACAACACAGAGACCATAACCTGAGCCAAAATCAAGAGTTGGATGCCCAACTGACTAAGCCAGCCAGGTGTCCCTGAACCCAAAGACTTCTATATATTTATAGTTGTTAAATAATGAAACCTTCTCAGGTCAATCCAAACTTTAGCTATAATAGATGTTTTGTGCTTTTTGTCTCCCTTTACTTTATCAATACTTATGAATAAAATTGTGTGTGTGTGTGTGTGTGTGTGTGTGTGTATTATTTCCAAGGTTCCCAGAAGCCTGCATTAATAATCTCATTGGGTCCTTATGCAGGAAGATGTACTCAGAATACAGGGCTAAATGGTCTTCTCCAAGTAGGAGTTGCGGAATAGCTGACTCACACAGGAAGTAAGCAAGGGCTTAGCATTACTGTTCAAATAAAATTGATAAAACATATGGAGAACTTTTCATCGTATTTAATTTCTGTTCAGCAAGGAGGTACTTAGCACCTCCTGTTGTCAGGTATGGTTTTAGGCATAAAGGTTATCAGGTCTCCACCTTCATGGAACAACCATTCTAATTTGGGGAGTAGTTTAAAAGATATAAAGTAAACCAGTAAAGAGAGGATAAGATTTCAGGCTGTGATGGTATCATTAAGACAATGAAATGGGATGACTTGAACTGAAATGACTAGGGATGGTGCAGATACAAAGGATGGGGGGAGAGGTAGACAGGATCAATAAGGGGAGCCCAACAGCGTGAAGGCACATACATGGTCATTGGCAGGAAAGGGTGTGGTGAGTTTGAAGAACAGAAAAAGGGCAGTGTGTGTCTGGAATGAATTCCAAGAACATGGGGGAGAGAAGAGAGTAGAGGAAAGCAGATCAAGGAAACTTCTTCACTCATGGTGAGGAGATGCAATTGTAGTCTCAGAGCATTGGTCTGCCATTGATGTGGCTTCAGAGAAGGGGCATCAACTAATTTACAATTTACAGAAATTTTGTGAAGAGTAGACTCTGGAGAGGGGAATAGTGGGTGAAGGGGGAAAAGCCAGCAGGTTTTAGCAGACGACCTGGGAGGGAGAGATGATGGCGATGACAATATACCCCCAAACTCACTACGTGACACTGGGCAGCCGCATTCTGTGTAGATTTTTACTTCCCCATTTTTACCCGTAACCCTAATCTCATGGTCAAAAATTAACTAATCTAAGTATGACTCCTCTAGTATGCCTTTATGGCAGTCCTTGCCAGGTTAGCAAACAGTGTGGTAACACAGTATCCTAGCAAGGTCAAATATTCAGGTCTTGATCACGTGGTGTAGCTAAAGAGATATGAACCCCCACAATGTTTGCAAGCTCTTGCGAAATTTTATGTTTTTTTAAGACCTTGAGTAATGGGGACCTACAGACAGAGCTTGAACTTTTACAGTCAGAGCAACCTTGGTTTGAAATTTCTGTGTATCTGTATATCAAACTCAAAACCTTAGATAAGAAAGATACTAAATTCTAAGTAGGTGTGTGTGTTTAAGGGGATACTAATCGAACATGGTAATAATGCTTTCTCATAATTGTTACTTAATAATAGTATAAGAATGCTTACTTTGTGCCAAATGTATGCTTGAAACTATATATATGATATATGCTTTAAATATATCATATATATATACACTTTATGTATATAATGTATATTATCTCTTTGAAACATTGCAGTGACTACGTGATATGCATATTAACGCCCCACAGGGCAGATAAGGAAATTAAACCTTAGATTAAGTAATAATTAATACATTTCAAATTGTGCAGTAAGTACATAGAAGAGCATCCATAGAGTTTATCTCATTTCATCCACCAAACAATGGGATTTCATGGAACAGTGTATGGAAACATGGAAACACTTGGCAGAGCTTCAGCCAGAGTGGATGCTTGATAAGTTTCATGTTCTGTATCACTCTGCAGATTTCAAATATTTATGACCACAGAATTAATTCTAAGGAAAGTAAATTGAAGGAGGTGTTTGTGTGTAATTTTTTTTCTTAATGATTCCACTGTACCCTTGAGCATTTCCACGTTTGTGTTTAATCACAGAATCTCAGCCATGATGTTTCTGACAGGTAATTTCCTTAATGCATTTGACAGAGATGGATTGCATGGAAGACCATTGGATCCCATGCTTTTGTCTGCAAGTGATAAGACTAGATGAGAGTTATCTGGGTCTAGTGCCTCCGATGCTATTGCATCCTAATAATTCCCATGATAATATGGATCATCTTTGTGGACACACACATTCTTGGGCAGATGGGCTACAGCATTTGCAAGAAACCCTGCCACTTTTATTACACCTTGAGAAACATCTGGGCAGATATTTGTGTGTCAGAATCATAAATCAATTTAGTCCTCAGAGATAGGCCTAGTTATGCAGTTTATCTTCAAACACACTTGTTTTTTCTTTTTCCTGCTATGACTGAAAGTGTTAGACGATGAGCGCACATGTCAAGATATTGGATTCCTTTTTAGGTTGTAAAGCCTTTACACTGGCATGTGAAGAGCTGAGCATCAGGGAGCCTCACTGGTACTTGGTACTTGGCAAGCCACGGCAGTTGGGGTTCTGTGGCATTTCATCCCCAGGTACCCACAACCCCAATCCATTCTCAGCAAAGATACGACTGCCCGGTCAAGACTCGCTTCCTGAACCTTTCTCCTCCTCCTCCCAAGTGGCTGCCAGCCTTTAGCCCCCATGCTTGGCTGATGTGCCTCGGTACAGATCCAGAGACCGGAGAGTCAGGGTCAGGAACTCTGATGCCCCCAGGAAACACAGATGCTATTATTTCACAGAATGTCCTTTAAGGCTACTCATGGTCCTCGCTCTCGGCAGTCATATTCTCGAAAAGCGTCGTGGCATGACGACAACAGAGACAATCTTATTGCCGATCTATTAGCAGTCTCTTCCACTTGGACCCTACTGGGTGCTTTCACCCCCACTGAGAGGAATGTTCTGGTTCCATTTTAAAAACTATTTTTATCATGAAAAATATTATATGTATGGAAAAGAAGAGAGACTAATGCAATGACCATCATATACTCAGAGTGGGATTTAATAATTGTACAGATATGCACAGTACTTTAAAGAAAGCTTCCAGATATCATGAAACTTACTTCTAAGTACCTAAAGAGATATCTTAAAAATATATATAGGCTACTATACAAAACCACAATATCATTAATAAGTTGATCCTATCATCAAATATCATCTATATCCAAATATATTCAGTAGTCTCATTAGTATCTGTTATAACTTATTGTTAAAAACATAGTTCTCTAGGCACTTTGAACTGCTGAAATTATAGGTAAGGAGCAAGGGGGCAGGTGGCATAAGATAGGATAGAAATATTTATTGTTTTTCCTTATAGTGCACCTGTCCTTCCTTGGTTCTTCTGAGAGACTATGAATCACTTTAAAAATGGTGTGAAGTCTTAAAAAGGAGTCTACATATAATTTAGCACTATGGGAAAATCCTTTTAGCATCATGGAAACAAATATGGCTCCCTATAAAAGAATATTTATCAGCATTTTTCCTAACGTTGAAAAATTGGAAATAACCTAAATTTCTGACACCCAGAATTGGCTAATTTATGATGGTTATATTGGACAGTGCTCACAAGGTATTGTCAAGTGAACAAAGCAGATTCCACAATATGGCATAGGCAAAATCACAGCACTTTAAGAATTAGCTCACATGCAGAACAGAAATCTCAAAAAAAATTTTTTTTTTTCTTTTTCGGTGTTTCAACCATAGTTATCTCTGGATGGTGGGATTATATAGATCATTTTATTTCATGTTACTTTTTCCTTAATTTTTTATTTTCTAAGTGAAATGTGGAATATTTTGCTGATTGCATTAGAGAATTTTGTCGAATCAGCCAACTCAGCTAGAGATGTATTATTATCTAACTGGAAAGGAAACCAGAGGCACCAATATGTTGGAATAAAACATCCTTATGGCCCTGCATTCAGCATAGGTTCCTTGAAATGGGCCATGGATACAAAGCTAAAGAAGGTAACTCAAGTGCTTTAGGCTAAAATGGAAAAGCCGTAGAGTATCTTCTTGTATTTCCTCTGGCTTTTTAAGTCTTACATTAAAACACTTTGATATTGTCTGAGTGGGGTTTTGTTAAAAACTCTAAAGATGAAATTTGCATTGCAATTAGTTTTAAAATACCATTTGAAGGAAGCTTTTAGCTGTATGATACAGAGGTCTAATATGGACCTTACTGAAGTCATGCAGGATGGAAATGTTTTGCTCTGTGTGTGTGTGTGTGCGCGTGCGCATGTGTGTGTGCGTGCGCGTGCATGTGTGTATGCATGTGTAATTTTCTCCCACTCCACTCCCTGAGTGTTCCTTTATACTCTAAGCAGATGACAGCAGATCTCACTGCAGACTTGTCTGATGAGTGTTGGCTCAGCATACCACTTTCCGTATTGCCATCCTGAGCCAAATACATCCCCATGTCATTTGGGGTTCAGATGCAGATCTGTCTCACGATTGCAGAAAGTATGACCATGAGAGATGGCACAAGGCATTCTGCAAAGGAACAAAGGAAGGACATTGGGTTTGCTGTTGAAAGTGTCAGAGTTTGCGGAGCTTTCAAAGAAACGGTTGAGTAAAGAGCAGCAGGCACCCAGGGACTGGAAGCAATTCCCTGACGTTATGGAGGCTGTACGGTAGCCTGGGAAGGGCACACCGTCCAGTGAAGGTTTGGTTCGTGAAGCTCTAGTCAGAGGCAGGTCAAGACTTTAGGACTTTTAAAGGGAAGGCTGAGTGACTCCTGGTTGATGAAGTCTAGGAGGATACGTCTCCGTAGTGACGGTGCTCGAACGACTCACACTGATTCAGTGAGCTTCCCCGATTCCAGGAACGTATTGCCCCCACTCCAAAACACCTCCTTCCAGCACACACACGTCACACACACCCCAGAGGACATAAGGCACTCTGTAAGACATAATTATCTGTATCCCATTACCAATCTCTTAATTAAATCTCTCAGTTAAATCTCTTAATTTATAAACTAGCCTACCACTGGGAGGAAGGTGCCGTAGGTTGTAAATCACCCAGGAGGTCTAGGTCAGCAACCTCACGACTTCCAGACACCCGCGGACAATCTCCTGCATAACTTTCCCACTACATCCGGTGAGTCAAGTTTTATTTCTTTCCACCAGTTTTCTGGAAGAATCTTTCCTAGCCCATCTATATCCTGACCACCTGTATGTCTGGACAGGCCCAACCTAAATGCAGAAGGAAAAAGTATCATTATCCTAATTGAAATTGAGCAGGACATCAATGAGTGACCTAAATGCAGAGTTCTCTGTTAAGCGGCAAAAAATAAAAAATCCCAAAAGAAAAAAAAAATCTCAAGACTTCTTAGAAGGTCACTAAGGAATAGAATACTATTGATAAAGTAGCATGTGCTTAACACAATTAAATTTAAATACATTTATAAATTTTTAAATTTAAAATAAAAAAATCCTTCCAGCCAGCATCAACTGCCCTCATTTTTTGCTAAGGCTTTATAAGCATTGATGCTTCTCATTGTTCAATGAATTCCCAACAGAGATTTTGACTTCTCAGACAGATGCTTTTTTTTTTTTTTTTCTTCCCTGAGTGAAACTCTGATCTCTAGATGATGAGCTAAAGAGAGATGGGAAGTGCCCTAAATTAGAAGGGAAAATTGAGGAGGTTGAGCATACAGACTGATATAGTGGCCCAGAAGTCAGAAGCACTGTTAAGTATTCCACCTACGGATCGGGGCTGTTACTCTCTGACCTCTGTGTAGAGCAAGTTGAAACAGAGTTCTCCATATTCACTGTATCACTCATTTGTTTTAAGAGTTGGAACAGACTTGTCTACAGACAGAAAAACGTGCATATGTGTACTAAGCAAGGCTTGCTTATGCTTCGGAGCATGTTAACTCTTCAGAGAATTACGAAGGAAGATTTTTTTTTTTTTAAGAAAGAAAAGGAAGGGTATGCCCAGACTTCTCCCCAGTCTTCTCAGTTAGAACCCTAAGGAAGGGGGCCAGGATGTATATTACACGCCCCCTCCTCACACTCGCATAGGATCCCGCTGAGATCAATCCAGCTTCGGGACTCCCAGGGTATGATCTGAACATTATGAAACTGTGATTCATAACCCAGAGGGAAATCCGTCCTCATTCTTTACCATCATACTTGCTGTTCATAGACAGTGCTCTCTTCCTAAGGAAACCCCTTTATCCCACTCCCATTTTTTAATATGGAACTTTGCCATAAGAATGGATTTCTTCAGTCTTTATATTTGACTGGAGAAGTAATTCTGGTCATGGTACATCAGAAAGCTGTTTTTTTTCCCCTCTTTCTAATAAGGACTATAATCCATTGCTGACAAAAAAGATCTCTACAGCATTTCCTGGGTGCTTTAGAATATGCTGTGACAAATGGCGTCTTGCGTTGTATGATCGTCCTCGTGGCTTGTAATACATTGTTTAATGAATTGATCACAGTGGAATGTAAAGATGAAGCAGCATTTATTTTGTATGTTATATTGCATATAATTTTTAGAGTTGACATTTATAACCATGGAGGCTGTTATTTTACGTATCATCTTCAAACCCTATCAGCCTTAAACACATTTAAATTTAATAAGCAAGTAGATTAGATTTGCTTTTAAGCTAGGCATATCATTACAGCGCGTGTTTCCGGCAGGAGGGCACTCTCGTGATTCAATACTGTCTTTAGTTGTCTTAAAGAAGCCAAAATTAGGAAGAAGGGGGTTAGAGCAGAAGCTGAAATAATTAAGTATGAAGCCCAAAGAATACCCTTTGACGGACCGCTGTAAGCATCGCCCTCCAATCATTGAGGCAAAAGAGTCCGTTTGGTTTTATTAACCATCATCAGGCAACTTTGAGACTGCATGCAAGCCTTGGGAATGAAATGCAAATTCTATAATAGGAACATCATTGTGATAATAATTTATTAAATTTCCCGAGCCGTCTCCCTCTGAGGAGGGCAGCACAACGGCCCTGGTGATTAATTTTCAACATCGTTTAACATTTTATTAGAGGGAAACAGTTTGTAATCTATTGATGCCCTTTCTGTACAATTCCATGAGCTGTTTTCAAAACCAGAAGGAAGGGGGGAAGTGGAGGAGGGTGAGGAGAAGGAACGCTGGCCAGCCGTTCTAGTTCTGACCCCAAATATCTCAGACTCTCCTGTGCTTTCCTGCCATTTTGTTGTTTGAGTGTCATGGGAGCTCGTTGATGTTTGTGGAAGGAGAGGGTTTGAATCTGAAGCTAGGGGAAGTGCCGTATTCAGTGCGGGAGGGGGGTGTCCATCCAAGAGACTTGGGGGTCTGAAAGCTGCTGCACTGGGGCTTCTCAGAATCCTAGCAATGCTTACCTAGAAGCTGCAGATACGAATGCCTGCAGAGCCCACAGATCCTCTGCATGGAGGTTATGATACAAGGGATGTACCTGGTGGCAGCATTCAGCTCAACTGAACGTTGACTTGCTAGAAGGTCAACTGTGAGGAGAACAAGGAGAAATAGTAGCAAAATGCAAGGGGAGACCCTGGATGGGGTCCTGGCACAGAAATGGGAGGTATGTGGAGTAAACAAACGAATTCCCAGGGTGATCTGCACTTTAGTTACCAGTATTGTCCCAGCGTGAATTTCCTGACTTTGACCTCCCTACCGTGGTAAAGGCAGGTGTTAATGTTAGGGAACTCTGCCTAAGACATACACAGGAATTGTCCTGTCATTTTTACAGTCTTTCTGTAAATCCAAAACTCTTTCAAGTCAAAAATATTTTTATAAACAACCGGGGCATCTGGGTGGCTCTGTTGGTTAAGTGTGTGATTCTGGGTTTCAGCTCAGGTCATGATCTCAGTGTGGTGAGATCTAGCCCGGCTTTGGGCTCTGCACTCAGCATGGAGTCTGATTGAGGTTCTTTCCCCCCTTCCTCTTCTCTCCCTTCTACTCCTCCCCCCTGCTCACACTCTCTCTCTAAAATAAATAAATAAATAAAGTCTTAAAAAAAGTTTTTATAACCAATAAAAGCAAGGTGTGGGACACGCCAAGCCTACTGGTAGGAAGAGACTACATTCAAGGGTCACCTGCTTGAGACACTCCACCGGGACAGCCTCGCGCACTCACAGCACAACATAAAAGCAGAGAGAAAGACCGTGTCTTCTGTTCTTCTTTGTGTGGAGAGCTTTCTCACAGTCTGGCAGTGTGGGAGGTAAAATAATGCCCTCTGCCCCAGATATGTCCATCTCCTAATCCCTGGAAACGGAATAGGTTAGAGTACATGACAAAGGAGAATTAAGCTACAAATAGAATTGATCTTGCTCATCAGCTGGCTTTAAGATGGGGAGATTTTCCTGGATTATCTGGATGGGCTTAATATGATTCCAAAGGTCCTCATAAGTAGAAGAAGGAAGTGCCCTGAAAACAAAAACAAAAACAAAAAACCTCAGTGGGCAGTTTCCATCTTTAACATAGAAGGGAGCCATGTGCCAAGAAATGCAGGCAGCCTCTAGAATCCAGAAAAGGAAAGAACACATTCTCTCCCAGAGGATCCAGAAAGGATCACAGGCCACCAACACCTTAATTTTAGCTCCTTAAGACCTGCATCAGATTGCTCAACTATAGATCCGTCAGATCCTAAATTTGTGTTGTTTTAAGCCATCCCATTTGTGCTAATTTGTTAAAGCAGGGAAGGGAACCAAATACAGGCAGGTAATCAGGATAACAGCAAATGCTGATATGGCTCTTATATGCGGCAGGCACTGTTATAAGCATTTTACAAGCATCCCATCCAGTGAGCTAGGTCCTGCACGGTACCCAGCTTTATAGATGAGGAGACTTTGCGAGAGATGCGAGCTTGCCCCGTGTTGCACAGCTGGAGTGTAATAGGGCAGGGAATTACAGAAAGAGGGTCCACACTCTGAAACAACAATCTGACATATTAACACTTTACTCTGGCACAGCAAATCTTAGCAGACATTAGGGTTGTATGTTTAGTTAACTTAAAACTGGAAGAAATGTTGCCACAGGAGAGAGTGAGAGACTGACAGTTTCTTGGAGCAATAACTAGAAATATGAGATACTCTATTAGAAGTTGAAAAGATAGTGGTATCTATCTATTTTTTTTTTAAAGGAAAGCATTGACTGGAAACTGCCTTTTCCATCTGATTATTATGGACTTAGGTGACATACAGAGATGCTATTAAATAACATTAAATCAATTGTTTGGGGATGGAGTTCTTCTGTTCTGGATTTTCTTCCCATTTTCCTGTTTATGTCATTGAGAAAGTCTTTGTTTGGTGCTAGGTTGTCTTAAACATCTCTCTAATGCTTGATGATCTCCATTTTTTAACAATAAAATAGAGGCCTCAGGCTCAATGTCTGCAGGTAATGGTGGCAAGATATTAATAATTGGTGATTGCATTGTATTTATTTTATGGTTACTCTCTATTTGGAATAAGTGATATTATTATTTTTTCTTTTCCATTTATAGTATTGATGTAAAGTTGCCTTGTAAAAATAATGTGTTTCAGTGGAAGCAAAGTACATCAGTGTAAAGTTATATTAAGCTGATGGTTTATCATTATGACACATGATGGCCATTTAGTGACAGTGGCGGAAGGATGGCTAAGGTTTGGTAACATCTGATTCTTCAGGGCTAAAGGCTTCAAAGTGCTGGGTCTAATTTCTAAAGAGCTGTTCATCATTAAGTTACAAGGCCCACAGCTATCTTTGAATCGGTTTTGTTTTCCACCTGGTCACCAGAAGTAAATAATTTCATTGACGTCTGAAAGCGGAGATGTCAAAGACAAACGAGTATCATCTTTCCATTATTACAATTTGACAGGTATTAACTAAGTCCATTGGTTCTTAATTTGCTTTTTATTATTCTGCTCATTCTAGCAACAAAATATCTAAAATCCCTACTTTATGACCTTTATTAAAAAGCCCGTACTATCTGTTGACCTCACTTTATTTCGTGCCTTGAGCCACGTATGCCGTTGGACTAGCTGTGTCAGGGGCCGAGCCTGTGCTCTGCTACTGGTCCAGCTTTCCCGGGAGAGCCTGATGCCCGGTAATAGGAAAGGACGTCTCTTACTGAGCCTCATCCTCTTACACTGCTTCTTATCTCACAGGCTTGCAGGATATGGCTTCTTGTGAGAATGTTGGTTGTGCTGTCAGCCCTAACCAATTCTACCAAGGAACTCATGTGCAGACTTTTTGTCCACCATATAAATTACAGGTCAGAGGAGATGAGCATTCCTGCATGGGCAGGGGCAGGCACCTGACATCTGGCACAACATCTGGCATCTGATAGGGTAGAACAAGGCATGACTCAACAGCACAAGTTTGGAAGAGTTAATGGGTACCAGAGTTGCTCACAGTGTAAAGAAAGGTGCTCGGCTTATATCTCTTATAAACGGATTACCGAGTATAGCTTCGCACATGTGGCGTACTTTTCCTTTCATTCTTGGCTGCGTGCTGTTTGTGGCAGGATCTGAGGACTTTCTCCTGGGCTCTGAGCAGCTGAAGAATGTGAGCATCATCTTGCTCAGCCTTGCAGAGGGAGTTCTGAAGCTTCGTTGATTACTGCTTTGTTTTGTTTTGGTCCTCATCCTCCCGTTCTTCTTCCTCCTCCTCTCCTTCTTCCTCCTCCTCCTCCTCCTTTTTTTTCATCCAAAGGAAACAAAAGCACAGGCTTGGTTCGGCAATGTTGAATCTAAAAAATGTGTCCTGTAGTCAGAGTGGCAACAGTAATAGCAATGGTCACTCAGGCTCAATACTGAGCGTGCGTCATGTGTTGTCAGAGTGCTGCTCCTGGAGCCGGCCCCGCGACGTTCACTCTCACCTTCCATCCCGAAGAGCTCTCAGTGGGTCATTTCTCCAACTTGCCCTCTTCTCCTCTACTCTCTTCCTAGACCCATTTGCCCAGGTTGCTTAGCAGTGCACATTCAAGGTTTTTGTTCAGACCACTGCCAACCCTGGTAGGGCAGGAAACCAAAGACTCACCCAATTCACAATCATTTATTAAGTCCCTATGGAGTACAAGGTAGTGCTCTCACTTCACCCTGACAACAACCCTGAGAAGGAAATATTTTTATCCCCGTTTTTAAGGGAAGAAGGCAGTATCCCTCCCTTCAAAGACCCCTTGGTTAGGAAGAGGAGACAGGTATGTGCATTGGCAAGTAAAACTGAATGACGACATGGCAATAAGGAGTTAGGCTGAGAAGGGTGTCTTGGAAGGTTGGAGGAGACAGGTGATTCCTGAACAGGGTTTTGAGGACAGGTAGGCAAATCAGACAGATGATTTATGGAAGGATGTTTCGGGCAAAGAGGATGGCATTTGCAAAGGGAAATGGAGGAGGAATTCTGAGCAAAGATAAATATGTACCGATAAATATAGTTAGAGTGGTGTGCAGAGGTTAATTTGGGTTATCTGAAATATATAAAGCCAAGTGGCATCATCTTTGCATGTAACTCCGAGTAATTTTAAGAAGGACTTAGGGGAGCCTGGGTGGCTCAGTGGGTTAAGGATCCGACTCCTGATTTCAGCTCAGTTTGTGATCTCAGGGTTGTGAGATCGAGCCCCGGATCAGGCTTCACACTGAGCGTGGAGCCTGCTTAGGATTCTGTCTCTCCCTCTCCTTCTGCCCCTCCTGCCCCACTCATGCTCTGTCTCTCTCTAAAAAGAAAGGAAGGAGGGAAGGAAGTGAGGGAGGGAGGGAGGAAGAAAGAAAGGATTTAAAAGATTCCATTCAAAGGTACACATCACAGCCAGACTGAGTAGCCAGGCTGTTTCTTCCTGTCTCCTAACACCTGAACACATGCATTGTTCCTTCTCTGTCTCACCTAATTATCCCTTCTCCCTCCATCCTCCCTTCAACAGGCCTTTTACGCAGCATCTCTGCTTTCTTCAGGCTGTTGGAACTAAGTGCAGATGTGGTTCCTTTAAGCCTCTCCCACAGCTGTTCTCCTATGGGACAGAGAAGAGGAATAAGGAAAAATATGGCTCTGAGTATCTCATGCTTCCTGTTGTATTTGAAGCAGGGAGAGGTGAGCTTGCTGTTGATTTTAACACCTGCTTCTGGGAATTCCAGAGCTACTTTCTGTTTCTGGAATGATCTTTTCTTGAGTACAAAGTTAAAAATGGCATCAGTAGGAGAGAATTAAAACCTGTGAACGAGAAGTACTGTCACTGTGTAGAAAATAGTTGGCAGGTCCTCCAAAAGTTAAGCACAGAGTTACCCCCTGACCCAGTACCTGCACTCCCAGGCAGACCCGCCCACGCAACCAGGTCCTCAAACAAAAATTTGTACATGTAGGTTCATAACTGTTCACAACAGACAAAAGTTGGAAACAACCCTCATACCCATCTGTAAGAGAATGGATAAACAAAATGTGGTATGTCCATACAGTGGAATATTATTCAGTTATACGAAGTAATGAAGTACTGATGCATTCTGTAACACGGACAAAACCCAAAACCCTCATGCTCGGTGAAACAAGTCAGACACAGACAGCCACACACTGGGTGATTGTATTCATATGAAATGTCCAGAATTTAAAAACCATGGAGACAGAGAATACAGTGGTAGTTCTTAGGGCAGGGGGGATAGAGAGGGACTCTTTGATAGACACGGGGTTTTCTTTGGGGTTGATGAAAATATTTTGTAACTACATACAGGGGTTGGTTGTGCCATGATTGAATGTGCTAAATGCCACGAGGTCGCACTGTGTAAAATGATGAATTTCTCATGATGTGAATATCACCTCCCTTAAAACAAATAAAAAAATAAAAGCACCAGCACAGGTAAAACTCAGCACAGGTTCCAAGGAAATGAGTTTTCTGCATTGCACACGGTTTGCACAGTACAAAGTGTGCTTGCGAGAAGCCCCCGGAAGCTGATCCTTGGGGCAGCTAAGTCTGTCCAGAGAGTGGAAAAGGAGGCAGCTCTGAGAGCCAGGGCTCGTTTCCAGTTCCAGGAGGCCAGTGAAGTATGACCACCAACATCGCATGGCCATCTCCTCCCCAGGGAAGCTGCAGCCTGGGAAGGTGACAGCTCATAATGTCAGAGACCGATGATGAGAAAATTGGAAATGGATGGAGTTTTATGGCAATGCATTTTTTAACTCCGCTTCAATGTAGAGGGGACATTTTAAGGAGCTAAGAGCTTAAACCAGACAAGATTTCCTCCAGTGTGATAATAAATACACCAAAGTGCCCTTTTATGTTTAATAATTCAGGATCCACTGAGTGTTTAAAGGTTTTCCTGTTTTATCATTTGAAAAATCGAATGGTAATCGGTTAAAAAGTAATAGATGAGAAATGTTTTTGAGATGGGCCTTGAATCATGCACTTTAAATTGTCTTTGGAAATGGATGTCTGCGTGTTCTAGGTAACAGGCACCTGAAGGTTTGGAAGTTTCAGCACAAGCATGCCCTTGTCACGCCTTTGTGTGCTTGTACGTGGAGGGATGGCAGCCACGTCCGCATGTAGTGTCGGCCAACAGTCTGAGTGGCGCTGGAACAAAATTAGACTGAAAGAATATTGTGGGGCCACTTTTGTAATCAGCCGTTCCTAAAAGTGTCCGAATGTAGACGGCAATGATTACAGAGCCAGATTTCTGGAAAATTCCAGAGCAAATCCTAAAAGCCAGGCCGTGGCAACATTTTATCGTTGGGGACATGAACGCATGGTGTCAATGAGAAGGGGTTTGCCTTGTTCTGGCCTGCAGATTGACTCCACATGGACCAGGATGCTAGATTCTCCGCTGCAGTAATTTTTAGACAGGAAGGCCCACTCACCTTGCAGATAATAAGTACAACCCTAGAACTCTCAGATTTAAGACAGGTGGATTTTCCCAGGGAAGGGAATAGGGAGCGGATGGGCCTCTGGCAACACTTAATTAGCCTGTCTTAGGATAGAATGCGAAAGGCAGAAAGGATCCATGTGCGTTCTTAAAAGTCATGTTGGAAAATAAAAGCTATCACTGTGCTTCATTTTTAATCAGCGAGTGTATGTTGCACCTGTGTTTATGAGGTGCCCATTAGACACTGAAACAGGGGTTGGGACTACTGCCTTACACGTCATGGACTCCACCTCCTGGAGCTTGTGTGGAGCTCGTAATTTCTGGTAGAGGAAAAACATTCAAAAGGAATTGGGGCAGAAACTGCCAGCTGCCTTTCCACTGGCCATTTATCCCTTCTTTCTTAGTAATTGACCCCTTGGTAATGGGCCCCTTAGTCATAGCCAAGATGTCCAAATTAAAGGAAAATAATACTGTGTTCTCCAGCTTTCGTAGCGGACAGGGATCACCAACAAGATGGCATGGAAATTATTAGGTGTGGTTTCTGGGAAAACCCTTTAACAGGGGCTGACTCACAGTGCCAGCAGCATCCATGTGTCCCCCCTTTTCTCTCTCCCGCTGTATTAAACCATGTGATGATGAGGCTACTTTGAGGGTGGAATCTATGGCCTAAAAAGGTGGAACAAAAAAGTGAAAGGAGCAGTGAGATTTTTGATGGACTGCCTAGCCCTAGACTTCTTTTAAGGGGGAGAAAAATAAACTTATGTTTTGTTTTAGCCACAGTGATTTCAGGACTCCGTAAATATCAACCAAACCCAATTTTTGTGAGATTGAGGCAGAAAAGACAGATAAAAAACCATTTCAGAAAGCCAAACCTCAGGGTGCCTGGGTGGCTGAGTCGGTTAAGCATCTGCCTTCGGCTCAGGTCATGATCCCGGGGTCCTGAGATCGAGAACCTTGTTGGACTTCCTGCTCAGCAGGGAGTCTCCTTTTCTCTTCCCCTCCTCTTGTGTCCTCTTTCTCTCTCTTTTCCTCTCAAATAAATAAAATCTAGAAAGAAGGAAAGGAAGAAAGGAAGGAAGGAAAGAAGGAAGGAGAGAGAGAGTGAGAGAAAGAAAGAAAGAAAGAAAGAAAGAAAGAAAGAAAGAAAGAAAGAAAAGAAAGAAAAGAGAGACCTCCTCCATAGGCAACCAAACAGGGAGATGGAAGAGAGTTGAACTGGCCAAGGGGTGAGGCTACTGTGGAATGGGAAGCCACGTACCGAAGTGATCAATAACTGAGAAATGGAAGACAGTCACAATGGTAGAAGATGGAGAGAATGTCACCAGAGGAGGAAATTCTTAGCTGGATGTAGGCAGGAGAATGATGATCTGATATTTCTTTACAAAGCTCACCGCAGCTGCCATGCAGAAAGTGGGCAGAGCAGGCATGAAAAGTCAGGATGGTCTTTTAGGTGGTGACTGCAGAACTCCAGGTCGGAGTCGATGGTGGGACGGATGATGGAGGGAGCACTAATGGAATTTAGAGGAGTTGGTGAAGCCAGTTAAAACCTAAGCTGCTGCTGTTAGAAGGATTCGCATAGATGTAGTGTCTGTATTGCCTCTGGAAGACTCTCTCACAGTCTTCCTACTAGAGTCACTTGACTGTGTGCAAAAAAAACAACATAGATTACTCAACAACAGTAACAAAAAAATCTGAATCAAAAGTGGGCAAAGAATTTGAATAGAGACTTCTCCAAGGAAGATATACGAATGCCCAGTATGCACATGAAAAGATGCTCTCTATCACTAATCACTAAGGAAATAGCAATCAAAACGACAATGAGACACCACCTCATATCCATTAGGATGGTCACCATAGGGAAAAAGAGAGAGAGAGAGAGAGAGAGAGAGAGAGAGGAGAAAAGGGAAGGAAGGGAAGAGAAGAGAAGGAAAAGAAAGGAAAGGAAAGGAAGAAAGGGAGGGAGAGACAGAGAACAAACAAAGAAGAAAGAAAAGGAAGGGAGGGAGAGAAGGAAGGGAAGGAGGGAGGAGGGAGGAGGGAGGAAGGAAGGGAAGGAGGGAGGAAGAGCAGAAAATGGCAAATATTGGTGAGGATCATGTGGAAAAATCAGAATACTTGTGCACTGTTGGTGGGAATGTAAAATGTACAACCATGGGGCGCCTGGGTGGCATAGTCAGTTAAGCCTGCGACTCTTAGTTTCGGCTAAGGTCATGATCTCACAGTCCTGGAATTGAGTCCTGTGTCGGGCTCTGTGCTCAGCGTGGAGTCTGCTTGAGATTCTCTCTCTCTCCCCCTCTGCCTCTCCCGCTGTCTCTCTCTCTCTCAATAAATATCTTTTAAAAAATAAAATGTGCAGCCACTATAGAGAGCAGTATGGTGGTTTCTCAAAAAAATAAAAAATAAAAAATAGAGTTAGCATTTGATTTAGCAATTCAACTTGTGAATACTCAAAAAAACTGAAAGCAGGGTCTTAAAGAGGTATTTGTACACCCATGCTCATAGCATTATTCACAATAGCTAAAATGTGGAAGCAACCCAGTTGTCCACTGACAGATGAATGGACAAGCAAAATGTAGTATATTCATACAATGGAATATTATTCAGCCTTAAAAAGAAAGGAAATTCTGATATAGTCTACAACATGAATGAACCTAAAGACACGACGCTAAGTGAAAGAAGCCAGTCACAAAATGGCAAATACTAGGGCGCCTGCGTGGCTCAATCGTTTAAGCTTCTGCCTTCGGCTCAGGTCATGATCTCAGGGTCCTGGGATCAAGCCCCGCATTGGGCTCCCTGCTCAGCAGGGAACTTGCTTCCCCTTCCCTCTCTGCCTGCCTCTTTGCCTACTTGTGATCTCTCTTTATCAAATAAATAAATAAATAAAAATCTTAAAAAAAAAAAAAGGCAAATGCTGCAATGTTACACTATAGGAGCATCTAGAGAAGTCAGAATCGTAGACAAAGTAGAGTGGAGGTTGCCAGGGACGGAAGGGGAATGAGGAGTTGGTGTTTAATGAGTATAGCGTCTCACATTTGCAAGTGAACGGAGTTCTGGAGAGGATGGTTGCACAGTGTGAATGTACTTAATACACTGAACTGTACACTTAAAATTAGCTTAAACAGTAAATTTTATATCCTGTATATTTTACAACAAACTTTTAAAAAAGGAAAATCAATATGCATTGCCTGCCCCTGGAATCACAATGAGTTTTCAGCCAGCACAACCTTGTCTATCCTTCTCACAGCCCAGAAGTGGGTCCCTTTATCTGTGAGACCCAGTCTGGCATCTCCCTGGCAAATGGTGTCTCTGAGTTTCCCTTTACAAATATCAGCTCATTAGTGACTCCTTCTCAAAAGTCCCTCCAAACCCAGCAAAGGCAGCCTTCTGCCTTGAAAAGGGAGAGAGTGACTCCCCATCCACTGATTTCACTGGGAATCTAAAGATGTCCAGAGAGCGAATCCTCAGAAGGGGCCGAAGTCAGAACTAGTCAAGGAGGACACATGGGCATTTGCATATGATTTGCATCTGCTTTGCATAGGGCTGCCCAGGCTGTGCCGTGTTCTCAAACATCACTCACATTATATTTTAAGACCGTCGCAATCTTTGATTAACATTTAGATCTGCAGCCCGGGTGCCTCGAACTTCTCCAGCCTTCTGTGTTTAAACCTGCTTCATCCTTTATCCATGGGTGGTGGGTCGTCCAGGGCCCCTGCCACGTAGCTGCGGATGCCTGGAGGGGCCCCGTCCTTCCTCAGAGGTACCACCATTCCAGTGTGCCGTTCCTACATCTAGCCCATCACCCCTTGCTCAGGCTCACCCCAAGCACGCGGCATCATCCAGGCCCTAGGGCACAGCAGCTCTTCTTACTGAGTTAGAGATGGCGGAGGAAGCAATTTGGAAGCCAGTGTTAGGATCCTTGTTTTTCAGAGTCCCTCAGTCTTCTCGGGGGTGTTCACTGGAAGTTTCCATCTTCCATGGTGACCTCTACCCTTTTTCTTCCTGTTCCTCTCCTCCTCCCTCCTCCTCATCCCTCTCTTCTCTTTTCTTTTCTTTCTCAGTGGACCACACTCATGTGGTCCCACAGACATGCATTTGGTGCCTAATGAGCTAGTAAATAAGATGTATGAGTCCCTACCCTCCGAAAGTTTAGTGTTGTGCTGACAGAGATATCCCCCAAAGTCAATAAATAAAATCAGCGAATAAATTGTTTTTGCCACGGTGAGAGGTAATGGCACATATTCAAGGAATTATGGAGGGTCACCAACTGCAGTGGAGGCATGGGAAGATGTCTCCATGTGAATGAAGGTCAGGGTGAGGGAAGTCCTACGTGGAAGGACAGAAGGACAAAGCCCTAAAGCAGAAGGGTCTCAGCAAACTCCAGAAAGACAAAGGAGGCCAGTATGGGAGTCGGGGGAGGGGTGACACATGGGCAAAAAGAGACAGGAGCAGGGAGGAAGAGGCAGACAAGGATGTACCTTGTAGGGCTTCTGAGGCCCCATCAGGTATGGATTTCGTTGTCGATCTGTTTCCCTTAGGGGGGCTGACATGATATCATGCGTATTAAAAGCATATCACTCTGCTGGCTCAGTGGAAAGTACTGCCCCTCTTGTGTTTGCCCTGCTTTTCTCCATTTTCCTGTGCTCGTGGTTTCTCAGGGACTCAGTTCACCAGAATTCCAGGCTCCTCTTGTGAAGAATAATGCAGCTTTATCTTCAGTCTCGTGTGTCGTGTGTGTGTGCGCGCACGCGCACATGCGTGTGCACACGTGAGAGAGAGAGAGGCGGGAGGCATTATGCCACCCCCCCATGAGGTAGAAGTAGAAACTATATGTGGAATATTTAATTCCCCTTCTGTCTGCTTCCTCTCTGCACCGCCCTGCTGTCAGTGATATGAAGACAAAGCATGAGAGGTGGAGAAAATGCTACAAGAGATGAGTGCTGTCCAGGTGCATATTTTGGAAAATTCCAACTGAGTACAAACGTATGGAGATAAATACAAAACCTTTGATCGTAGGTCTCTGCCTACCATGTTTATATTTCTGCCACATGTGTTGACAGCATATGACACATCTTAAACACTGGGTTTTCATGCCTTTTCTGGTCATTCATAGCGTTGACATAAACCTGGTCATTCAGCCTGCAGTCTCTGTGATAGGCGCAACGACCAGGAAGAAAAGGAGGCCACCGAGTCTTCGGAAGGGGCAAAGGGGAGAGTTCAGGGACCCCAGCGATTATCTCGGGGAGGTGAATTGGCGCCTTCACCACGTGGGAACCGTGTAGCCATTACTGAGGAGCCAGTAATGTTCTGCTTACACATCCAAAAGCAAGGCACTCATTACTGCCTACTCCTCAGCTTCTGCGGCGGAATACAGGAAGATTATCCGGCGTTCTCGTATGATTCTGTTGACAGCCTGATGCGTCTGGAGCAGATGGTGTTCTTTGAACACAGGTGTGGCTTGGCCACCCAGATCATAGTGGAATGTTTTGTTTTAGTTGAACCAACATCAGGAACTCAATAAAATGTTTAGCAGATTTAGGTAAATGCTTACTTACAGTCTGATTTGGAAAAATAATCCCTTCTGTACAGTAATATTTAGTGTCTGAGTAAGCCAGGTGATACAGACTGATTACCTTTCTAGGCAAACTGAGCGGGTAAAGTAGATTTAGCAGGGAATAACATCTTAATATTTGGTATTTGCGCTGCAAGGATCTGGCTAAATTAAGGATGGGGAGTAAGTAGGAGTTTTGAGATCGTATGCGGTGCAATGGGTCTGACTTTACATCGCTCAATACACCTAACAGACCCTTTACAAATGCATTACATGCACTTTTAGCAATTGGGATATTTGCCTGCAGGTATTTTTTGGTTTTTTTGTAAGAAAGAAACTTGCAAGCTGTCCAAAGCAAATTGCCCACCATCCCATAACCCGCTGCCAATCATGTGGGTAAAGGCAGATTTCATTGCCAGTCATATTGTACTCCAGTTGAAGTGCTAAGAATGCTGTCTTATCCCTCAGCTGGATTAGCTTTAAAAGGTGATCTTGGAGTCCTGTCAAGCACAGAGTGAGGATTTACGAAGTGACAAACACATGGCCACGACATTTACTATGAGATTTCCCATAACTGAATTCCCAGCTCCTGGCCGAGAAGAAATATGCAATGGAAGAGTTTGAGAGAGGGAACATGTTAGCACGGACACATTTTAGAAGACAGGCAGTTCCTTTCTTGTGTTTAGGTGGGGATTTCTAAACCATCAAGCAATACCCTTATCTGAAAACAAAACAAACTGGAGGAGCAGGAGCAATCATCTAGACTTGGAACCCTGGTTTCTCAGTTTCTCGTGCTGGGGTCAGTCCCCTGCCTGTGTTCGGCTCACTTACGGGGCTCGGGTCTCCATGGCCTTTTGCAGCCAGTCGAGCCCTTTGTAGCTCATCATGATCTCATTCCTCATCCCAGCGACTTCAAGGGCTTTATGGAAATACCAGACAGATGTGTACCTGCTTCTGTAGAGCCTTCAGATAACCCCATCCATCTTAATGGCATTTCTTCTCTGATCAGCCAGAGGTTTACATTGTACTTTTGTTCACAGCATCTTCACCACCTTTGTGTCTTACAGCCCTGCCCACTTCCATGTATCCTGCATCATCATCCAGCCTTTCTGCTCGTTCCCCTGGTCACGCTCTGGCCCTTCGTTCTGCTAGCTTCAGGTTGATCAGCCATGCATGTTTCTGAGCAGACAGAACATGCTTTTCATGATTTCCCTACTGTCCCTTCCAAGAATTCTTCCTCCTCTTTTCATTACATTCACATGAGTGGTAGAGAGAGGAACTCTACAGCAGAAAAAAGCCCTAACAGTGTCACCTGGGTGGCTCAGTCCGTGAAGCACCCAAATCTTCATCTCAGCTCAGGTCTTGATCTCAGGGTCATGAGTTCAAGCCCCAAGTTGCACTCCATGCTGGGTGTGGAGCCTACTTTAAAAAAAAAAAAAAAAAAAAAAAGCCCTAACAGAAAACTTATTAAAAGCAAATTGGACATCCAGCACACCCTAGATTAGCCCCTGACGGTACCTGGTGCACGATAGACGTGCGTTTCCATAGACCATGTGCAACAGCTGAACCCACAACATGAAAACACAGCTGCTCTGCGTATATGTGTGTGTGTGTGTGTGTGTGTGTGTACACATATGATATGTATCACACACATATATATGACTTATTGCAAGGACTTACTGACAGGATGGTGGGCGGGGGGGCCTGGCCAGGCAGGCCTGGAGGTCTGAAATCCACAGGGCAGGCTGCCAGGAAGAGCGGTCTGAGCTCAGGCGGGAGCAGAGGCACCACTGTGTAGGTAAAATTTCTTCTTTCTCAAGGAAGCTTCTGTTCTGCTCTTAAGGCTTTTCACAGATTTGATCGGGCCCACCAAAATTTCCGAGGATAATCTCTTTCACTTAAAGACACCTTATAGCTGACGTTAATCCCATCAACAAAATACCTTTAACAGCAACACCGAAATTAGTGTTTGATCAAATCACTAGGTGCCTAACCCAGCTGACACATAAAATTGACCATCATAATGACGGCGATGACAACTGCTCTTCTGTATTGTACTCTTCATAGGCATCAGGCATGCTGCTGGGATTCTGACATGCATTATTTACATTTTTATCCCAATTATTATCCTCCTATTATCTGTAAGGAGGTTCAGGGAGGTTAAATGATATGTCCCAAGTTGCCCTGGATTAAAAAGTAGGTCTGTGTGATCTCCAAATCCAAGTTTTTAACCCCTGGGCTGGTAGCTGTCAGAGAGACAGAAATCCTGGGCTCTAGGGCTCCATCTAATAAATATAGGAAACGGTAAAAACCCCAGGGAGCATCTTCCATGTAAAAAGCATCCCATGAATCTGAAATGAGGGAGAAAGAGCTTGTTGTTGGAATCTGGAGCCACACCTGGTAAGCGAAGCTAACTCCTTTCGTTTCCAGGGGCAAATGAGCAAGAACCTAAGTTACCGTAATTCCTACGCCAGGAGTCTGGGGGACGTTTCCTCTTCAGCTCCCAGGCCGGGTGGGCAGGAAGGAGCCCGAACGAGGAGGGTGTTCCCTGGGTGTTTGTCTCTAAGCGGCCGTAAGCCCTCACATCTTCCTCCAGCCCGTCCCCCGCCCTTAGCACGCTGTGGTTGCAGCATTTCCTAATATAAATGCAAGCGAAATAAAATTAGAAATGTGCCAGTGGGGGAAGCCAGCTACCCACAGGCGCCGTAAATTGCCTTTCCCTCGTACCCCTCCTCCCTCCTGCCTACCCCCTCTCACCCCCATCAAGCCACCCCGAATAACCTGCCTTGCCTGGCTGAGTCACTGTTTCTGGAAAAGCAGGGCCGGGGAGGTTCCAGACGAGTCAAGGGAATGATGATTAGCTGAGGATCAGCAGTGAAAAGCGAATTTACCAAAAGAAAGGTGATGTGATTAACCTGTGTGGGTGGCGGGTCCAGAGGGGCTGCTGGGAGCAGACAGCTTGAGTGACATCTGTCTTTTAGGGTCAAGAGGAAGAGAGAAGCACAGGCTGCTAGATTTTGTCATCACATCAGCCACCTTTGTATATGATTCCTTTGTTTCTGCGTTTTCAATGTTGGCACAGTCCTCTACTCTCAGGGAGAGTAATCTGTTGGCTGTATCGTCAAAGGCTCGATGTTTGATGACTGAGGAACACCTGTTTTATTAGCCTTTTCCCCACAAACCTGCTATTTTAGATGTACGGGTATGCTTGAATCCAGGCAGAAGCTACTTCAGGGTGTAGGGAATTCACAATCGGGGTATATAATCCAGAGCAGGGTTTCTCAACATTGTTAGGATCCCTAGGCCTGGGCATTGACCTTTCTCCAAGCACAGGAGCCTCATACCCCTGGGAAGCTGAGGACTGTGTCATAAGGCATTCTCACCAGCTGCTTTTATAAGAAAGCAGAGAACAGCATCCATATTTGAGGACTTGATGATAAAAGGATACTACGATAAGATGGTGAAAATGATCGTGGCTTTATTATTCATGGAAGCAGTAACGGTTACCTGTGATCTGTTAGTGGACTCTTGCTTTGCCACACATATTTTGAGAACCATCCCATAGGAAATGTCATTCGATCCTCCCCCAAATCCTGGAAGACAGTATGATTGTCTCATTTCTGCTTTTTTAGAGGAGAAGAAATAAATGAGGACCAAATTGTTGAATAGCTTGCCAAGAGTATGCTGCTAATGGGGGTCGAGAGTGGTTGGTTTGGAGGTCGTCTGGAGCCCGGAGGCTGAGATCCTAACCACCTTGAAACGTTGCCAGAATCAGGGCAAGTGCAGGGCTGTTGGGGATGTTGGCAGCAGAGGAAGGAGGTGCCTGTATATCGCCCCCTTCATCAGTGATTCTCCGTTCTGCCTTCACATTAGTCTCTTGGAATACCTTAAGAAATGGGTTTCCTGTGTCCAACTGCAGAACGGTCAAAGATAATTTTAGGGAAGGAGGCCTTAATTATCAGTATGTGTTTTACGTTCCCCAGCTAATTTTAATGGGGAGCCAGAGTTGAGCATGACTTCCTGAAATCAAAGATTCTTAACACGTGGTCCATGGATCAGACTTCAGTAGGTCTGTTAGAAGTTTTTGTGCATGAGCATTTATTGAGGATGGAGGCATGGCTTTTCCTAATTCTCAGAGGTATCCTCTAATGCTGACAAACAAGCCAAAAGAGGATGGGAAATCATTGCCTTGGAGAATGATGGTAACTATCACCATCTTCAGTTGAGAGCCTACTGTGTGCCATGCTCTAGAATGGGCTCGTGGGACAGGTTATCTCATTTAATCATTCCAACAGCCCTGGTATTGTCCTATTTTATATATGAGGGAGCTGAGTTTCCAAAGAGCCAGGGAACATGCCCAGGATGTCACCATGAATAAAGGATTGAGCCATAAACCAACTCAAGTCTATTTAATGCCAAAGCCAGTTCTTCCTAATAGACTTCCCTGATGGATGAGGGTTGAAAAAGTCTTGCCCAGAAATAGGGGAACGGACTCAAAGACAGCTAGAGGGCTTTGCCAGCCAGAGGGCATGCAGGAACTCTAAAGTGGTGCATTGTTAAGGAAGTAAAATATTCCAAGTTTACACTGTATAGCTCAGGATTAATCTCTACCGTCCTGAAGAGCAAGAGAGAAAGAATTTGACATTTCCCTCTTGCCTAGAACCTGATCCTTTCTGGAAACTTCTGTGCTTCCTTATGGGGAAATTTTTTTCCCCCTTCTTTTCCCTGCCACCTTATATTCCTGGTCTCTGGCCATGTATCTCAAGGAAGTTTTCTAATGAAGCAGATGTAGACCCTTCATTTAACCAAGGCTATATCTTTCATCCTGTTTTCTTCTAATTTTTCTTCCCCAAAGGACTTCTGAAGTTTAATTTCATGTATGTGGGAAGAGGATGTCCTTTGCAATGACACAATGATCTTACCCAGCAAATATGTTTCCCTACACAGATCCCTGTGCTGGCAAATGGCATGACCTAGTTGTTCAAGCTAAATGCCTCAGCACCTTCCTTCATCCCTCCCTCTTATGCTACCTGCTTTCCTCTCTCTCCAGCCAGTCAGTCACCATGTCCTAACAATGCCTCTTAGGGCCACCGTTCTCTCCCTGTCCACCATGTACATTTCTGTTGCAGACCTCATGTCTCTCCCAGTCAGGAAACCACCACGGCTCCTGTTTGCTCAGCCCCCAGCTCCCTCCCTCCCAGGCAACTGGAGTCATGCTGTTTCATACACATACTTCAGACTCTTCTCTGAGTGTGAAAATGCATGCGCACACACACACACACACACACACATCACATCACATCACATACAGATACCCGTGGCTCTTGAATAACCCAGGGTTGGGGATGCCAACCCTCCATGTAGTAAGAAATCCACGTGTAACTTTTGCGTCCCCAAGAACTTAACTCCCATCGTCTGGTCACTGGAATATTTTTCATTAACATAAACAGTCAATTAACACATATGTTGTATGTTGTGTATATTATATACTATATTCTTAACAATAAAGTAAGCTAGAGAAAAAAATGTTATTAAGAAAATCCTAAGGGGGCGCCTGGGTGGCTCAGTTGTTAAGCACCTGCCTTTGGCTCAGGTCATGCTCCCAGGGTCCTGGGATCCAGCTCCGCATCGGGCTCCCTGCTCTGCGGGAAGCCTGCTTTTCCCTCTCCTCTCCCTGCTTGTGTTCCCTTTTTGCTGTGTCTCTCTCTGTCAAATAAATAAATAAAACCTTATTTAAAAAAAAAAGAAAATTCCAAGGAAGAGGAAAATACATTTATAGTACTGTACTGTATTTATTAGAAAAAATCTGCATATAAATGGACATACACACTTCAAACCCGTGTTGCTCAAGGGTCAGCTGTACACACAAACATACACACGTATGAACACACACACACACACACACACACACACACACACACACACACACACACCCCCCGTGAGCCTGAAAATAAAGTCCGGAATTCTTCACGCACCCAACCCCATGCAGCATGGTCTTTCGTTCTTTTCTCCAGTATTTCCTTTGCTCATTGGTTCCCACTTCTGCAAAAAATAAGTAGGTAAAAAATAAATAAATAAGTGTGTAGGTGTTCCTTCCATTTCCTGTCTGTACACATGAGGTTATAAGTAAGGTGGTCTGGGTAGCTTTTTACTTATGGTGAAAAAGGACTTTTGTTTGTTCATGAAACGGCTTTACTGAGCTATAATTCACTTACCATAAAATTCACCAATTCAGTGTTTTGTTTTGTTTTGTTTTTAGTATATATTGTAGAGATGCACTGCCGACCCCACAACTAATTTCAAACCATTTTGATTTCACGATGTATACATACATAATCATCACCGTGTACACCTTAAATATACTGCATATGATCTTTGTCAATTATACCTCAGTAAAGCGGGGGGTCGGGGTAGGAGAACATTTTCACCATCCCAGAAGATCCTCGAACATAACAGCCTCCATTTACCGCCCCCCCCCCCCCCCCCCCCGGTCTGCCTCTACAGGTCTGCCTGTTCTGGGCATTTCATGTAAATGGCATCATACACTAGGTGGCTTTTTGTGTCTGGTTGCTTTCATTTAGCATCACATTTGCCAGGCTCATCTGCGTGGGGGCAGGTATTGCCCTAGAACATTCTATTGTGTGGATATAGCATATTTTATTTATCTAGGCACCACTTGGTACACATTTGAGTTATTTCCACTCTTGGGCAGTGTGACTCATGCCACTCCCTGAATGTCGTTAGGAGCATCACAACATCTGGGTTCTTCCAGGTACTACCGGCAAAAACTCAGCCAGTCATACAATTCTTCTAAGCCTCAGTTTTCTTCTCTGTAAAATGGGAAGCACAGCGGCATCTACCTCAGGGGTCCTGGTGATAATGGATTATAAGGATGTGAGTAAAGACTTGAGCCCAGCATCTTGTACATAGTTAGCATTCCATAAACCTGTGCTCTTCTTTTAATGATTTTCATTGGGCCAAAATCCTTACGGGAGCGGTTGTTGACGTCTCTTAGTTTTTGCCAAATACATATTTAATTTTTACTGTGCCCTAGTCATTTATTCATGCTTTTCAGTAAACCTGGGATGGAGTCATTACTTTCTTATATATGAGGAAACCAAGGCTGAGAGGATTCAGGGATGTGTCCTCAGTGAGTGGAAGTACAGCCGGATTTCTGGCCAAAAGCAAACAGTTAATACTTGGCCTGCGTGTTCTGGTGTTTGGAACCTGTCCTCTGCTTGACTCCCAGTCCCACATCTGTCACCCGAGCAGCTCCTTCTAAGAGTATAATCAAGGGCTTAGCTTCAGAGAGCAAATGCAGACCTGTTCCTCAGCGATGCAAAGCAGCATTTGGTGGATAGTAGCTGATCACTTTCTTCTGAGAAAAAAGTTTATGTACCGTGGGAAAGACTGAAATGAAACATCAGAAAGAACTCCCTAATAGTCAAGGTCTGGGGATCTTGGATAGCTCATCTGACACTCTCCTACAGTCTCCAGTCTATCGCCACTGTGTGTGCACGTGTGTTTGTGTGTCTTTGTGTGTGTGTGAGTGTTTGCATATATGCAAATACGTGTTGTGTGTCTGTCGGCGTTTGCGTGTGTATGTTGCGTGGGGGTGCTGGGGTGCACGTGCAGCTGACCACAGCTCCCCTCTTCGGAGGCCAAGCCTCATTCCATCTTGCCGATTTTTCTAACCCTGTGATTTTTTTTTTTTTCTTTTTTTGCCCAGGGAGTTGGGAAGTGAGCTTAAGCCTTACGTTTTCTTTTTCTTCGTGATTCCAGCTAAATCCTCTGCAAATCACCCTCCTCTGCCTTCCGAAGATGTGTTTGGGGGTAGCAATTAAAACGTACAGCCTACCTAGGCCTTCCTCCGTGTACATTTCTTTCTCTCATTCCCCTTCAATATGTGTGTCACGCAAGACACGTGGATGGAGATCGAAAGAGGGATGAAAACGACATAGTCGGAGAGCGAGGAAGCCAGGGAGAGAGCGCGAGTGCCTGAGAGACTGAAATCTGTATCTGATCCTACTCAGGGTGCTTCAGGAGGTTGCATGTTTGAAAGAGAAAATAGTAAAACAGTAACTAGGTGTCACTCTTTTACCAACCTTCGAAGTAATTGAGCAGAGAAGTAGGCAAAAATAAAAGAACGGTTTTGTTAACCAGAGAATGTGATTTGGCTCAAGGTTTTTAGGGTTACACAGTGCGTGTCTGTGTTTCTCTTGCTCCTACCTAGCTGCGAGCCTTCCGCAAGTCATCTCTCTCAGAGTGGTAAAAAAAAAAAAAAAGAGTTTTCAGCAGGGATTGCCTTTTATTTTCTTGCTTCCCCTGCAGTGAGGTAATCAGGAACCTGTCTGGAAGCATCAGAAGCCACGGCTGCCTTCGGTGGGCTTGAACTAGCCTGCCGCCCCTGCCTCTGCAGCCCACGGCGGGAGAGTGTGTGCGGCGCGGTCCTGTTTCCGGGGTCTGGGCGGGCGTCGGGGCTGTCCCTAGCAGAGCTGCTGTCCCTGGCTTCACAAAAGTGCCTGTTTCCTGCTGGTGGTCACAAGGGCAGGGCAGGGCAGGGTGAGAGGGCTCTGGGGCCAGACAAAGCGAGCTTTTGCAGCCGAACATGGCATTGACCACCAGCAGCCTTCATTATCCCCATCGTCACAGGCAGTCGGGCTGGCTTTTTGTCAGCCCTGTTCAGAGAAGCCTTGTTAATTCACCCCCATGAAAATGGAAGTTTCATAGGCATTGACATAATTAATGAAGAGGCAGGCAGCATGCTCTACCAATTAACACCACAGGGAAAAGTAAAATGGGCTTTCTTTTGGCGTGTTGTGCCAAAGTTAAGGACTGTAACACACAGCAAATAAATAGAGATGCTTTTAATGAGCCGCAAGATCGAGCTGAATAACTCAGAAAGGATGGTGGGTAAACACTGCCAACTCTTTGCACCGTTAAGAGTAATTGATGAGCATAGTTAAAAGTTTGCGGGGTAAAAGGGACTGTCGGGTGCTACAGCCATGCTCATTTATAATTGTATTTTCCCCTGAAAGTAACTGTTAGGTATGTTAAAGGATGTAATGTGCAGTAGGAAACAAATATGATAGACTGGGCATTTTGTAGTGCCCGGAAAATAGGAGCCTTCGCTATTCCAGAACGAATACCGTGGTGGATTTTTCATGCTTGACGGGGTTGTCTTTGTCAAACTTAGAGCAAAACTGGGCTCCTCCCTCGTGGATCCCTGCTCCTGTGTAGACCCTGGAAGGGAAAGGAAGGGGAGTTTTAGGAGTGGTGTTGGAACCATTCCATCCCTTTGAGAAAGTCAGGTGGATAATTTAATTATTTTTCTGTGTTCATAAGATTAAAACATGACCTTCCACCAAAGGGTTTCTTACTGTTTCTGAAAGAGTGAGTGCATTTGTACCAAGAGGTTTTTCTGACCAAGGCAAAATCCATTTGATCAAAAAATAGAAACACGATAGGTTTCAGTAGCTATTTTAGGAATTTATCGTTTTTTCTTTTTTTAAGGATTGTATTATGTATTTGAGAGAGAATGAGTGAGAGAGAGGAAGCACAAGTGGGGGGTGGGTGGGGGCAGAGGGAGTGGGAGAAGCAGACTCCCCGCTGAGCAGGGAGCCCGCCGTGGTGCTCCATCCTAGGACCCCAGGATCAGGTAGGACCTGAGGCGAAGGCAGACGCTTAACCGACAGAGCCACCAAGTGTCCCTATTTTAGGAATTTTTTAAATTCTCAGTTTGGTTGGTTTCTGTTAATGTGGTGTATCTGGTCCAATTAAGCTTCATTTTACAAAGTGCCTACAGTGGAGACACGCCATTCATGTATTTAACCCGAGAGAACGCAGTTATGTGTGCCAGGCCAATAAAACTCAACGGTTCTGCACAGCCCGCAACTCGCCGCTCCCAACAACCATAACAGCGATAGTGCGGGAGGGAAATTGTTGGTGTGAGTGGAGAGCGTGCTGTGAAGTGAGCACGAGAGAGATGACTCAGTATGGTGCCCCTCAGTGGGCTTCGGTTCCTGCCCACCTCTCCTGGCTCTGGCAGCTCAGCACGCCGAGTGTGGTGCCCTTGTCAGATTGTGTCCCGTTTATGCAAAACAGGCCAACAGCTCATCTCTTGGTGCTCAGAGAAAGAGCAGTGCATAGGAACACTAGAGAAGACACTGCGACCACACGTTCTGTTTCACCGCGTGTGTATTCTGTTTTATGGGCCCACGGTGGCTGTGACCCTAATGTTGATGTGTCTCTTGGAAGCCACACCATTTTCAGTTACATACTTGCAGGTACAATTGCTTCATCTTCCTTCTGGTTGGTAACTCTTCCCTATGCTTGTCAGCTATCTGCTCTGTAAATGACTTATGCTGGTAGTTTTCAGATTGTGGTCTCTGGACCTACCTCACAATCATCTTGGATGCTGGTCTTAGCATCCCAAAGCAGAATTCCCAAACCCACTTTGATTCTATGATATCAGGAGTATCCCTAGAATCAACGTGCTTTATGGGCACCCCCACAGCCCCAAGATCTTCTGAGATCCCATTCTGCTTTCTGTCTGTCATGATGCAGTATACTTCTGGGACCGTTTTATTGGAGGCGTGCTCAGGAAATCTAAATGAATTTACGTATCACAGACTGATAAGAAGAAGACACCTCTCCAGCTAAGAAAACAACCCTTTATTCTCCAGCCCCAACAATGAAGAGCTTGGTTTATTCGGTTTGTAGATGGACTGTTAAGGATGGGTTCACTCTTTTCTGAAAGATGAGGCCAGAATAGTTGTGACAAGTTGAGTTTTGATTTGATTGTTGCATTTGATACTGTGGCTCCTATTTAGATGTCTGTGTAAGAATGACCTTTGCTTTTTTTAGGGAGTGTGACCCCAAACAGCTGCTTTACACATTATAAGGATCCAAGAAGTAGTTTGGAAATGTCAGAATAAGGGTCTCACGGCCACTAGGCGAGTCTCAGGCCAGGTGGCCAAATTATAAAAAGGGAATTCTAACTTCTAGCTCTTTTCTTTCTGCATTACCCTTCACCCCACACATACACTTTAAAATTTCAGCATGGTTATTTGCTGTTCATTGAAGTTTGTTACTCTGCCAGAATGGTCACCTCTCTCTGAAGTGAGACCCAAGCCAGCAGACACACTAAAAAAATTGACTTTTCTTCTCAGAGCAGTTCCTGATTTATTCTCCTGATTTATCTTCATAAGGCCCAAGAACTGACGTCTCAGCATGTCCAACCACAAAATGGGTAGAAAGCAGTACAGTTCAGAAGAGGTATCTAAGTCTTGGTTTTCTTTTCTGCTGGGAAAGTGAAGAGACGGCATTTTATTTTTTACCATTATTAGCCAGCCTGTCAGTCAATTTAAAATTTCCTCATGAAGACACAAAGCCAAGTTTTGAATACTGCGTGTCAGTCTTTCCGGCTGATGTTATGAAAGGTGGCGGTGAATTTTCCAGCTAAAAAAAGATTCCTCCTTTCAGAAGCTCAGCTGGAGGCAAGAGAGGGCCACAGAAATGCCCAGAGCAGAGGGGAGGTGGCCCAGAAAGGAACACACATTCCTCTTTGCTCTTGTTTATTTTCCATGAATGCAGTGAGTTTCAGCAATTGAAGTTAAAACGCTGCGTTTGACAGGCAAGCAGCCCTAACGTGCCAAGTCTCAGGCTGGCTGTGTAGGTAGTTTCTGTGTCAGTCCCAATTATTAATACATTTCTCAGCAATGAGGGTTTTCTCGTTCATTCTTACGGAACTGTTTAGGGCTTGCGGCGTCCCAGAGCTCTGTCAGAATGAGTTGTGCCCCTTGAAACGTGGGCAGGGCAGGGAAGTGACAAGGTAATGCATGCTAAAGCTCTCCGGATAAGGGGACCCAGGGGAGGGAGGGAGGCAACACCCATGGCAATTACCCACCTGGGTGCCGGCATTCTGTGTTCTACTGCCTGAGTTCAAATCTGCCCACTGCTGCTTGGGAACCGTGTGCTTTTTACTCGTTTCTTAGCACTTGCCAGCCTTTCTTCCTCATAGGGTCTTCGTGCAGATTAAATGAGATAATGCATCAGGTTTAGCCTAGTGCCTGACACACGATGTGTGCTCCACAGCAGCTGTGATTCAAATCAGAAGCAGGGACCAGTGCAGCTCCAAGCAGCTCTCCAGGGCGTTCACCGTGAAAGATCGCCGTGTTCCGTGTAGAGGCATTTTTCAGGGGTTTACAGAAAAGGGTCTTTGTCCAGGATCCTCACTCACTTAGTTTTGCCCAACCAGACTTCTCATTCATGGTAGATTTCCTTCTGTGAGGGTCCCACCTTACTCAGTGTAGACTTCTTTGCACTATGGCCGTGCTAGTCTGCCCCACGCTCCATTCTTCTTCCCAGACTTGTGGGCTAAAGCCTGATTGAAGGACAGATTTCTGTTCTGATGCCAGCAGCAGCCTGGGAGGTTAGCTACCGAACTGAACGAGGCCAGGTCACTTGCATCTACGGGGGTTAGAGGCTGGAGCACAGGGTGGATTGGGCAGGGCCAGGAAGGTTATCGTTAATGGCTGAGTCAGCCTAAGAATGCAAGTCTGAGATCAGAGTAATGAGGAGGGAAGGCCTCCAGGGGAGTCTTCACAGGGCCGGATGAAACCATGTGTGCCTCCCATTCTCAGAACATGGGGAAGGATTTTTCTGTGAGCCTGGAATTTGACCGTCAGTGGCAGAAAATGCTTTAGATTCTGATGCGTGTCTATGGTGGGTTCCATTGATAGACATGAAAAGAGAAACCAAGACCAAGTGTCTTTTTCATTTGCTCATGATAAATTACCATGGGTAATGTTAAGAATATATACGATAGGTTATGCTTGCGAGCTTTACCTGTGGGAGGTACTTAGTGGAACTCCCAGTTTATAGGTGAGTTCACTTGGCCAAGAATTGTGCAGGAGGTCAAGCGTCCATCCAGGTCAGCTTAACTCCCAAACTGTGATCTCCCAGGTTTTGCTATTCATTTCTGTGTCCCATGCCAAGGAGCCACAGGAATATTGAATCCCCAGTGTGGGCAAACAGTGCTGGATGTTATGGGGCAAACAGAAGGGCAGAATATACAATTTCTGTTCTCAATGGAGCCTTCAGTGTGGAAGGAAATCAGCAAGGTCCATAGAAGCAGAGAACTGGTCCCTGGTAATTTTGTTTTGTTTTGTTTTGTTTTTGTCTGATAGAAATGGGGATACTTCCTAAACCAAATGAGTACTTTTTTTCCCCTTAGAAGTAGCAATTTCTTTATTAAAATCCATATATCTCTCACGGCTGGTTGGTTAGCACACCTTATAGTTCAAATGTATTGAGTTGAAGTGGACAATTTCAGGATAGGGACATGTAATTACTTCTTATATGCCTTATGCACTTTCTGAAATAATGTGAATTATAAGTACATAAGAACAATATATATTATTAATATATACTTTTAAAACGTATGACTATTGGAGTAAATCACTGGTTTCTTAAGATGATTGTTCTAGGTTTTACAGAAACTAGATTTTCAAATAACATTTTCTCCCCTGACTCCCTCCTTTTCTAAAAAAAAAAGTCTCATTTGAAGAAGTGGCTTAATGCGTGGGAACAGGTCCGTAATGCTAATATTCTAATTATAAAATAACTTACGTTAGCCTTAGTATAAGCAAAAATTATGGGCTATGTTTCTGTAAATGTTAGTAGTAAAGTTTAGTGGTTTCATGTCGATATATTTACTCTGTCGAAAGTCATCAGCAGCCCTGGTGCTATTTGAATTCTGCCCATGGGGATTTGTTGGAGTTGTTATCAACCTTAGCCTATGATGTCCCTCTCCAGGGACTCTCTAGTCTGGTGGGTCTCAGTCTTGCCTTCAAATCATAGAGCTACAGATTACTGCTGCCTGGGCCCCATCCTCAGAGCTTCTCGTGGAACTTCTATAGGAGAAGTCGGACATCCAGATGTTCGAGCTTTTAGATTTTCAGTGGAGCGTGTGTTCGGATGGGGTGGAGATCATGTTTCCAAATAGAGATGTTTATTTGGTTAAAATTAAATAGGAGGATCAAATAAACTGTGTTTTGGAAGAGCTATGAATATTCTACAATCAATTAGGAATCTCATTTTGGGGCTACCTTGGCTTTGTGTGTCCTATGTCCTCATTATTCAAGGTCTAGTCCAAAACCCAGCATCATCTTGGGGACGGGCTAGCAATGAAGAATTTCAGGACCCCTCCCACACACACTGAATCAGAATCTGAAATTTAACATGATCCCTAGGTGATTTAGTGCACTTTGAGTTAGAGAAAGCACTGCCCTAGAAGTCAGTGGTGACTCAGTCTTGATATCACTTTTTACAGGGATGACAGTCTGTTTTGTTGAACACGTGCTATATGTCAGGCACTAGGTCAAGACGTTGTGTCATGCACTTCTCTTTAACATGTTCTAGAAATAGGGGCGCCTGGGTGGCTCAGTGGGTTAAGTGGCTAACTCTTGGTGTTTGGCTCAGGTCATGATCTCAGGGTTGTGAGATCACAACCTTGGCTTGACACTCGGCGGGGAGTCTGCTCGAGCTTCTCTCCTCCCTTTTCCTCTCCCTCTCACTCTGGCCCTCTCCCAACTTGTGTGCACATGAACTCTCTCTCTCTCTCTCAAATAAATAAATAAAATCCTTAAACTGTTCCAGAAACAGTGAGGCATGGGGCGCCTGGGTGGCTCAGTGGGTTAAGCCTCTGCCTTCGGCTCAGGTCATGATCTCAGGGTCCTGGGATCGAGTCCCGCATTAGGCTCTCTGCTCAGTGGGGAGCCTGCTTCCTCCTCTCTCTCTGCCTGCCTTTCTGCCTACTTGTGATCTCTCTCTCTCTCTCTCTCTCTGTCAAATAAATAAATACAATCAAAAAAAGAGAGAAAGAAATAGTGAGGCATGAAGAGCAGGAAGACTAGTGTCTGATATCCCAGAATTCCAAAAAATCAGTTTTTATTATCTTGTTTAGTCCTCACAAAGACCCTGTAAAGAAGGTGATCTTTTACCTTTTATATAGATAAGGAAATTGTGAGTAACTTGTTCAAAGGCCCTAGGTAGTAGAGGAAATAGCTAGATTGCCAACTATATTTCTTCAAAGCCATGCATCCACTTAGCTTACCTGTCATACTGTGAAAGAATAGCAGGTATGAATCTAGATGAAAGTTTGCAGATTGTTTACCTTCCACAAACCACATGGAACAATGGGATTTGGCCTTGCATTAAAAGATAACTATGCTGGGGTGGGGGACTGCTGCTTTCTTCTCCAAACTCTTTATGTTTATGAACTATAGAAATCCAAATAGAACTACCTTTAGCCAAAAGTACAACATGTTGTACTTTTAAAACTGTGAATTTCATGTTCCAAAATGAGTTTCAGGTATGACTGGATCAAGGTGACCAAATGAGGACATCCTTAGGAATGTGCCTTAAAGTATCTCTAGGCTCTACTTCCCTTGATGCTGACTTCATTCCATGGCACGTTTTCCCTAAATGGTGGCAAGATGTTCACCTGCAACTCTGGACTGAGACCTTATCAGTTTATCAAGACCAGCATAAAGGAGTACATTTTTCTGAATCGTATAAGGCAACATCACGGAGCTATATCTCATGTATCCCATACCCTCCTTGAACCAATTACTCTGGTCTGAAACATGGGATATTCTGATTAGACATGTTTGGCTCCAATATGAATGATAAGTTCTATACTATGGTTTATACTAGGGCTGGAGGAAGAGCTTTTCTTCNTGAAACATGGGATATTCTGATTAGACATGTTTGGCTCCAATATGAATGATAAGTTCTATACTCTAGTTTATACTAGGGCTGGAGAAAGAGCTTTTCTTCCAAAAAAAAAATGTGAGATGTTATTCTTATTGGAAGGGGAAAGGAATTATTGGCAGATGTAGGGAGACCCGGGTCCCCTGCAGGGCCTCAGTTAAGGAAATCAGTCAGAAAGGGGGGTCTTCCACCTGCCTGCATGGATGTTCTGAGGACAAAATTCTGGATTTTTCTCTTGCCTGCCATAACAACTTCTTTCAACTACATCTCCTTAGGGGGAAAGGAGCCAACATCTGGTAGCTCTGTCTGGTACTGGAACAATGCTAAGTGCTTACACAGTTAGCTTATTTTCTGTTCACAACCACTCTGTCAAGTAGATCATCCAGAGTCAAACTCCCAAGCCAGAAAAGGCAGTACGGAGGAACTCAGCAATGGGTCTGGGGGTCACAGCTAACCAGGAAGACTGTGTGGACTCCCAGCTCACTTCAAAACCTATGTTCCTGTGTATAGGAAGCCTCCAAAAATGAATAAGGGAACACTTTATGTCATTGAAAGAAAATTCAAGCTGGCGATTGTAAACTTCAAGGCTCACAAGGCAGGAACACTTTACAACTTGCAAATATGGTCCTTTTTTCCCTCACATGGTGCATGTGTGTAAGATTGTGTGTGTGTTGTGTGTGTGTGTGTGTGTGTGTGAACAAATAGCATTTCATGTGGAAGTATGAATTTCTGGCTCCTCCCACTCACTACAAGATAAATGACTGGAGTTGAGACATCGTGGTCCCCTCTGGCAATGCATTTTTCTGCATTCCCTCCAAAGTTCCCACCTGGCCGGCTTCAGTCACTTACAGGATCTGTTCAGGACTGGAGACACTTGAGCTTGCAAATCCTGGTGTAAGAGTATCGTGTCACTTCACTCACATACACGGTGGCCTCCGCAGTGCGTCCTCCATTCCCTGAACTGCCACAAACATAGCGAGTGCTCTGTATTCATATATCTGTACCTTTCTTTATTGTGTGTGTGTCTCTCACACACACACACACGCACACACACACACACACACACACACACACACACACGGGAGCAATTTGCCTTTGCCCTGTCCTTTCCTTCCCCNACAAACATAGCGAGTGCTCTGTATTCATATATCTGTACCTTTCTTTATTGTGTGTGTGTCTCACACACACGCACACACACACACACACGCACGCACACACGCACGCACACACGCGCGCGTGCGCACACACACACACACACACACACACGCACACACACACGGGAGCAATTTGCCTTTGCCTTGTCCTTTCCTTCCCCTGCCCCCTCTCATTTAGCTCTCCGCCTAATCCTCTTCTTGTAGCCTTCATCTCCGCAACGTAGGAATTTAGCATGCTCTCTACCCAGCCGTATTAATAAAGCACTTGAAAATATGCAGTGTATTCAGGATTATTTAACTATCTCTACTGAAGTGCTGCTTCTGCATCTCCTCGGATGCAGTGGCTTCCCTGGCGGCAGCTTTTGGGGTCGGAAGCACGGACTGCAGTGCAAAGCCACGGATGCCAGCTGCACGCCCGAGCGTCCCCGGGCCAGTCATTGCAGCAGGAGGCCAAGACGGGCACTGAAGTGGGCATCTGCTCCATCCCCCCACCTCCAGGCTGAGCCGTACCCGTGAGCCTCCGCACCCAGGAGCCCTTTCCTTCCTATGGCAGTTACAGGAAATCCTAATCTCGCGGTTGCAGCTTCGGGTCTGGGAGAGCCCAAAGCAACAATGAAGTCTGTCTGGGCTGTTTTTACTCCTTGCCTTAACGATGGATTATCTCATCTTTATCCCTCCTCTTGTAGCAGAGTTTCTCCACAGTCAGACTGTTCTTTGTTGTGGGGCCCTCCTGAGCACTGTGGAGGCTTAACTGTATCCCTGGCCTCAACCCATTAGATACCAATAGCATCCAGTTGTGACAACTAACCTTTCTCCTGACATTGACCAATGGGAAAATTTGCCGGGTGAGAACCACTGCTTTCTAGAAACATAGCACAGATGAACTCCGTGAGATCAGGTATTGTGTCTGATTTCGCTCATTGTTTTGTGAACACACAGTAGATTCCCAGTATTCGTTGAATGGATAAAAGAATTTACTATTGGTCAGAGCTAAAGATTATATTTTCCCCAAGATAAAATGCAAAAACTGTAGTGATTGTAACTCACATATGAGAAAGGAAATCAAGGGCTCTTTTTCATTTCCTCCTCCCTCTGCCATTATCAAACGAGTTCAATAAATGTTTGCTGATTAAAAGCCTAAATCATCATTATGGCTTTCATAACTTGAGTATCCATTACGTGGTAGTTCTAAAAAGGTGTCATCATTTAATTTAATTTCCTCAGTGACTCATTGAGATAGGTGATATCAACCAAATTTTATGGTTTGGGAGCATGGAAACCAGAGAGGTGAAGTAATTTGCCCATGGCCACACAGCTGTAGTACTAGAGACTTGATTCAGATCATTTTTTTCTCTTCTCTCTGTACCTTATTGGCTCACTCTATCCTGTCAAAGCTCAATGCAGGACAACATGAAGAACATTAATCCCAAGGTGAAATGTGCAAGAGGTTAAGTGGATTTGACCAAGTTTCCCGTTACATTCATTTTGGGGGAAAATGGATTACAAACAGAACCCCTTGGTCATAACTTCATGTTCACTTGAAAATGAGAAGTGAGTGTTTTATAGATCCACAGCTTCACATTATCTATTGCATTGTGAGAAAAAGAAGATGGATGGAGTGGGGCAAAGAGCATAATAATATTGCTCGGTTTTATATGGAAGGGTCAAGTGAGGAGAGGATGAGCTGAAAGGATGAGGACCAGAAGGCTAAGAAAGAAGAACTCATAAGACTTGTATCTAAACTACTTTTAAAAATGGTTAAGGAACTCAAGGAGAAATATAAAGAAGGCAGCACTCTAAAAGGTCAGAAAAAGTAGTCAAGTAAGAAGCAAAGTAATTTAAACATAAAAAGGAAAAGCTACAGATACTTCTTTCATGCTTCAAAAAGCATCAGTCTTAAACCTTGCAATGTCCCAATAATTCACTGCAATCCTCTGCAAGACACTAAAGTATTTCACAAAGACATACCTTTTCTCCCTAAGCTGGTGAGTCCCTGAGATGGTCCAAATTTCCTTAAAAAATGAAATGAAACTACTAGGCTTTCTTCACATTAACCTTAAAGATAATGATGTATTGGAACTTGTCCTATAAAGGACATATGGGTGGCCTGGTTACATTTCCCTGTGTGGTAACTCCATTATTCAGAGATTGATAGATGAAAATAACAGTGTCATGGGATGGGAAAGGAAGAAAGGAAAGAAGGAAGGAAGGAAGGAAAGAAAGAAAGAAAGAAAGAAAGAAAGAAAGAAAGAAAGAAAGAAAGAAAGAAAGAAAGAAAGAAAGAAGTAAGGAGGGTGGGAGGGGGAGGGATGGGTCAGAGGGAGGGAAATGAAAAGAAATACCTCTCTTCACCATCTTTTTCTCCTCCATTCATTTGATTAATCAGTCCACTATTATGTTAATTGGGCATCTACTATGTGCCAATCACTGTGTGAGCCACTTGGGAGACAATGGTAAGCAAAACCAAACACAGTACCAGCTCTCATGGAGTACATGGTCTAGTAGGAAAGGCAAAAAAAGAAAGAGAAAGGAAGGAAGAAATGGAGGGAGGGAGAGAGGGAGGGAGGGAAAAGAATCCAGTAAGCACTGCTACGTGTGTGTTGGGGCAGGATCTGTCTTTTCGCATTCATTCCTCATTTCTGGCCAAACATGCAGCTGAAGCAGTTAACTGATTTACCAGCCTGGCTCTCAGACCCCCACGTATTTGGGGCACTGGATCAGCACCATAATGAAACACTGCTTGACAAATTCACCCCCCCCTCCCCCAATCAGTGAAGGAGAGGAAAGCTGGGTTGGTTTTATTTCTCAAACCAAGCGATGGAATTGGGTTCTACCCCTGGGTTCTGATGTGTTCATCCTCGAGCTCATTCCTGAAAAATCAGTGCAGGCATTAAATATAAAAGAGAGAGCCACTTGGAGCTAGAAGTGACCCCAAGGTCACCGTTGCCAGCCAGCATGAATTTACACTGTTAGGTTTTTGTTCCTTGGACTTAAACTTTCTCCACACTTTTTTTTTTTTTTTAGATTTTTATTTGTTTATTTGACACAGAGAGAGAGAGAGAGAGAGATCAGATTACAAGTAGGCAGAGACAGGCAGAGAGAGAGGAGGAAGCAGACTCCCTGTCAAGCAGGGAGCCCGATGCGGGCCTTGATCCCAGGACCCTGAGATCATGACCTGAGCTGAAGACAGAGGCTTTAACCCACTGAGCCACCCAGGCACCCTCCACACTTTTGATCACTTTTTTTTTGCCCAAAAGAATTGCTACTGGTCATTTTATGACCAGGTCGTTTTATTGCTAGACAACTGACAGTTCCTCATTTTAGAGAAACAAGTTTGTTCTCCCCAAAGTTGCTGACTGTAAGTTTACCTTCTGATACCAGACAGCCAGTACTGGTCTTTGGAGTTGGGGGCGGGGGGGGGGGTCCAAACGACCTTGTCCAAGTCCCAGCATCTGCATTTACCAGCTGGGAAATTTACCAGCTGATGCTGAGCATCAGGGGTCTTTTCTCTATTAAGTGGAAAGTATTTTGCACGCTCTTTCTCTCCAGGATTCAATGTGGAAGACACATGGTTATCTGGATTATGTGGGTTTTCTGTACATGGTACCAAAGAGACCAGTATGGCTCAAAACTCCCATCCTGCCAAGAGAACAACCCAGAAAGTTGTTGAGAACAACCCAGACATGTTTGTTTGTTTATTTGTTTGTTTGTTTTATATCTGGGAAAAACAAGAAAGAAGGACTAGGATTGGTTTTCCCTGGCCTTGTGTCCATCCTGAAAGCAACCAGAATAAGTCAGGAATGGGCTTCTATGGTCAGTGTGACTGGAGTACTAAAGAATTAGTCATTGTAATGATGGGAGAAAATATCTGTGTTTACCACTGCATTGCTTCTATGAACAAGCACTTTACCCAGAACACTCATCGTCCTAGCCCGACTTATAAAAGGCAAGGAGAGCTTCCTGAAAATGTTAAATATAGAATTATAGAATCACCACATGACTCAGCCATTCTACTCCTCTATTGATACTCAGACGAGCTGAAAACAAGAACTCAAAGTCTTGTACATGAACGTTCATAACAGCACTATTCACCATGGCTAAAATGGGGAAACAGCCCAAATGCCCATCACTGGATGAAGAGATACACAAAATGCAATGAATCATTGCACTGGAATATTATTCAGCCATGAAAAAGGAACAGACTACTGATAACCTGCTGCAATGTGGATGAACTTCAAAAACACGCTGAGTGAGAGAAGCCAGACACAGAATGTTACACATTGTATGATTCCATTTATAGGAAATATCCAGCGTAGGTATATCGACAGACCACTGAAAGCAGATAAGTGGTTGCCGGGGATTGGATGAGGATGGTGAGGAGTATCTGCTTAACGGGTAGGACATGTTCTTTTGGAATGATGAGATATTGTGGAACTAGACAGTGGTGATGGTTGTACAACACTGTGGATATATCAACCGATACTGACTTATTCACCATAAAATAGTTAATTTTTTTTTTAAAAAGCAAGACCTTCCACATCAGTCAAGGCTGCTGTCCCCCCTTTCTGGGCCGCTGCAATGGGCTTCACTCCCTTCTCTGTACCCTTTGCTTCTGCCAGATTCTTCTCGCAACAGCCAAAGAGCCCGTGTCAGAATGCACACAGGATCATTTCCCGCCCCAGCCAAAAACCCCACTCACTTAAAATTCATTCCAAGCCCCTTCATCTGATACTCCAGGTCTGGCTCTTGCCAGCCTCACCGAGTTCCCCCCTTGTGTTTTCATTCTGATCCCGTTGACTCTGACTCGTCCCGAGCTGGCTCCGTCCCAGCTGAACAGTCCCCTCCAAGACCTTTTCCAGCCAGCCTTTGTATACCAGTGACCCTTCTTTATTCATTGTCGCAGCACCCTGCTCATTTGCTTCAAGCTCTTATTATCATCATTTGTAATTTTTAAAAATAAACTTGTTGTTTGCTCTTTGTCCAGCTCATTCATGAATGCAAGTCTGCTGGCTAACGCAATGCTTGGTACAGGAGGGGCCCTCAGTCAGTGCTTTTTAAATGAGGTCAAGGTGTGCAAATAATAATAATTATTATTATCATCCCTATCCTAAAAATGCCACAAAGCCTGCTTTCCCCTGGTACAAGGGTTACACTTACACTTTGCCTTCTGGATGTGCTGCTGTTTCTCTGCCACTTCAACAAGGAATGTGACTTTAGCCCAAGGTGGTAGCCCGTTGAACTTTGAACCCTTCTTTTATTTATGATGTATGTCTCAGGGAAACGTGACAACATCTGGGAATTCATTAAATGACAGTTTTCCCTTCAACTTCGTTCTCTATTTTATTTTGCCCAACACAATCCTATTAAGGGAAAAGCTAATTGACCACAAGCTTCGTTTCTGCTGAGCTTAGCCAAAAAGTCAATCACTGCTTGGCGGGAGCTGTTCTGACTGTTTAGCCAATAGACAAATTTCCATCTTGACTGGCTTTGCTGGTCCTAAGAGAATAGATGTAAAGGTGCTTAATTCTATTTTGATACTTTTCACTTTCAGCAAAACTGAGACAACCCCAAGGAGTGATATTACCATGAAAAGGCAGCCTGGAAATTTTTTCATGAGAATGCTTATTTCATTTCCACGGCATTCAGCTCTGTTCACAAAAGTGCGTTCTGTTGCCCAACACTCATCAGATTCGTGGGTCACGGCCATTGAGTTGGGGTACAGTGCGAAGGGACTGTAAGCCTCCTGTGTGGAAGGCAAGGGTTTCTCAGGTGAAATAAAGGGTAACCCTTCTGAGGGGAAAAAAAAAAACCCAAAAACGAAAAAACAAAGAACTAAGTCTTCAGTGGTTTCTCTTCCAGCAAGTTCACGTTGCGTATAATATGGAGGCATGAGAGTGAGCGAGGACGAGAAATCCGTTTGGTTTGGATTCTATACATTTGCCAGCAAAATCACAAGGGGGAGAAGAGCTCTCCTTGGATGGTGAAATCTTAGAGGGAAAGATGCCAACTTCGAACTAAGCCAACGAAGAAGGGAGGCTAGCCCCAAGCTTTGCCTTCAGCCTCAAATAAAGACACTGAATCCTGGGTCATATTAAACACATAAAAATGGACTTTTCTAGATTCAAACGACAGCAACAACAGCAAAAAAGCAGACTTGCTGTTTCACCAAATCCTCCCAACCACCTTGTCCTGAATGGAGAAATCATAAGCCAGTCATAGACAACATTCAAAATCATTTTCACTTTCCAAAAAAAAAAAAAAAATCAGGGCACCCCATTTTTGGTACATGGATATTTTAACACTTAATGGACAGAAATTTTGTACATCCTGTAAGAATTATTCACGAACATCTCCTAGTTCCGTTTTCAGAGACCTATTGTAGACTTGCTTTTATAGCTTGGATCCAAGAAACTTATTTCTACTGCTGCAGTCCGAAAAAGGGACTGTCTAATGAGTTTTTGTTAGGCAAGTCGAAGTGTCCTGGTAGAATTCTTCTCCGCAAGACATGCTTCATTGGAAGGAAGAATGTAAAGCAGCAAAGGTTCTTTAAGAGGCATAGAAATCTACACATCGGTAGTAGTCACACTAATAATAAACATTCATTTGGCCTCATATATTTTCAAAGTGTTTCAAAGTGTGGGCGTTCCTCAGAAAGAGAGAAGACTTCCAGGATAAGAATTTTCATTTTTCATTTAAGGGACAGGTCTTACAGGAAGTCAGCAACTTGTCCCAGATCGGCAAAGTGGGGGAACCAGCCTGCCCATTCCCAGTGGCCTTTCCGTGTCTTGGCTTAGAAAGCCGGGTGTGTATCTGGGGGGTAGAAGGAACAGCATCTGGCCGACTGAGCTGAGAAGAACAGATAAAGATACATATATGGCAAACCATTTTGACTGAAGATCTTGATTTCTTAAATGTTAACATTGTAAACTAATAAAGAGAAGCTAGTAATTTGTGACCGTATGAGCCCTCTTAGCTTTCTCACTTATATACAGTGAATGGGCACAGCTGTAACGGAAGTAAGGGGGCTTGTTTTTCTCTCTTTGAGTTGATAGGTGACCATGACTAGGGATGAATAATCCTTTTTGAGATGAATATTCTACTGCCCCCTCCTGTGACATTAAGAACATCCTGTTGAGGGATACAGGAAAGGCATCCCCCCTTTTTTTTTCTTTCTGGCAATTTATTTACTAAGACTTGCTCAAAATTAAAAAAAAAAAGTTTAAATCTAAGTAATATCCTGTGTCAGCCTGCACTAAAAATAATGCTTTATTATCACCATTCCAGTTTTTACAGTTGAAGGCTATTAATCAATGAGGCAGTGTGAATCCATATGAATATTGATCACTGTCTCGTTGCCCTCCTGTGAGTGTTCTCTCTTAATGACAACCACTTGCAATATTCATTAGGAAAGGTGCATTTTCTGGATTGCACCATAGTTGGATTAGTGACAGAGGGATTTAGCTAAAAACGTGGTTCATCTTGTTTAAATAACTCCTCAGATCACAAAGATCTACGGTCTATCTGGACTTAGCTCAACTCTTTAGGATTTCAGAAATTCCAGCATTTTCTTATCTGTGTTCCGTCTTGGACACCTAAATAATGGTATTATTAAGCATTAATTTTCTCATGTTTAATAGCTCAAAAATCAAAGCAAATACTCACTTGGTGCATTTTAGATCTCAGAAGGGAAGCCCAAACAGCCCATAGTTTCAGGGTGAACCAGGCTTAATAGGATCTGTTTAACACCGTATTGCTTTAACTCAATTTGAGACAAAGAATGATGCCACATATGCAAAAGTAGAGCAGTTTTCCCCTTGCCATTGTATCCGGAGTACACACCGCTTCTCCTCTCACCTGTTGTATAATCTGGCAGAATATCTTTCTGTTCTGGGGCTCCCAAATGCACCCATTCCATCGCCTTTGGGATCCTGCTTTTGGCTTTTTGCTCATCTGTGTGGGCAATTTCTATCCCGTGACCTGCTATCTCTAAACTAGGAATAGCTTACCCTTTGTAAGGTAGCATATTATAGTCAACTTCCCAAACAGTGATATATCCATGTGGCTTTTGGTGGTTATTTTTAGAAGTAAATTAGAAACCTTACTTTTTTTTTTTTTTTTAATTCCTCTGCCACTGCAAGCATGCCGTGGGGTTTAGTGCCCTGAATTATTCAGCAGTCATTGAAAATGCAATCAGTACTAAGGAAAAGTCTAGTCATCATACCTGGGTTCGTCAACATTTCTCTTTCTCAGCAAACAGTAGGTTCATTGGAAGCACACACAGGGGTGTGAGTGGTAGTGAAAAGTCTTCTTTCTCTGGAATGCTTGTAGGACCCCAAACGACATCACTGTGCATGAGCAGACTGCCGCCGGGAGTGGTTTGGCTACTAGGTGGATCTAGGGTAGGCTGGCTTGGGAAGAGGAGAGCTATTCTTTCACTAGAAGAGGTTATTGCATAGTCCCCATCAGCCTGATTCAGGAGAGGTGGAAAGCAGTGTGGGGCTTGGGGGCAGCCAGCTGCTTCCGGAACTTTCCAGGGACAGCGACGCAGCAGCCAACACAAATGTCAGTGGGATAGGCCAGCATGCCAGATGCCATCATAGAAAATAACTTTCCCTGCCTGGCATCTGGGTACTTGCCTTGTCATCCAGAAGACAACACACTGGACCAAGTGCCCCTGTGCCCTTTCTTCTTCCGTGTCCGCTTAGCGTTTGGAGGGATCAATGGGGAGTGCAGAATGGGCTCTGTTTGTGCCCTTATTTGAGTGTTCTGTACATAATGATAATTAATAATAACAATATAAACGGATCCTCACATAGCTCTGTCTATGGACCAGGCACCGCTCTAGATGCTGCACAGATTGAACCTCATTTACATATTTGCTATCCATCTAAGAGTCTCATTAGCCTAAAGCAGAATGGAATGAGGAAAGTAAAAAAGCAGATAATTCAGACTCCGGAGTTGGACTAACCAGCTCAATATTCCATCTCTCCTTCTTTCCATATGTGTGACTTTGGAAAATAAATTCAGCTCTCTGTGCCAGAGCCAACTACCCTTCTGAAGTTCTTTTTTTTTTTTTTTTTTTTAAGATTTTATTTATTTATTTGACAGAGAGAGAGAGTGCACAAGTAGGCAGAGCAGCAGGCACTGGGAGAGGGAGAAGCAGGCTCTCCGCCGAGCAGTGAGCCTGATGTGGGACTCGATCCCAGGACCCTGGGATCATGACCTGAGCCGAAGGCAGCGGCTTAACTGACTGAGCCACCCAGGCGCCCCCTTCTGAAGTTCTTGAAACAGATCCTCTCCTTGCCTCTGCAGGGTCTTTGCATGGGCTGTTTCTTCTGCCTAGAACCTTTACCTGGCTCTTTTTCCTAGATAAATCCTCCTTGTCCTTCTGACCCTGGCCCAAGCGTCGCATTGCTGGGAAACCCCGTTTCTGTCTTCTCCCTGTCTTCTGAATTGTCCAGAGTCGAAAGCTGTAATGAGACACATATGCATTTCCTCCCTTACCCTTTCTCTTCCTCACCATTCCCGAAACAGTTTGATGCCACCGTGGGCTTTTCCATTTATGGAGGGACTCTGGATACTGGCATGTTCTCAGAGAAAGATAGAATCAGCTGGGGCGAAGCCTCAAAACGTACATTCAGTGGCCTCTCCAGTCCTGTTTTTGTGTTTGTGAAAGAATAAGATGAAAGCAGAAAACACTAGAATCTTTTGAGATACTATTACCAACTTTTTAAGACTGACAACACATTTGTCTTATATTTGAGTATTTTTGGCTATTCTGAAGTCTTGAGATAGACAGTTAGCTTATTGGAATTTGCTGAGGTTTTGTGTGTGTTCCTTTGAATCAGCAGTAACTCATTTAAGAATGAAAATGGGGCATGTGGTTTGTGGAAAGAAAATAAATATTGTTTGTATTTATCTGACTACTTGAAACTACCACTTGGACTGAGTCCACATTGGTTCAATGTGTTCAAAGAGAATATTTCTTAATGTTGACTAATACTCAAATATCACAGAATTCCCAAAACGAGATACTTGTTGAAATTATAAGATAGAAGAAGAAGAAAAAACATTTATGGACTATTATGTATCAGACATTGTTCTAAGTATTTTACATGTATTTATTTCTTGTCCTTCATAAAATGCTTATGTTATACTTACATATCCTCAACCATATTTTGTAGATGAACAAACTAATATACTGACAGTTTAAAAAAATCCTCAGTTGGGGGGCGCCTGGGTGGCTCAGTTGGTTAAGCATCTGACTCTTGGTTTCAGTTCAGGTCATAATCTCAGGGTCGTGAGACTGAGGCCTATGTCAGGCTCTGCACTCAGTGCAGAGTCTACTTAAATTCTCTCTCTCTCTCTCCCTCTCCCTCTGCCCCCCCACCAGCTCATGGGTGTTTTCTCTCAAATAAATGAGTAAATCTTTTTTTTTAATCCCCATCTGGTACATAAGGTATGTGTTAAAGATACATATTTAAAACAAAAGACAAGTATATTAATTTATTATATTGATTCCTGTATGTGGATAAGCTTTTAAAAACAACACTGCAAAATTTCCTGACTTCGATGTAACATTTTACTTTTCCCCACACCTTACCTGGCCAATGCCTTACATGTAGGCAACATCAGCTGTGGCCATGATGAAAATTGAGTCTGTGGGGTTTCGATGGGGAAGCAATGTTTTATTATGAAGCAGAGCTTCAGTATTTATATCGGATTGCCATTTCTGACTAAGAGGACCACGAAAGAAGTATCTCTTGCATGTGTAAAATGAGAAGCCCACCAGAGGGCTGATTATTCAGAATCCTGAAAAATATTGTCCCACCTGGAACGTAAATCGCCAGAGCGTTTTCATACTCATTAGCTGAATCCTGGCACCTCCATTTCCGTGCTGGTATTTATTTTAATTCCTCTCAGCTTGAGTAATGGATGTGGCCCAGGCAGAGAGCAAGTCACCTCCTGGCCCCTTGAACTGTCTTAGAAAAAGTATGTGATTCCCTGTGGTATCAGAGGATTTGCAGTTCACTGGATAAATTATGCACTCCAACATCTGAGTGTGGTTGTTTAATTAAACCCTTTGGTTCATTCAAGATGACTAGCATGTTTCTGGGCAGAACATTTTGAAACTTATTAAAATTTCACAGCAAAAACCTGTATGGTATGGACCTTTATGGATTTGGTTTGGGTTGGGGCATTGTGAGAGAGTTACTTAAATGTTTTTGTATATCTGGACATCATAGTCAAGAAAAAAGAATCTTTTTCTCTACCTCTGTCGTGTTTCCAGTAACAGTATGTGTAACAAGTTAATGATATGTATATAAATGAATACATGAGTGTATGTATGTGTGTTTGTAGACACAGTTCCTCAACCTCAGCATTACTGATGCTTTGGATGGAGAATTCTTTGTTGTGGGAGGTCTGTCCTGTAAATTATAGAATATTTAACAGGTTTCTACCCACCAGATGCCATTAGCACACACACCCCAGTCATAACAATAAAAAATATTCTCCCAGGCTCTGCCGAATGCTGGGGATGTGGGCTGGATTGCTCCCCTCCTGGGAACCACTGCCCATTGCTCTACCTGCACACACACACACATACACGTATATATCATAAATACACTCGAATGCATGGAAATCATTGTTTCACGAGTAGTTTATCAGCAGACTGACAAAAGCACTCACCCAGAATTCTGGGACATGATTGCATATAAATGTCAGAATAAAACAAAAATTAAATACCACGTCATAGGCATGTGTATCATAGGTGTATCATCATGGGGAAAGCAGGTACCTTTGATGCACACACTGGGCTGTGCCACATAACTGCTGTGTGGCCTTAGGCAGGTAACTAGACCTCTCCAAGCCTGAGTTCCCTCATCTATGAAACGGGAGACATCATTGTTATCTTGCAAAATTAATTTCTTAAAATGGTGCAGAGGAAGGCAGAAAGTGGCAAAGAGATGGGTCAAGATGTAGACAAGGAGAAGTGTCCCAGTGTGTGAGCATGAGAGGAATTACTGGCAGGCACCCTCAGTGCCCTTTTCCTGACTGTACCTTAGTCCCCACTAGGTCAAATCCTGTTGCAATTCTTCAGGGGTTATCTGGCCATGGGAGGCTCTCGAACCCACTGTCCATAAAAAGAGAGGCTGTCCACAGAGGTTGAAGGCTTTCTTGGCACAGGAAGGGTTGGTCCTTTAATTTTAACACTCACTGAACTCATGGATATAGCCAACCTCAGGCAGCAGCCTCAGTCACACCTCCACTAAAGAAACAGGATGCCCTGGATTGCAACACAGCATGGTCACGTGGAGGTCCCCTGGCTGTTGGCTGAGAATGAGCTGAACAGACCATCGGTAGCAACAGCTGCACGGTGCTCGGCACTAAGGCAATTCGGTCTAACATTAACACATCATGGTGCACCTCCACCGCCAGTTGGACTGGGTTTGTGATTGAGACTTTGGCTACATATCACATATGACTGATAGGATTGCACTGACTAGTTGCCTGGGAGAACTGATGAAACAGCTCAACCAAATGGTCGATCTATTGTTTCAGTCCTGACTGTCCTGTCCAGATGCAGCCTGTGCCAGTGGGAGAGTTGAGTCTGTGGTCAGGTGCGAGGGATACATCTTTCTCTTCTTGCCTCATATGTAGATCTAGGTCTGCCCTATCTTTCTATCATCTTTATCTTGTTCCTCCTTTTGTCTCTTCACTTCTTGCTTTTGTGACTTGATTTTCAGAATGTCAAGTTCTGGCGATAGATAGATAGATAGATAGATAGATAGATAGATAGATAGGGAGGGAGGGAGGAAGGAGAGGAGGGAAGGAAGGAAGGAAAGAAGGAAGAAAGGAAGGAAGGAGAGGGAGGGATGGAGGAAAGAAGGAAGGAGAGGAAAGATGGGAGGAAAGGGAAGGGAAGAAAGAAAAAAGAAAGAAAGAAAGAAAGAAAGAAAGAAAGAAAGAAAGAAAGAAAGAAAGAAAGAAAGAAAGAAAGAAAGAAAAGAAAGAAAGAAAGAAAGAAAGAAAGAAAGAGAAAGAAAGAAAGAAAGAAAGAAAGAAAGAAAGAAAGAAAGAAAAGAGAAATGTATTCTTTGTTGTTAACTTAAAATGTTGGAATGCCAATATAAAATACATTTGAAGGTTTTCATTAAAATTGTAACACAGCCAGTATTAAATCAGAAAGTGAATGTTCAGCAAACATTTATTGATCTCTTACCATGTGCCAGCAACTATTCCAGCACTTGGTATGAATTCAGCTCACTTATCCTCCAAACGAGCTCATGAGTTATGGATTGACATTATTCTGGTTCGGTAGATGAGGAAAATTAAGGCTCAAGTGTTCATGCGACCATGGCTGAACCAGAGACAACCCCAGGAGGTTGACCCCATACTCCTTATTCTTAGCAATGATGTTGTATTACTGGATTTCACATGATCACGGATGGTAATTTCTTTTTTACAGAGAGGGAGAGAGATTACAAGGAGGCAGAGAGGCAGGCAGAGAGAGAGGAGGAAGCAGGCTCCCTGCTGAGCAGAGAGCCCAATGCAGGGCTCCATCCCAGGACCCTGAGATCAAGACCTGAGCTGAAGGCAGAGGCTTTAATCCACTGAGCCACCCAGGCGCCTCCAGATGGTAATTTCTAATGTTGGGTTCAGGAGATCCATTTAACCTGTGAAGCCACATGGAAGCTCTATCTGTGTCTACCTTACTTTTGATTTATTTTTTCCTGTAGGAAATATTCATAGCTTTGAAAGCAGTGTCTCAGAGTGGTCTTGGTGTCCTCAACAAGATTAAAAATAATCAGTATATATCCAAACTCTTTTTCTGTTTCTTAGGTCCTTCTCTAGCTTAATTTTAAATGGCAACATTGTCATTGAGGAGTGTCTTCATAAATAAAAGGTGTAAATATAAAGAAACATTCATGGGGATGTATCTTTCATCTCCTTTTCGGGATGTGTTCTAGGAAAATGCCAGATTATCCAACAGGAAAGAAAAACCCTAGCATTTTGTATTAAACACAGGTTAGCCTTTAGGATCATCTTGATTTTGAAAGTTGCTGGCACTTGAGCAATTTCTTCAAACCCTGAAGATGTGCCCTCGTGGGCCACGCTGGACCTTTTCCCTGAGTGAGCCATTTGAGCACACATCTTTGTCATACTGAGATCAAGTTTGGCCATCCCCTTTGCAAAATCATATTCAATTTTCTTAAGTGGGAGTGTATTTTTGGCAAGCTGCCACCAGAATCAGAGCCAGCAATCACTTTCAGTTGTGATGCCATTGGAGCACAGTCACTTTATTTGGGACACAGTGTGGCTCAAGTTATTGTGAATATATCCAGCCAATGTCTCCATTTAAACCTATAAATCCGTGCCTCGCTCTCCATGGGTTCCTTCCACTTCCCACACACTTTCCCTTAATATTGTGTATCGTGAAAAGATCAGAGCTATTAACCAGGAGCTGGAAGATGATCGTGCCTGAAGGAGGCAGGCTGGCCCATAAAACGTATGTGGCCAACACGGGTTAGTTCTCAGGTTCCCACTTCCGATTATGATGGGAGGAAAACAAACATTCCTCTACCGTAAGAAAACGCCGTATCCTGTGAGAAGCTAATTAGCAGCACACCCTTCATGTTAGGGGACCAACGGGGAGATGTGGGGAGCAAGATGGAGGAGCTCAAACACAGGGTAGCCGTGGCAGCCGCCACTCAGCTCTGGAACATTTTTTTCAACATAGGGATACGCCAGAATTTCTGATTTCCTTTTTAAAGAGAGTCTGGAAATCTATTTTTGTGATGAAATCTTTCCATTTTAAAAACTGAACTCCTGGGCGCCTGGGTGGCTCAGTGGGTTAAAGCCTCTGCCTTCGGCTCAGGTCATGATCCCAGGGTCCTGGGATCGAGGCCCACATCGGGCTCTCTGCTCAGCGGGGAGCCTGCTTCCTCCTCTCTCCTCTCTCTCTGCCTGCCTCTCTGCCTACTTGTAATCCCTCTCTCTGTATCAAATAAATAAATAAAATCTTTAAAAATAAATAAATAAAATAAAATAAAAATTGAACTCCCAATGCAATCCTTTATACCTTACCTGGACCAAGCAAAACACACCTGTGGGGCGTTCTGCAATTTGGGTCATTGGTTTAAGACCACTAAGGAACATTACGATTTGCAAAACATGTTTTCATACTCAAAAAAAAAAAAAAAAAAGGAAAAAAAATCTAATCTTTATAACTTCTGAATGGTAGCACATTGATCCCTTGGTGATCTGTAGCAAAACTGATGCAGAGTATATAATGTTTTTGTTTTTTTGTTTATTGAAAGGTATTTTTCTCGTTGTTGTTGGCTCAGAGGTACTAGGGATCAAAGTTAAGTTGTTGTTGTTCTTTTTTAATTTTTAAAACTTTAAGTTGACACTCTGTCCATTAATCTTTCATAGTGCCTTAGATAATACTTCATACACTCCTAACACTTTCCAGTTTACCAATTACTTCCCCTTTGGGTTTATCTAATTTAATCCCTATAGCTTTGCAAATAGATACTCAATTCCCCCAGTCCATACCAACTTGAAACAATTCAACAAACACAATTAGCCCCTTGCTGGAAAAAAAAAAAAAGTATAGATTTCAGTGTAAATGTAAATTTTATTCGACTACGAGTGTGGCATAAATTATCACCCACCTTAGGCGAATGACTAATTCACAACTGCTAAGTGTGTTTTTACTTTTTACTCTAAGCAAATATTTTGAGAGATTTTTCACAATTTAGTTTGGCCCTTAAATTGGTAAATGTTTTGCTCAGGCATGCTGAAGCCAAGTCTATTTTAGAACTGGGAAGTAAGGACTGTTTCTGAATTTGAGAATCAGTTTGGAAACAATCCTCAGCCTCTCCACAGCCACCACCCTAATCCAGTCCAGTCATCTTCCACCTAGATAGTTCCAAGAACCCCCTCCCTGGTCTACCTGCCTCTAGCCTTGCTCCCTGGAATCTGCCCACAGCAAAGCAGCCATTGAATTTTTTTCTGAAGTCGATAGCCAGAACATTTTTCTCTTGTACCTACAACTTTTTTGGTGGCTTTCAGTTATAACCAGATTTGAATCAAGGCTCCTTGTTGTAGCCCACAGGCTCAGTGAGATGGAGAGCACAAGCAGGGGGAGCAACAGAGGGAGAGGGAGAAGCAGGCTCCCCGCTGAGCAGGAGCCCGATGTGTGGTCCTGGGATCCTGACCTGAGCTGAAGGCAGACACTCAACCAACTGCTCAGGCACCCCCACACTCTAAGAATTAATGTGTCTTGAGTGCCCAGTACCTAACAGCTGCTCAGTAATTGTTAGTTGAAATTATTATTAATAATAATAGCTTACTGGGGCACCCAGGTGGCTTAGTCTGTTAAGCACCTGACTCTTGGTTTCTGCTCAGGTCACAGTCTCACTCGTGAGATCGAGCCCTGTGTCGGGCCGTGCACTAAGTGTGGAGTCTGCCTCAGATTCTCTTTCCCTCTTTCTCCTGCTCATTCTCTCTCTGTCTCTCACACACACAATTGAGTAAATAAAATCTTTAAAAAATAATAATCATAGCTTACTGTTTTTCTCTAGGACCAAACACTTATAATATATGGGCCTAATGAATAGTTTTATCTTAAAAACCAACTTTAAATCTCACAAGTCCTACTTACATGAATTTATATCCTGTCACAGCCGTTGTATGATTTTAAGAACACGCTAGTGAGTGCTTATCATTCCAAATCTCTCGATTCAGTTGTCATGGTAAACACAGCTTCTTTAAATTCAAGTTACTGTACATTTTCATCCCACGGAGTAAACTTGGGGCAGTCTGCCTAGGTATTTTAACATGTGCCCGTAGAAGGAAGAACGACTCCTGAGTTAGAAAAGAGGTCTGCTAACGGCGAGTATCAGAGAGAGATGGGCTTTTGGTTTTGAGCCTTGGCCTCTTCATCCATCATTTGGAGATAATACTGGTTCTGCCACAGAGTCCTCGTGAAGATCAGAGATAAGACTTGTAACCCATTAACACAGCACTGGCCCATAATGGCTTCCCAAATCCACGCTCACCTTCTTATCCACCGCCACCTCCCTTCCCTTCTCATAAAGGACAGCGCTGTTGGCAGTCGTCGATGTTGGCACTTCTCGGTAGAAACCCTGTGTGGGCGGCTCCATGATTTCTTAGCCGTCGGGGGGGGGGAGTAGTCTGGTTCAACCAAGGTCCTCATCCTTAGATTTCTTGGCTTAGTTGGCCCGAGTTGGGAAGCGTCACTTAATTTTGAAGGTCTTGTTATCTCGGCCACAAGCCAACCTTCCCTTCCACCGGGCATTTCTTCTCTGTGGAGAGTTAACTTGTTTTCAAGCCCCTTATTACAAAAGCAATCCAGTGTATTATGAAAATTTGGATACTGCAGATAAGCACAGAGAAGAACATTAGAATCACTTGGCATTCATCATCCAGAGATAATGTGAGACAACATTATAGTTCATTTATTTTCCTATATATCTAGATATAGATGTTCCAGGAAAAATGCTATTTATGACAATGGTCTTTGTGAGGAACAGCTCAGCTATCATCTATTTATATTATGTATGTTTCATCTACCTATACGGAATAAGGCAAACGTTACTATGTATAGCCTGCCCCCAGAAGAGCAGAGATGCCTCCACCCTGTTCAGTGAAAGGCCCTTTGTCTGTGGAATCCTGGATAGGTTTGAGTTTGCAGGTTTAGGAGTGGGAGCCAGGGAGAACAGCGCTCTGCATCATAGGAGAGAACTGTGGAGTTCCAGGAACAGGGCTGACAGGAGAGAGGGGGAGGGTCCCGGGAGGGGAGGGAAGAGAGGAATCGAAGCAGAGAAGAGGCACACCGCCCAAGGGCTGCTTGGTGTGACCCTTCTCCTGTGACTCTGACACTTCTGGAAAGTCTGCCACACTCTCAGATGTTTTGTAGGCATGGGTCTGTTTTCATTCCTTCCTTCCTTCCTTTCTCTTCTTTTTCTTTTGCTTCCTTTCTTTGCGTTTTGATGGACCTTGAAGGTGGTGCAGTAGAGAGTTAATAAATGTGGTGGGAGGAGCCTGGAGGGCAGAGAAGGGCAGTAAGAACAGAAGCTGCTTGGGGATTTACCAGAAACTGGAGACTCTGTCGACTCCCCAAGGCCATAGAAATGGGAGCTCTGTGTCAATTTTACCTGCATCCCCAAGGAGAAAGTATTTTTCCAACTCACATCGGAGTCTCTCCCTGGCTCTCTCCTTCCTTCTTCTCTCTCTCCCTGACTGGCTCAACACATCCTGTATCAACTGTATACTATATATGTGTAATTTTTTAAGTATAACTACTGTATATATTATGGAAAAGTTTCTTCTTAATAAAGCTTCTTTCTTCTTTCTCTAAGAATAGAGCTGTAAGACTAACATAAAGCTGAAGAGTAAGCCATTAAATGGGTACCAGACTGGTTTTCTTTTTTCTTTTTTTTTTTTTTTAAAGATTTTATTTTATTTTTTCGACAGAGAAAAATACAGTGAGAGAGGGACACACAAGCAGGGGGAGTGGGAGAAGCAGGCTTCCCGCTGAGCAGGGAGCCCCATGCTGGACTCAATCCCAGGACACCGAAATCATGACCTGAACCAATGGCAGATGCTTCACTGACTGAGCCACCCAACCACCTTGGTTTTTTTTGTTGTTTTTGGTTTTTGTTTTCTCATAGTGTCCAATTCCTGAGCTCTTATGCTTTGTATTGTCTCTGGTTTTCCATCATAACAAGTGGACAGTGATGGGCAGCGTTGTGTCTGTGTCTTAAGTGCCCAAGGACTTTCCCCGAAATCAATCCCTACAGATAGAAGTACGTGAATAAAGGCTATGCACATGTTTAACCTTCTGATACACATTCTTAAATCATCTCTTCAGAAAGGTTAGATCAGTTTACATTCTCAACGTTAGTGTTTCAGAGAGACTCCCCAAATCTCCCTTAATGATGAAGAGTTAGCATTATAAAAATCCTACCCAATTGCCAGTTGAATGGAAAAATAGAGCATATTTGGTAACTATTAAAGTTTACCCCTTCTTTGTCCTATATGTTCTCAGGCCAATCATGTTTCTTCTGGTAAAACCCTTTTCTTGTCTTTCATGTCTTGTATCAATTTTTTGAGAGTTGTGTTTTGATTTTTGATTTTTAAAAATCGAACACGATGTTTCTGAATGGTAAGCAAAAGCATGATTTCCCTCACCAGACATTTGTAGATTAGCTCCAAATGGAGAGTAAATCCATGGAGGGTAAAAAGGGTGGATCCCTATGGAGGGTAAACAAAGGACAAGTCATCTGTCGTACCTGGGAGAACAGGATGCTTATGTTAACCACGTGCTGATGGCAATGAATGTCAACCTGATGATTACAAGTTCTGGAGTCAACTTTATAGTATGAAACCATTACTTTGTGCATCTTCTCAGTGAAATCCTTCCTGAACCCCTCAAGTTAGCTAGCTTCTTTATCACCCAAGCTCCTGCCTGATCACTGTGATTATACATACATTTTCTTCTGTTTAATCCATTTTCACCCCCTCCCTCTACTAAAAGTAAACTGTCTGAAGGTAAAGACTCAGATTCTATACCCCAGGCACCCAGGTCAGAAACCAGCAACCTCTGAGTACATTTAGATGAATGGATCTTACCATTAGAATGTTAAAGAACATCCTACCATGGTTCTCGGAATTTTCATGCACCCAGGGCATTTGTATATGAACGCATTTACCAGGAAGGGTCACCCTGGGTGTAATCTTTTATGTCATTCTGCCAAAGAACCAGGCTTCAAAAGGCTGCCGTTCTTCTGGTGCTGAGGGATTCTTACAGAGACTCTTGAAGGAAAGTACAAAACCCTTCTATTGGTTTGCAGCCAGAAGGGAAGTGGAGAAGGAGAGTGAGTTTTACGAAACTGCAGATATGGCAACTGAATTTGGAATTCAAAACAGGAAGGGAAGGGATTTATTTTCCAACTCAGAATAGCAGGTGAAGGCCCCATCTCAGAAGTTCCCTTTCTTAAGTAACCAAAAAGAAGAAAGGAACTAGTTTCCTCTGAAAGTTCTTTTTTTTTTTCATAGCTTCATTCATTCATTTGAAAATTGAAGTTTTAAGCCTTTGTTCTATGAACTTGAAAGTAAGTGGAAACGTGACTCCTAAACTGAAAAACTTGATTCATTCACCACTCCACACTTGCTAATTGTAAGAAAAGGGGGGCATTTGGCCAGAGCTCAGGTTCCAGGCTGACAGGCCACCGGCCCCTTTGTGCTACACTGCCTTTTTGCTGCTTCAAGTTTGAATTTGTTGCCAACGTTGAAAAATCGAGAATTTTTTTTTACATAGACGCTTAGTTTTCTGTTTTCTCATTGAAAATCAGAAAATCTGGCAAAAGTGGGCCCTCGTCCAGCATAACAATGTGTTGGGCTTTGGTGGCTTTTAAGCACATTGAGTATGGCCTGAACTCGTCGGTTTTCTAGTTCTCGCCCTGATGTCACCAGCTTGTCCCAGAGCTGGTCTTTGGCACTCAAATCCTGTCTTGAATTTAGGTCACACAACAAACCCAAGAGATATTGGGGCTAGCTATCATTATTTTCATTTTAGATGAAATTAAGAAATTTTGTGCTGAAGTTATGCAATAGGAGGTATCAGATCTGGGAGGTGAAGCCAGGCCTCTGACTTCAGAGCAGGTGTTCTTTCCACTGCTGTAACCTACTTCCCATATTTGCAGAACCATAATCTTAGAGCTTCCCAGCGTGTGTGTGCGTGTGTGTGTACACATTCTGCACATTTTATAAATACGCATGCATTCATTTTAAAGGAAATTCAGCATCTTAACCTCTGATAATAAGCCCTTTGGGTAAATAAGTATTCTGCATCTTCCCCCTCTTCTTTGTTTACTCTCTTATAATTACTTCTAAAACACAGTGTTGCTGGACTCAGCAAACACATCCAGGTCAATCTGTTTGCATTGTGACAGCTCTTTTGGGAAAAGCATGCTCCCAACCTGTCTTGTTTCTTTGGAAGCAGCAAGGACCCAGACCAAAGAGGGTGTGGCTTACAGGTGCTTCGCCATTTATAAGTATATTGCTGGCAATGGACTAATCATTCAGTCAGTCCTGTTGTGTGGAGCTGTCCAGAAATTCATGTTGGTGTCAGTGGCATCAAGGCTGAAAGTAGAAAATGCTGGGCTCTGGCTTCTGGTTCATTCTTTTCTTCAAACCGCTTTGCATGGTGCTCTCTGGCTTAACAAGCTAGCAAGACTCTTCATTGCCCTTAGGGTAAAGTCTGAGCTCCCAGAAAGCCTTCAGAATTGTGCCTCTGCCTACCTCTGCAACTTTGACTCTCATAACTATGTTCCTGCTAACCACCTGCAGAACTGTAAATGTACCTTCAACCTCCAGGCCTTTTCTGGCAGGTGTTTTTGTTTTTTTGTTTTTTCTTTCTTTCTTTCCGAGTACTCTTATATGCTTCCTTCTTCTTTTCTGCCTAGCCACTTCATACTTGCCCGTCTTGCCCAAGTTCAGCCTCACCCCTTCCTCACCTGCTTCTCAGGCAGCTTGAATGCCCTTCTCCATCACCACGTAATAAATCTGCGCCGACCCTCTTATGACTAATCTTGCTGCTTACCTATGGCCGTGAGCTCCTGGGGGTGGGGGGCAGGTGCAGAGATCTTGTCTTGTGTCTCCAACACTGAGCCCCAGCTCTGTGCGTGAGAGCTCTTGAAAAATGATTGCCAGAGGATTTAATATTGTCTATGTTCGGTACCTAATTCTGGAAGCTCTCTATATAAGAGCTCTGTTGTATCAGGAGAGGGGCATATCAGAATTTGAGACAGCAAATAGAGAGTTTTCTTTAAAAGATGTCACAAGACTCAGAAGCAGTGGAAGCTGCCGAACCTCCTAACATTTTTGAAAGCTTATTCCACCTTGGGTATAGTGTTGCTGTGCATAGCAAGCCCTCGATTTCCAGTAGTTATTTTAATCCTCACACTAACCCTTTGGCCCCTTTGTTTGTCAACGAGAAGACTCAGGAGCAAAGAGGGTAAATGGTTTGCCTAAAGTCGCACAGTTAACTGCTAGAACAATGATCCCCGTAGGAGCTGCATAACTCCTGGGGCTCAGAGGGTTGATCGCTATGTAAATAAGTTCTTGACTTATGTGCCTATAGCCACTTGACTGTTTCTTGGATGGTTCATCCGGCAGCAAGACCAACTCTTAGGTTCACTAAGTTTATTGGATTATCTATTACATTTCTTTCATTGCCCAACCCAGTCTCCACTGGCAAGGTGTCAATGGCCTCATTAAGTCCTCCAAGCCCCCAGCACATTCTGTTCCATTCTTTGTTATCAGTATATACTCATTCTAGGTGCCATTGTGTTATTATCTAACTGTGCCAGTGTCATTGTGTATCTCCCAGGTCATAATCCTTTATGCTGAGTCTTAAAAGAGGAGGGAGGTTTCCCCTCAGCCCTGTTTTCAGTTCAGGAGTGACAGCCATTCAAATCAAAGTTAGAAAGACATTGATAGGCCTGTTTTGTGATTGTTTTTATCCCCAAATTAAATTGCAAGCATTATGTCTCTGAAGCGTTATTACTCCTACCTATAACGGTACCTTATGTTGGATTTCACTCAGAGTTGGACAAGAAGGAAAGGGCTGGACATCTGGGGTGAGTGACTTTGGTCTTAAAATAGGTGAAAATTTTCCAACATAGAACATGGTCAGTGGATATTGTGTAATCTCTCTAGACATTTCAAATTTCAACTCAGATACTCATGTATGGTTCAGCCTTAAATAAAAAAGTCATTTTTTTATGGTTTCTATAATTTTACTCGTGGCGGTGGTATGAGTGTCCACAGTTCTAGAACTTTCTAACGATAGTCCTGTTACGTTTTATTTACACTGTTAAACCTGTTAGCTGTTATTTACTGAATGTCTCAAGTATGCCCAAAATAATACCATCTCTGATCCTTCCAACAGGACTTCTCCCATTTTAGGCAATGAGCCTGATGGTGGAGATACAGTTTACCTAATGTTAAACAGCCCTATAAAGGCCGAGACTTGATTTGAAACCAGAGTCTCCTGGCCTTCAGCTCTGCTATTTCTACCCTACCCCACTGTTGGGGAAGCTGCATGTGCAAAGATACCATTCAAAGTCTGTGCATTGCAGAGTTGTAATAATAGCGAACCACGGGTAACAAGCTAAGGGGATTGGCTTTGTACAGTTAGTGACATCCATATAATGCAATATTATCTGGCATCCCAACACTCACTTTAAACCTAAGTGAACCTGTATTGCCATGACAGGTGTCCCGCTTACATTTAGCGGAACAGATATTGCAAAAGAATTTGCAGTGCTTTATCTATTGTCTTAAAACAGCATTTCCAATATATTTCAACATGTCATCGATAGAGAAAATATCGATCACATATTTTACAGGTTTTTTTCCGCACCAAGTCTTCAAAATCCATGTGCATTTACACTGACAGCATATCTCAATTTGGACCAGCTGATTTCAAGTGTACGGTGGACCCATGCGGCTCACAGCTCCCCTATTAGGTAGCATGGGTCTGGTGGAAATACAATGATAGCGCAGGTGTTCACTTCAGGACCGTGGGTTTACGTGTGTTGGCCTCAGTTTATTATCCTTTTTGCCTTATCTGCATTTTCCAAATTTCCATAATGAATATATACGGCCTTTGTAATTTGGAATTAAAATAAACTATTAAAGACATCATTCATTTTTAATAGGGAATGGTGAGCTTCTAAAATCCACTTTTAAAAATAAATGCATGAAATGTAAATCTGTGACCTATTTTCAGTGGAGGAAGAGAAGAGGGGCTGGTGTGGTCTTGGCTTCCCTCTCTAGTCCCTTGCCTTCCTGCTCCACTGCCCCTTCTCCCACACGTCTGGCCTCTGAGCTGAGGAGAGGAGAGAGCTGTCCCCACAGTCCCCACAGTCAGGAAGCAGGTCCCTGGAGAAGCCACCATGCTTGCTAGACGCTTGAGGTTTTGCCCCAGATCCATTTTCAGGCACTTTGAGAGACATAAACAGCTGTCACGGGAAAAGGTTCTGTCAGTACTTCTCCATCTTTTTATGTCATTCTCCTTGCCCCTTCACCAAGGCGCCGTTTTAGACCTTTTTGTTTCTTTTCCTGGTCACCTACCCACTCCCCCCACCCCCATTACATTTTAAGACCATAAATATACTGTGTATCTCTCCAGAGAGTCACAAACCACAGCAATGTCTAAGATCTTTTGCTCCCCCCCCACCTAAAGCCAATCTTTACCCCCTTGAGGGACATGATCGTGCCCCCCTTGTTAAGAACGCGTGGCTGTGCGCGCCCGTAGTAAATATCGGTGACAGGGGCTGCTCTGTGGCTTAGGTTTAACTTAGCATCTTGGGCCGAGGTCACCCACCTCTCTCAACTTCCTACCCACAAAGTTTTGTCCTTTGGCTTCTGTGTCTCCCCAGGGTCATTGGAAAACCTGTCCCGGTGTCTCCCCCTTCTCCTTCTCCCTGACCACCTGGGGAGCTTCCTTTGTGCCTCTGTTGTGGCCCTTAGCACAGCCAGCCTTGTCCTCTTACTCACTGGGGTCCTATCTCCTTTCCCCTACGATCTGATCCTCCTTGAGGACAGGGTGCTGTTCCTAATTTTGTTCCCTGCGGTGTCTAGAGCTTTGTTTGGTTCCGGCTTTGCCTGCCATAGTCCCTCAGTAAACGGTCGTGGAACTGAACAAAATTGCCTTCAGAAAACCCTTTCCAGTCCAACTGTTTCTCTATCAGAAAATCTCATTAAGACTTAATCGGTAACGTCTTCCCATCCCAGGGGTCATGCTGCAGCCCCCAACTGAGAGGAAGTGAAAGCAGCCCCTGACATTCCCAGGACCCACACATTTCCTGTAGATTTCACACCGACGGAAGGTCACTGCCTAGGGGTGAAATTGCATGGCAGCCACGTGAAACTGGATGTCCCTCTACCTCTCCCTTTTATTTCTTAAATCGCTGGATTGAAAATTCACTGATTGAAAACTGTGAAGTAACAGCCACCGGGAGCTGGATTTGTATGACTGTCAGAAAACCATGTCTCCGGTTTTCATCTGCTTCATCAGACAGTTCTCTGTGTTTATTCCACTAGAAACCTTTCCACCTCCCCCCAAGCCGTGGTCCAGCTTGGCCCACCCTCGTCCACAGGGATACCCCTCTTAAGAACCACTTCCCTTCCCGAGTGACAGTTCACGGCAAATACTCATCATCGCGCGCCTGTCCTTTGATTACACGGGAAACCCATTTTTACCCGACGGTCAGGAAACCTCCCTTTGCTCTGTTCGGCATAGATGGCGTCTCTATCCGAATTTCAGCAGAACCCTGCAGATCTGAATGAGAGATTTGAGAGTGTCCAGGGCTCTCGCTGCTGATAGCAAGCATTTAGCTAAGGAAATTAAATTTGAAGGCCTGTACTCCGGCTGGATTCTGGGACTCTCTGGGCTGGGAATGATTTGGTTACAAGGAGATTCCATCTCAGTATCTCCCACTTTCACGGGAGCCGCGGAGGAGAGCAAGCTGAGCAGCGCCTAATGAAGGAATTCTGTATCGGCAAAACCCTGACATTTGAAATGTTCAATGTAATCAGCAGAACTGGTAGCTTTAGGCAAAGATCACTGCGCTGAAAAATAAAATTCAATTGGCCATATTTTCGTTCATGAAAATGTCCTTTTATAATTCACAGCTTTTGTACGTACCAGCGGTAATTTCTTAAACTGTTTTCTTCTGGAGGGCTTTCCACGTGTGTAGTTCAAAATGTGCAGCAAACAGAAGTGTGTGTATCCGAACCATGGAGACCCTGATTGCATTTCCAATCCAGTATATTTCTTATTAATTATTCTAGTCACTTTAATTTATGGAGTCTCCCTATTTTGGACATTAAAATGAGCAAAAGTGGGATAAGAAGAAATGTTGCTGGCTCTAATTATTGACTGGACCTTTGAGATTCATGTCCAGATATGCTGTACTTGGGGAGATTTGACATGCTGTTTCCCTTGTGCACATCATTTGCCTTTTTCATCTTCCCCTCTGTTCTCTCTGTCAAGGGGGGGGGAATTACTGCAAGGAGATTATGAAATATTGTAGTACATGTAAGTAAAAATATATCAGAGCTGGCACATTTGTAATTTACTTCTAAGTGCGAGATTCATATTAGAGATCTATATATCATATTAGCAAAATAGTATCCGTCCCGTACTCTATTATTTTACTAACATGATGGCTGAATTTCAAATGCAATGCAAAGGTCATGGTTGCTATTCTATTAGGGCTGTTTAATCTCATTTGTCTTTCCCTTACTGACCTCAGCTTTATTAGTTGCTGCAACTGCCACTGATTTTGAACCAGGAAAGGGTTCTTCCAACAGATGCCATTGCAGCCCTCGCACGTACAAGTAAGGGACTCTGGCTGAAAATTTTCAGTCCCCTGCAAAAGGAGAATGTCACAAGTTTGCGCCTGTGCTCCAGTCCCCCCTAAGGTGAAGTTTTTAGATGGAAGAAAAATGGGTCCTCTTTCCCTGGTGACATATTGCATACCTTTCCAAGTATGTGTATCCCCTCACCTCTTGCCCCTCTTCAAACTAGTGATCACCTCCACCTTTGAGAAAACTAGTAGCTAAAATGAAGCAACCCTACTTTATGAAAAGTCCCTGAGAAGCAATTTAACCTGGTTGACCATATCCATCAATCTGTCACCTGGAGAGAAGCCTTTGACACCAGGTGACCTTTCTCCTACCATCACACTATGGACTTATCAGTGGGGCAAGAGCTTTCTCTTTGATGCTGTGCAATTAAACTGAAGGGTGGAAAGCTATTGCTAGAAGGAAGCCAACTGCAAAGAGATGCCTGAGCCCAACAAAAACACCTCTGTGTCGCAGACACATACATGCAAACGATCATTACCCAGAAGGGAATGGGTTTCCGCTGCTCACACCACAAATCAAACGTAACGTGTCCCAGGGCAGGGTGTGATTTTGTTCTGTTTCTTAAATGAGTCAGACCCTTGTAGGGTGCATACCATTGCACAAAATCCTACAACCATTTGAATTTAATGGCTATGCAGCACTGCTTTGAATACCAGGGGCATCATTTACTGAGAGACACAGGGAGTGGTCAGTGCAAATCCATGATATGGGGGGGAAAAGAGAAGGTAAAAAGCAGTTTAAACTCCAACAGTTTCTCTCTCTCTCTCTCTCTCTCTCTCTCTCTCTCTCTCTCTCTCTCTCTCT